>WAAF01002582.1:3239-18572 GCA_013400475.1 Tricholaema leucomelas
AGAAAGAGAAAGAGAAAGAGAAAGAGAAAGAGAAAGAGAAAGAGAAAGAAAGGGAGAAAGAGAAAGAGAGAAAGCAAGAGAGAACTATCAAGAGAGGGAGAGAAAAAGAGAGGGATAAAGAGAGAAAGAGAAAGAGAGAGAGAAAGAGAGAGAGAGAGAGAAAGAGAGAGAGAGAGAGAAAGAGAGAGAGAGAGAGAAAGAGAGAGAGAGAGAGAAAGAGAGAGAGAGAGAGAAAGAGAGAGAGAGAGAGAAAGAGAGAGAGAGAGAGAAAGAGAGAGAGAGAGAGAAAGAGAGAGAGAGAGAGAAAGAGAGAGAGAGAGAGAAAGAGAGAGAGAGAGAGAAAGAGAGAGAGAGAGAGAAAGAGAGAGAGAGAGAGAAAGAGAGAGAGAGAGAGAAAGAGAGAGAGAGAGAGAAAGAGAGAGAGAGAGAGAAAGAGAGAAAGAGAAAGAAAGAAAGAGAAAGAGAGAAACAGAGAGAAAGCAAGAGAGAAAGATCAAGAGAGAGAGAGAAAAAGAGAGAGAGAAAGAGAAATAAAGAGAGAAAGAAAGAGAAAGAGAGAGAGAAAGAGAAAGAAAGAAAGAGAGAAAATAAAGAAAGAGAGAAAGAGAGAAAATAAAGAAAGAGAGAGAGCAAGAGAGAGAAAGAAAGAGAGAGAAAGAGAGAGAAAGATAAAGAAAGAGAGAAAGATAAATAAAGAAAGAGAAAGAAAGGGAAAGAGAGAGAAAGAGAGAAAGAGAAAGAGAGAAAGAGAGAAAGAGCAAGAGACAGAGAGAAAAAGAGAGAGAAAAAGAGAGAAAGAAAAAAAAAGAGAGAAAGAAAGAAAGAAAGGGAAAGAGAGAAAGAGAGAAAGAGAGAAAGAGAAAAAGAAGAAGAGAGATAGAAAAAAGAGAAATAAATAGAAAGAGAAAGAAAGAGCAAGAGAAAGAGAAAAAGAGAAAGAGAGAGAAATAGAAATAAATAAATAAAAAAGAGCAAAAGAAAGAAAGAGAATGAGAAAAAGAGAAGGAAAAAGAGAAAGAAAGAAAAAGAGAGAGAAAGAGAAAGAAAGAAAGAGAGAGAGAGAAAGGAAGAAAGGAAGAAAGTGAGACAAGGAGAAAGAGAGAAAGAAAGAAAGCAGAAAAGCAAACTAGCTTCAGTTCTTTAAGCAGGGGTTTGGTTGTCAGGGCAGAGAAGATGAACTTGCTGCCACCTGAGCATCCAAGCACATGTATTGGAGAGAAAACTAGCTCTAATGTCTTTGCCACAGCAGGATCCTCATGGGCATCAAGAAGCCATTTTCTCCAGGGAGGAACATTATAGCTATGCTTAGGATTCTTAGGACTCTGATCTTTGCACCTAAACCTATTGGAAGTGATGCTAAGGGCTTTTGTGCTGCTATGAAATTACCTTGGGCCAGCGAGGGCACTGGCTGGCTGTGTCTGCCCCTCTCCTCGGTGGAAATTGAAGCACAAACAGGTCGAGAAAGCTGTGGGCAAATTCATTCAGTGAGCAGCAGCCAGGCCTATTTTAGTAGAGAGAAAAGATACAGCCTGTGGCTGGGGAAGCTCAGTGCTGAAGGGAGCAGAGGTGATAAGGCGACCACTGGCCTCGTTTCTATGGTTTCTCTTTAAGCCTCCCTGCTTAGATGGACGTTCAGGCCAACCCTCCCATGGTTAGCTTACCTTCTCATGTCCCTCAGGATTCCACCTCACATCCCAGGACAGAGGAACATTGCAAGGAGAAGCTCCTTAGCATATGGGACTGTGGGTAGGAGAAGCAGTGCAGATGCAAAAGAATATTGATTAATATGGGAGACATGGACCTCATCATGCTGCACTCTGGAACTGCCTTCCTGCATTTAAAGTAATCATAGAATCAGTCAGGGTTGGAAGAGATCAAAAGGTTCAATCCAGTTCCAACCCCCCTGCCATGCCCAGGGACACCCTACCCTAGAGCAGGCTGCCCACAGCCTCAGCCAGCCTGGCCTTAAACACCTCCAGCCATGGGGCCTCAACCACCTCCCTGGGCAACCCATTCCAGCCTCTCACCACTCTCATGCTCAACAACTTCCTCCTCATGGCCAGGCTGAATCTCCCCACCTCCAGCTTTGCTCCATTCCCCCCAGTCTTGTCACTCCCCCACAGCCTAAAAAGTCCCTCCCCAGATTTTTTGGGGGCCCCTTCAGATCCTGGAAGGCCACAAGAAGGTCACCTGGGAGCCTCCTCTTCTCCATCCTGAACAGCCCCAACTCTTTCAGTCTGTGCTCACAGCAGAGCTGCTGCAGCCTTCTGAGCATCCTCCTGGCCTTGCTCTGGACACACTCCAGCATCTCCACATCCCTCTTGTCCCAGGGGCTCCAGAGCTCGATGCAGTACTCCAGGTGGAGTGGAATCACCTCCCTGGCCCTGCTGGCCACACTTCTGCTGCTGCAGCCCAGGCTCTGCTTGGCTTTCTGGGCTGCAAGTGCACACTGCTGGCTCCTCTTGAGCTTCTCCTCCAGCAGCACCCCCAAGTCCCTCTCCTCAGGGCTGCTCTCCAGCCACTCACTGCCCAGCCTAGATTTGTGCTTGGGATTGCCTCGACCCAGATGCAGGACACTGCACTTGGTGTTGTTGAACCTCCTGAGGTTGGCTTGTGCCCACCTCTCCAGCCAACTCCAGGTCAAGTGGAACAATTCCAAGGGCTGTGCTAAACTGGTATCTCAGGCTCAGCAATTAATGTCAACAGCCACAAATGCTGTGTTTCTCACTCTGGTAGTGTCCATGCCCTGATGATAGAGCCAAGCACCTTAGCAAGTTGCCTCCTTCCTCCTGAAGATGTGCCAGCAGGTCATGCATAGGTTAAACATGGCAGCCCTCAGAGCTATTTTATCCTGTGTGCAAACCTGGTTTATAAAGCTTATCAAGAAGAGAGGCTTGGTATCACAGTCTAGTACTCATAATTAATCCTGGAGACAGCAAGGATTTAGGTTCATTGGGGCTGACTTCAAATTAAAAAGTCACTATTAGCATGTGAAACAGACACCATATGTTATGTATTAACACCCTGGATGTTACAGAGTGTTGTGTGCCTTTTGTTTCAAGTAAGATAATTATAGATCCATCCGTGGCAATAGACAGCTGTTTGGTTACCTACCTCTTACTTAAAGTAGTCTCTGTTAGGAATGGTGGCAGATGTCTTTACAGAGGTCATCACACCTGCACCTGTCTTGAGTGCTGTATCCAGTTCTGGGCTCCTCAAGCCAAGAGAGATGTTGAGGTGATGGAAGGTGTTGAGAGAAGGGCAGCAAGGCTGGGGAAGGGCCTGGAGCACAGCCCTGTGAGGAGAGGCTGAGGGAGCTGGGGGTGTGCAGCCTGCAGAAGAAGAGGCTCAGGGCAGAGCTCATTGCTGTCTACAACTACCTGAAGGGAGGCTGTAGCCAGGTGGGGTTGGGCTCTGCTGCCAGGCAAGCAGCAATAGAACAAGGGGACACAGCCTCAAGTTGTGCCAGGGGAGGTCTAGGCTGGATGTTAGGAGGAAGTTGTTGTCAGAGAGAGTGATTGGCATTGGAATGGGCTGCCCAGGGAGGTGGTGGAGTCGCTGTCCCTGTAGGTGTTGAAGCCAAGCCTGGCTGGGGCACTGGTGGCTTGTCTAGGGCTGGGAGCTAGGTTGGAATGGATGAGCTTGGAGGTCTCTTCCAACCTGGCTGATTCTCTGATTCTGTGATTGGCAAGGGCTGGGTGCTAGGTTGGACTGGATGATCTTGGAGGTCTCTTCCAACGTGGCCAATCCTATGATTCTACCTGTATGCAAACACCCATGCAGACAAGACAAAGCCCCTGTTTACATTCATATCTGTCCATATACAATTATACTTAGTCAGATGTGCATTTTATGTGCTCTTATTACAGTTAGAATAGAGGACTGACCAGTACACATACCAGTCAGGGTGGAAGAGGCACACAGTGTGAATGGTCTCACATCCAGCTGGTGGCTGGTCACTAGTGGTGTCCCTCAGGGATCAGTGCTGGGCCCCATCCTCTTTAACATCTTCATAGATGATCTGGATGAGGGCATGGAGTCAGTCATCAGCAAGTTTGCAGATGACACCAAGCTGGGGGCAGATGTGGCTGGGCTGGAGGGCAGAAGGGCTCTGCAGTGGGACCTTGACCGCCTGGACAGATGGGCAGAGTCCAATGGGATGGCTTCAATAGCTCCAAGTGCCAGGGGCTGCACTTTGGCCACAACAACCCCATGCAGAGATACAGGCTGGGGTCGGAGTGGCTGGAGAGCAGCCAGACAGAGAGGGATCTGGGGGTGCTGATTGATACCCACCTGAACATGAGCCAGCAGTGTGCCCAGGTGGCCAAGAGAGCCAGTGGCATCCTGGCCTGCATCAGGAATGGTGTGGCCAGCAGGAGCAGGGAGGTCATTCTGCCCCTGTACTCTGCACTGGTTAGACCACACCTTGAGTACTGTGTCCAGTTCTGGGCCCCCCAGTTTAAGAGGGACATTGAGATGCTTGAACGTGTCCAGAGAAGGGCAACGAGGCTGGGGAGAGGCCTCGAGCACAGCCCTACGAGGAGAGGCTGAGGGAGCTGGGATTGTTTAGCCTGGAGAAGAGGAGGCTCAGGGCAGACCTTATTGCTGTCTACAACTACCTGAGGGGTGGTTGTAGCCAGGAGGAGTTTGCTCTCTTCTCTCAGGCAGCCAGCACCAGAACAAGAGGACACAGCCTCAAGCTACACCAGGGGACACTTAGGCTTGAGGTGAGGAGAAAGTTCTTCACTGAGAGAGTCATTGGACACTGGAATGGGCTGCCCAGGGAGGTGGTGGAGTCGCCGTCCCTGGAGCTGTTCAAGGCAGGATTGGACGTGGCACTTGGTGCCATGGTCTAGCCTTGAGCTCTGTGGTAATGGCTTGGACTTGATGATCTGTGAGGTCTCTTCCAACCTTGGTGATACTGTGAGACTGTGACACATTTATCAGACTGTATTACATATTTGCAGATACAAATAGCTCAAAATATAGAGGGAAAAGCTCTCTAAGGATACATTTGGCAGCCCCTCTGCCAAACCTCATTGTGCTGGGTGTTAGTGCAACGTCCCCAGCGTCTTCAGCCATCTGAAATTCCAGTTGCAAGGTTTTTTTGCACAATCACAGTCGACACAAAATGCAGCAGGAAATTGCCATTAGTCAAATGTGGTCGTCTAATCCCACTGCAAAAAAATGGAGCTTTTTCATTTTCATCCTGCCATGGGTTAGTTTGTGATTTCATATGTCAGCTACATCAATTCTGCCAAGGAGAGGAGATGGGCAAGAACAAATTAAAAGTATAGACTCCTCCGCCTCCGGGGAAGTAGAGAGGGCAGGGCTTTGTGGAGGACAGTAATAATGATCTCATTTAAGAGAGTTTCTGGCTTTGATTCTTTGCTGCCCTTCCTTGTAGTTAATTACTCCCTGGCAAATTGGGGGCCTAACCAGAAAATCCAAATGAGGATTCATGAGGAGCGGCTGAGGGAGCTGGGGGTGTTTAGTCTGGAGAAGAGGAGGCTGAGAGGGGACCTTATTGCCCTCTACAGCTACCTAAAAGGAGGCTGTAGTGAGGCTGGAGCTGGTCTCTTCTTCCCAGTTACTAATGATAGGACAAGAGGAAATGGCCTCAAGTTACGTCAGGGGAGGTTTAGGTTGGGTGTTGGGAGGAAGTTCTTTCCTGAGTGGGTGGTCAGGCACTGGAACAGGCTGCCCAGGGAGGTGGTGGAGTTGCCATCCCTGGGGGTGTTTAAAAGGAGAGTGGATGTGGAGCTTGAGGTTGTGGTGTAGTGATGAAGGCTGCTGGGATGAAGGTTGGACTGGCTGATCCTGTCCAGCCAATTCCTAGTGATTAGATGTTGTGCTGAGGGATCTTGTCCAACCAATTCCTAGTGATTAGATGTTGTGCTGGATGATCCTGTCCAACCAATTCCTAGTGATTAGATGTTGTGCTGAGGGATCTTGTCCAACCAATTCCTAGTGATTAGATGTTGTGCTGGATGATCCTGTCCAACCAATTCCTAGTGATTAGATGTTGTGCTGGGGGATCCTGTCCAACCAATTCCTAGTGATTAGATGTTGTGCTGGATGATCCTGTCCAACCAATTCAGAGTGATTAGATGTTGTGCTGGATGGTCCTGTCCAACCAATTCCTAGTGATTAGATGTTGTGCTGGGGGATCTTGTCCAACCAATTCCTAGTGATTAGATGTTGTGCTGAGGGATTTGGTTTAGTCAAGAACTTGTCAGTGTGAAACTAAGGATTGGACTCGATGAGCTTGAAGGGCTTTTCCAATCCAAGAGATTCTGTGATGCTGTGAAAGAGGGAGGCACTTTTCTTGGCACCTTCATGAGAGCACCCACTAGTCCCTGATGGGAAAACCTGCCATTTCTTTCCCTCATTCTTTCTGTCCTTGCCTCATTTTGTGCCTCTTCCACACTATCTTCTTTCCAATTCTCTCCCTTCATTCCCTCAACCACTGGGATAAATACAGCAACAGTCCCTCTCTTCCCAGAGACTGGTGCTTGGGAGGATATTAGCCTGTGCCACACTCAGCTTGCTGATTTGTCTTAAGGTAATTATTTCTAATGGCTGTTGTTGTTTTTCCTGCAGAAACTGTAATGTAGCCCTTTTTGTATCACTGGCTGAAGCCTGTTGTTTCTGCAAGAAAAACAATAGGCCCACAGATTAGGCCTGCATATTATGGCTCTACTAGCACAGCAGGCTTTTGGTATTGGTACCAATCCTATCAATTCCTGGCATCCTTTCCCCCTTTACTCCTGGTAATTAATCTTTTTGTGAATGCTGTCACATTTACAGCCATTCCATTAAGTTTCTGGTTTCCTCGTTTATGTAACTCACCACAACTCACCAAACCCTACGAGGAGAGGCTGAGGGAGTTGGGGTTGTTTAGCCTGGAGAAGAGAAGGCTCAGGGCAGACCTCATTGCTGTCTACAACTACCTGAAGGGTGGTTGTAGCCAGGTGGGGTTGGGCTCTTCTGCCAGGCAACCAGCAACAGGACAAGGGGACAGAGTCTCAAGTTGTGCCAGGGGAGGTCTAGGCTGGATGTTAGGAGGAAGTTGTTGGCAGAGAGAGTGATTGGCATTGGAATGGGCTGCCCAGGGAGGTGGTGGAGTCGCCGTCCCTGGGGGTGTTCAGGAAAAGCCTGGCTGGGGCACTTAGTGCCAAGGTCTAGTTGATTGGATAGGGCTGGGTGCTAGGTTGGACTGGATGATCTTGGAGGTCTCTTCCAACCTGCTTGATTCTATTCTATCTCTCATCTGCTCCATCAGCTTCACAGAGAGAGTGATTGGCATTGGAATGGGCTGCCCAGGGAGGTGGTGGAGTCACCGTCCCTAGGAGTGTTCAGGAAAAGCCTGGATGAGGCACTTAGTGCCATGGTCTGGTTGACTGGATAGGGCTGGGTGCTAGGTTGGACTGGATGAGCTTGGAGGTCTCTTCCAACCTGCTTGGTTCTGTTCTGTTCTATTCAAGCTGCAGAGCTGCGGAGGGAGGGCGATGCCAGGCGGGCGGCGGTTTCACGCTCCCATGTTGCTCCTCCTGCGTGCAGAACAAGCTCTCCCATCTCTCTCCCTGTGCCCCTCTGATGGATGAAGTCACACTCAGATGACAGACAAGCGGCCGCGCGCTTCAGGCAGCCTGAAAGGGGCAAAATTGAGCCATCAAAAATCAGCCTAAGCCCCCTGTGAACGGAGTCTATGGGATGCAATCCCCCATTCCCCATATGCATGTCCGTACCAAGGGCTTGACAGGAAAAGGATGGCAGATTTTATGCAGTGTAAAAGACCCTTCAGGCAAAAAAACCACGGCAGATTTCTTAAAGCGAGGCCAGTCGTGTGGGGCAGTCAACTCCTCCTGCCACACACCCACGCTCTCCTTCCCTGCTCAGCAAATCTCCAACCCACCTCCCGCAAAACGCACCAGCTTCAAACCATTTCTGTGCAGCAGGAGGCTTTCTGGATAGGAAAAGGAGGTTTAAAGCCACTTCTGCTGATATTGCTCCAGCCTGTTTTTTTTTTTCCTGGATTTGAAAGGGACTTGGGCTCGACCTTACGGACAGCAGCAGGCTGCAGCGGCGCATATTCGTAGGGCGTAGCAGCAGGGCGAGAGACAAAAGCCTGTATTCCCAGCCCTGCCTCAAGTGACCTTGTGCAACCTCTTAATTACTGCAATTACTTGCCTCCTGAGATGACATTATTAGGCCGTGCTCGGTAATAAGGGCTGTGAAGTTCACAGAATGATTCGTGCCGGTTGGTGAAAGAGCAGTGAGTCTAACACTCAGCCATCTTGCGGATTCCAAACCAGCTCAGGGTCAAAAGGGGATGGCTGCTGGCTCTCTTTTGGCAAATTCAGAGCTGGAGGTGTCTGGTGGATTTATGTGTGGGGTTGGGGGTAGGTTTTTTTTTTGCTGCATGGCATCCGCACCGCTTGACCGGAGGCGCCCAAAGAGCAACGCTGCGGTGATGTGGCTGCACCTAAATGTGCTTTACACAGTGGCATGAAGCAGTGACTGTCCCTCTCCAGCACTGTGCATCTGCCTAGTTCCCTGTTTCCACTGCTCCCCCCCAAAATCAAACATGAGCACTCCCAAATGATAAAATATTAATGATAAAATATTATGAGGAGGCTCAGGGCAGAGCTCATTGCTGGCTACAACTACCTGAAGGGAGGCTGTAGCCAGGTGGGGTTGGACTCTTCTGCCAGGCAAACAGCAACAGAAGAAGGGGACACAGTCTGAAGTTGTGCCAGGGGAGGTCTAGTCTGGATGTTAGGAGGAAGTCAGTGGTTTTGGGGCCAGAAGTGAGGTTGGAAGATGAGATACTGAGCTCAGAACCTGATGGGGTAGTCTTAGAGAGCCACTGGGTTGTGGTTGAAAGCAGCATTGCAGCTCATTTCATTACAGTCTCAAGTTTTGGCAGGGGAGGCATAGGCTGGATGTTAGGAGGAAGTTGTTGGCAGAGAGAGTGATTGGCATTGGAATGGGCTGCCCAGGGAGGTGGTGGAGTCGCTGTCCCTGGAGCTGTTCAAGCACAGCCTGGATGGGACACTTAGTGCTATGGTCTGGTTGACTGGATAGGGCTGGGTGCTAGACTGGGATGGGTAATAGGTTGGACTGGGTGCTAGGTTGGATTGGATGATGTTGGAGATCTCTTCCAACCTGGTTGATTCTACGATTCTGTGATTTTAATTGTCTAATATGAAAGGGTTAAAGCTGAGAGGTGCTGAAGCCCATTGTTAGCATCAGCTACACTAATTCAAAAGTCCACAAGAAAAAAGGGAAAAGGAAAAAAAAGAACCCAACAAAAACCCAACCCAAACAACTCAAACCAGAAAGAATTGAAGAATTCACCCTCAAGGCAGAGAATAAACAGAGAGGATCTCAAGTGCAGCATTTCATTATTTAGAAGTGACAGCAACAGAAAACAGGAGGCTAAATGGGAAAAGATTAAACAGCCTTAACTGTAGTCATCACTACTTGCAACACCAAATGTTAACTGTCTTTGCCTGGTGCTGTGGATACTGGAATGAAGCTGCAGCCTTTCCACCTTGATATTTGCACCCTATGTGCACCTTCTGCTTCTCT
The DNA here is from genome assembly GCA_013400475.1 of Tricholaema leucomelas. NCBI lineage: Eukaryota > Metazoa > Chordata > Aves > Piciformes > Lybiidae > Tricholaema lacrymosa > Tricholaema leucomelas. The sequence goes on from WAAF01002582.1 coordinate 12,837, forward strand.
TGCGGTCAGTTTTGATGCAGAGGTCCTTCCCTTGGCTGAAATTAGGCATAGAATCATAGAATCAACCAGGTTGGAAGAGACTTCCAAGAGCATCCAGTCCAACCTAGCACATGGCTCTAGACAATCAACCAGACCATGGCACTAAGTGCCTCATCCAGGTTTTTTTAAACACCTCCAGGAATGGTGACTCCACCACCTCCCTGGGCAGCCCATTCCAATGCCAATCACTCTCTCTGCCAACAACTTCCTCCTAACATCCAGCCTAGACCTCCCCTGCCACAACTTGAGACTGTGTCCCCTTCTTCTGTTGCCGCTTGCCTGGCAGAACAGCCCAATGCCCACCTGGTTACAACCTCCTTCCAGGTAGTTGTAGCCAACAATGAGGTCACCCCTGAGCCTCCACTTCTCCTGGAAGGTTCCAAACCATGTATGATGTTGCCAACTCTATGCACTACCAGCTGTAATCAGCTGATTTGCCTGATGCCCTCTTTCCCACTCACAGGAGGGGACTGTGTTCTTCAGTTCAGGCTGATCTGCAGTAGGCAGGAGAGCTGCTCTTGCTCCCACTGCTCTCTGCCTGCCCAGCTGCCCCCCTGCACAGGCACCTGCTGAGGACATGAGAAACACTCATGCAGCTCCTTTGCTCGAGTTCCACCATGGGGCACTGCTGCAGAATTAGCAGCCCATGTGGAATAACCTGTCCAGGGAAGGGATGGAGGGTGGTGGGGGTGAAAAGTGCTACACGGAGGAGAAGGATGCATTTGGCTTATCTCTATGGGCTGGAATGCCAACCCTTCTAGAGCAGGCCTGGATATGGAGAGGCCATGGGAAAACTCCTCCATGTGATTTTGGAGCGGAAGACAGTGCCATGCAAAGCAGAGTAAACAGCAGGAGGAAAGCACAAGACACTATGGGCTGCAAGGAGTTTAGGTACCCTCCAGTCCCTTCTGAACAACTCCTTGCTCTGTGAATGCATTCAGTTGAGCTCTGCTCCATTCCCTTCTGAACAACTCCTTGCTCTGTGAATGTGTTCAGTTGAGCTCTGCTCCATTCCCTTCTGAACAACCTTTTGCTCTGTGAATGCGTTCAGTTGAGCTCTGCTCCATTCTCTTCTGAACAGCTCCTTGCTCTGTGAATGCATTCAGGTGAGCTCTCCTCCATTCCCTTCTGAGCAACTCCTTGCTCTGTGCAAGCATTCAGTTGAGCTCTGTTCCATTCCCTCCTGAACAACTCCTTGCTCTGTTGAGCCCTTCTCCATCACTGCAGTCTGAGGGAGGAATCCTGCACTCCCTCCAACATCTGCCTTGCAATAGAATCATGCTACATCCTTGGGGTTTTATGCATTTGGCCTTTTCATTTTTTTTTTTTCTGTGTGTGTCCACAGCCACTTCTGTAATAGAGGAGGTAAAATATTTTCATTATCCTCTCCCCAGAATGTGGAAATCTTCAAAGGGGAGGCAGGAGGGAGGTTAGCTCCTCCAGCCTCATTTCCCTACTGCTGCCATTCCTTGGCTGTTCATCACAAAATGAGTCCACATGCCCATTGCATCGTGGCATTGAGCCCATTGTATGTTTTGCCTTTTCTTTTTTCCTCATTCCTTTTTTTTTTAGGTAGCTAAAATTATTTCACATCTCAAACCTGGTGATTATTTCATGCTGTTTAAACTATATTTGTAGCCTTTGATCATACATAAGTAGACTGAAGTAAACTGCTGATAGAGTGAAGATATTGTTTGCGGTGTTTCTCCTCTCACTTTGTTTGTCACATTACTCTCCTAAGCCAGCATAAAATGTTCATTGTGGCAAGGTGCCTTTGTTGTTAATTCTGGTGGTGCTGTGTGCTTTGAGGAAACATGGCTCATTCACAAATGGAGCCATTAGATAGTCTACCCCCATGCACACTGGGGGTGTTTTACACACAATGCAGACACGTGAAACACGCAGCTGCATGCACCCCAAACACACACTTAGCTGTAGGAACAGAGGGATTGTCAGCCTGAGAAGGATCCAAGACCAGCTTAGAGACCATGCCAGCCCCAGCACCTTACACCCATGCACATGGGTGTGTTTTACACACAACACAGACAAGTGAAACACGCAGCTGCATGCACCCCAAACACACACTTAGCTGTAGGAACAGAGGGACTGTCCTCCTGAGAAGGATCCAAGACCAGGTTGGAGACCACACCAGCCTCAGCACCCTATACCCATGCACATTAGGGCTGCTTTACACACAGCACAGACACATGAAACATGCAGCTGCATGCACCCCAAACACACACTTAGCTGTAGGAACAGAGGGACTTCTCCTGAGAAGGATCCAAGACCAGATTGGAGTCCATGCCAGCTCCAGCACCCCACCCCCCATGCACGTTGGGGATGTTTTACACACAACACAGACAAGTGAAACACGCAGCTGCATGCACCCCAAACACACACTTAGCTGTAGAAACAGGGACTGTCCTCCTGAGAAGGATCCAAGACCAGGTTGGAGACCACACCAGCCTCAGCACCCTATACCCATGCACATTAGGGCTGCTTTACACACAGCACAGACACATGAAACATGCAGCTGCATGCACCCCAAACACACACTTAGCTGTAGAAACAGGGACTGTGTCCTCCTGAGAAGGATCCAAGACCAGGTTGGAGACCATGCCAGCCCCAGCACCCTACCAGAGACCTGGGGAAACTCCAAAATCTTACAACCGGTATTATACCACTGACAGCTCCCTCCAAGTGCTTTGAGTAATGTCTGGAACTGTAATGCAGCCCTGGGAACCCAAAGATACTAGTTTCATAGAGTCATAGAATCAAGCAGGTTGGAAGACACCTCCAACATCATCTAGCCCAATCTATTACCCAGCCCTATCTCACATAAGGCTCTGGTCAGGCCACATCTGGATTACTGTGTCCAGTTCTGGCCTCCTTAAATCAAGAGAGATGTTGAGGTGCTGGAAGGTGTCCAGAGAAGGGCAGCAAGGCTGGGGAAGGGCCTGGAACACAAACTCTATGAGGAGAGGCTGAAGGAGCTGGGGGTGTGCAGCCTGCAGAAGAGGAGGCTCAGGGCAGAACTCATTGCTGTGTGCAACTCCCAGAAGGGAGGCTGTAGCCAGGTGGGGTTGGTCTCTTCTCCCAGACAACCAGCAACAGAAGAAGGGTACAGAGACTGAAGTTGTGGCAGGGGAGGTCTAGGCTGGATGTTAGGAGAAAGTTGTTGGCAGAGAGAGTGATTGGCATTGGAATGGGCTGCCCAGGGAGGTGGTGGAGTCAATGTCCCTGGAGGTGTTCAAGCAAAGCCTGGCTGGGGCACATAGGGCAATGTCTGGTTGATTGGCCAGGGCTGGGTGCTAGGTTGGACTGGATGATGTTGGAGGTCTCTTCCAACCTGCTTGATTCTATGATTCTACATGGAGACAAGGGTGTGGATACCTGCACCATGCAGCAAGGAGATGGGAGATAGAAAGTGATTCATGGGGCTTGAGCCCTAGTCTGGCTTCTGCTCACTTCAGTTATAAACCCCACACAGCAGGATGTGGCCATGTTTGTGGATACTTCCTCCCTGGAGGTGTTTAAGGCCAGGCTGGATGAGGCCTTGAGCAGCCTGCTCTAGTGGGAGGTGTCCCTGCCTATGGCAGGGGGTTGGAGCTGGATGATCCTTGAGGTCCCTTCCAACCTAAACCATTCTATGATTCTATGTTAGGGGGCTGGGCTGCTTTTCCAAGAGAACAGGTAGCTAGCCCCAGTGATTGCCCTCATTTAGAGGGAGACAGATGTCTCATTGCCAGGTTTCTCTGCAAATTACAGCCAGTCTTTCCATCAAGTAATTAAAAAACTGTTCATGTGCAGGCCATGGCTAAGCTTCTTTCCAGCCACAACAACCCCAAGCAACGCTACAGTCTGGGGACAGAGTGGCTGGAGAGCAGCCAGGAGGAAAGAGACATGGGGGTACTGGTGGATAGTAGGCTGAAGATGAGTGTGCCCAGGAGGCCAAGAGGGCCAATGGCATCCTGGGCTGTATCAGGAGCAGTGTGGCCACTAGGACGAGGAAGGTTCTTCTTCCCCTGTACTCAACACTGGTGAGGCCACACCTTGAGTACTGTGTCCAGTTCTGGGCTCCTTCATTCAAGAGAGATGTTGAGGTGCTGGAAGGTGTCCAGAGAAGGGCAACAAAGCTGGTGAGGGGCCTGGAGCACAGCCCTGTGAGGAGAGGCTGGGGGAGCTGGGGGTGTGCAGCCTGCAGCAGAGGAGGCTCAGGGCAGAGCTCATTGCTGTCTGCAGCTCCCTGAAGGGAGGCTGTAGCCAGGTGGGGTTGGGCTCTGCTGCCAGGCAAGCAGCAACAGAACAAGGGGACAGAGTCTGGAGTTGTGTCAGGGGAGGTCTAGGCTGGATGTTAGGAGGAAGTTGTTGTCAAAGAGAGTGATTGGCATTGGAATGGGCTGCCCAGGGAGGTGGTGGAGTCACCATCCCTGGAGGTGTTCAGGAAAAGCCTGGCTGAGGCACTTAGTGCCATGGTCTGGTTGACTGGATAGGGCTGGGTGTAGGTTGGACTGGATGAGCTTGGAGGTCTCTTCCAACCTGATTGATTCTATTCTATTCTATTCTATTCCCTGCCTCTATTCCCTGCCTGTACATCACTTGCAGGCAGTATATAAGGACATGATTTTTGCATCATTCCTCAATTACTCCAATAGATCTTCATTTTATTTTTGTCTTCCTTTGTAATCTGTATTTTTTCTAGTGACTACAAAAGAAAGGGGGGGGGTGGGGGTGGGGGGAAACCCCAACCCTCCCTTTTCTGCCCCTCCAACAACAGCAATCATTCTCCTCTAGCTCAAGTCCAGTTGCACAGGGCAGGTGAAGTAGAATAGAATAGAATAGAATAGAATAGAATAGAATAGAATAGAATAGAATAGAATAGAATAGAATAGAATACAATAGAATAGAATACAATAGAATAGAATACAATAGAATAGAATGGAATCAAGCAGGTTGGAAGAGACCTCCAAGATCATCCACCCCAACCTAGCACCCAGCCCTATCCAGTCAACCAGACCATGGCACTAAGTGCCTCAGCCAGGCTTTGCTTGAACACCTCCAGGGACAGTGACTCCACCACCTCCCTGGGCAGCCCATTCCAATGCCAATCACTCTCTCTGACAACAACTTCCTCCTAACATCCAGCCTAGACCTGCCCTGGCACAACTTGAGACTCTGCCCCCTTGTTCTGCAGGAGGACAGATCTGATGTGTGACAACAAGAAGCTGCTGAACTATAGGTTCCTGAGTAAGATGAAAAGAGGAGACCCCAGAGTCATGCCTGAGCAGGAAACCCTCCCAGCTCAGGAAGGAAGCTCTTGATGGCAACATCAGAGAGAGTCAGGAGAAGAGTAGCATCATGTGAGTATCAATCTCACCTGAAACCAGGAAAGCTTTCAGAAGCAAGATCTTAAGAAAGTGTTGGGCAAGTCACCATTCCAATCCCCTAGAACAGAATCAGTCAGGGTTGGAAGGGACCACAAGGAGCAGTCATTTCCAACCCCCTGAACATGGCCAGGGACACCCTGCCCTAGAGCAGGCTGCACACAGCCTCAGCCAGCCTGGCCTTAAACACCTCCAGCCATGGGGCCTCAACCACCTCCCTGGGCAACCCATTCCAGCCTCTCACCACTCTCATGCTCAGCAACTTCCTCCTCACATCCACTCTCCATCTCCCCACCTCCAGCTTTGCTCCATT
>WAAF01002583.1:0-156887 GCA_013400475.1 Tricholaema leucomelas
AAAGAGTTTCTTCCTTGTACCCATTCCAGCTTGACCCTCCTGGGTCAGTCTGGGCACTAAATGCATCAGTGCATGTCAGGTGGCTCCTGTGGCTCAGGCCTTGCTGTACCTCAGTGTTTAGGATTGCATCTGGCCACACAGAGGCCTTGGGCAGTGCCCTCCTTAGCAGCCCAGCACGGTGTGCCCAACTCTAACTCCAGCACCTTCCCTTGGGCAACAATTTCCCCCCTTTAAGACTCTGCTGGTTTGGGGCTAATTGGAACATCTTAGTAAAAGAAACCTGATTCTTGGCTGTAAAAGAAGAGTGGCAAAGCCTGGATCAGCCTTTGGGTTGCTAACAGGGATCAAAAGCCAAAGCACAACCAATTTGTCCCTCTCTGCTCCTAAGCACTGCAGCTCTTCGCTTCTCTCTGCTCTTTCCCACTGCCCTTGGCTAACAGAGAACTGCCTGAGGACTGAAGGAGAGCCACTGTCACTCCAGTCTTCAAAAAGGGCAAGAAAGAGGTTCCAGGGAACTACAGTCAGCCTCACCCCCCTCCTTAGAAAAATGAGGGAGCAGCTCCTTCTGGAGGGCATCTAAAGCGCACTTGGAAGAGAAGAAGGTTACCAGGAGTTGTCAGCATGGATTTGCCAAGGGGAAATGATGCTTGACTAACCTGATAGCATTCTGTGATGACATAACTGAAGAGATAGATGCTGAGAGACCAGCAGATGTAGTCTACCTTGACCTTAGCAAGGCCTTTGACACTGTCTCCCATGACTTCCTAGTCAGCAAGCTCAGGAAGTGTGGGATGGAAGAGCAGGCAGTGAGGTGGATTAGGAACTGGTTACAAGATAGAGTTCAAAGAGTGGTGATCAATGGTGCCAGGTCCAGATGGAGAGCTGTAACCAGTGGAGTCCCCCAGGGATCAGTACTGGGTCCAGTGCTGGAACAAGCTCCCCAGAAAGGCTGTGGAGTCTCCTTCTCTGGAGACTTTCAAGGCCTGTCTGGATGTGTTCCTGTGTGACATGAGCTAGATTTCATGGTCCAGCTCTGGCAGGGGACTTGGACTCGATGATCTCTTTGGGTCCCTTCCAACCCCTGACACCCTGTGAGCCTGTGAAAGCTGGTGAAGGGATCGGAGAGCAAGTCTGGTGAGGAGCAGTTGAGAGAGCTGGGTGTGTTTAGCCTGAAGAGAAGGAGGCTGAGGGAAGACCTTACTGGTCTCTACAGCTCCTTGAAAGCAGGTTGGAGTGAGGCTGTTGTTGGCCTCTTCTCCCAAGGAACTAATGACAGGACAAGAGGAAATGGCCCCAGTTTGCACCAGGGAAAGTTTAGGTTGGATATTAGGAAGAACTTCTTTACTGAAAGAGTGGTCAGGCATTGGAACAGGCTGTCCCAGGAAGTCTCCATCCCTGGAGGTGTTAAGAAAACGTGTAGGAATGACAATCTGGGACATGGTTTAGTGGCCATGGTAATGTTACATTGATGGTTGGACTTGATAAGCTTGGAGGTCTTGTCCATCCTTAACAACTCAGTGATTCTTAGTTAAGAATTCTTGGGAATATATGGAATCAGGCAATAAGATAAACCTTCCTGCCTCCTGTAATTAAGGTATTAATTACGGCCTTCATGATCACAACCTTTCCAATGTGATGTAATTGAAAGCTGAGGAAACTTAGCTATGATGCCATTCGTTCAGAGTTAGGCAGGGGAAAGCCATCTGCTAACGACTCTTCAGGGCGCTGGGGCAGGTAGTGGCCAGGCTGAGGGGAGCCCTTGGCCCTCTGCACCGCCCTGAGAGGAGCTCTGGAGCCAGCTGGGGGCTGGACTCTTCTCCCAAGGGAGAAGCAACAAGTGACAGGAGGAGAGAAAACGGCCTGAAATCGGCCCAGAGGAGGGTTAGGCTGAATATCAGAACAAACTTCTTCCCTGGAGGGCTTCTCAGACACGGGAGCAGGCTGCCCAGGGAGGGGGCCGAATCCCCTGCCCTGGAGGGGTTTCAAAGCCGCAGAGCTGTGGCGCTGGGGGCCGTGGAGCAGCCCCAGCCTTGGCACAGCTGCAGAATGGTCGGACTCGATGCTCTCAGAGGGTTGCTCCAACCCAAACGCCTCCATGGTTCTATGGGGCGAGCGCAGCAAACCGCAGCGGCCCCGGCGCCTCCGGTTGCTGCTTTCCGCTCCACGTAGCGGAGCTCCGGCCACGGCGGGTCCCGGCTGCAGGACCCGGCGGCTGCTGCGTCCCTGTGCTGCTCGGCGGCGCACGACAGCAAGCCCTGCGCGTCCGCAGGTGCTCCGGGCTGAGGCCTGGGCAGTAGATAACGGATAACGGCGCTGGCAGGAGGCGGCGGCAGGTGCGGAACCGACGCCCGGCGGCGCCGCGCTTGGTTTGGGCGGTAGGCTGCGGGAGGCCGGAGGGGCGGAAGTGACGCACGGAGGGCGCCCCGGGCGCTGCCACGTGGAGGCTGTGTGCTTGTTTCTGGGCCGTTTTCGCATCGCTTTGGTCTCTGAACTGGTGTAGAGCGGCCAAAACAGTTCGGGTTTTGCATCTGAGCAAAGAAGGTATCTGCTGCTGATGCACCGGTGAGGCGTTTCCAGGCTTTTACAGAGAGACTTCTTCTGTGCCACACTGAACGACCCTTCTACCCCAAATACTTGTCACAAGAACAAGCCAGACCATGGCTGCAGAAACCCTGCTTCTTCCAAAGGCAGCATTTGCCTTGCTGACACCATTGCCAGTGGGAAAAATGAAAAAGCAGCCAACTGAGCCCAGTGCAGGAAACTTCTGACCAGTGAGGAACTTTGGAGCCTGGTACCAGCATCTCCAGTAAAGCACAGCAGAGGCAAGCATCTGGAACTGCCAAGACAGAGGAACAGAGCCAGCAGCTCCAGACAGCTCCATCTGTGTAGCTAGACTGTGAGTATCCGCAGTGGGGTGGCAGAGACCACACACTGAATGCTGCTCTGGTCAGCACGTAACAGCAGTTGGCACTGGTGGTCATGAAGAGCCTGTTTGGGAACTGTGTCCCTCAACATCACATCTTCACAGCCCTCCAGGAAAGGGGACTCCACCCCTGCCCAGGGCAGCCTGGTCCAGGCCTTGGCAACCCTCAAAAAGAAGAAATTGTTCCTTGTATCCAACCTAAACCTCCCCCAATACAACTTGAAGCCATTTCCTCTTATCCCATCACTTGTTCCTTGGGACAAGAGGCCAACTCCCACCTGGCTCCAAACACCAAGCTTCTTTCAGGGAGTTTTAGAGTCAGAAGGTCTCCCCTCAGCCTCCTTTTCTCCAGGCTAAAGAAGCCCAGATCCGTCAGCTGCTGCTCACCAGAGCTGTGCTCTAGACCCTTTGGCAGCTTCATTGTTCTGTTCTGGACCTGCTCCAGCCCCTCAGTGTCCTTCTTGCAGTGAGGGGCCCAAAACCAACCCCAGGATTCATGGTGTGGCCTCAGCAGTGTCCACCCCACATAGACCATCTCTCCTTGGTCCTGCTGGCCACACTACTGTTGATCCAAGTCAGGATGCTGGTGGTCCAAGTGAAGATTATAGAGTCGTTTTGGTTTCAAAAGACTTTTAAGGTGGAGTTCAAGTAGGATCCTTCTTTGCAGAGGCACTTCCCATGTCCATGGACTTGCACCTAAGCCCTAACTACTGGCAGCTTGAGCTGTGTGGTGGAAGCTGGTGCTTGACTCTGGCTCTGCTGGTTTCCCAGTTCCATGCTGTCTCCCTTCCCAAGCCCCTTTGGGACCCAGCTGGTTGGTGATGTAAATTCAAAATTATTTTTGCTTATTAATTACATTTATTAATTTTGATACTAATATTGATATACTGCTCAGGCCACACCTTGAGTGCTGTGTCCAGTTCTGGGCTCCTCAGTTCAAGAGAGATACTGAGATACTGGAACCTGTCCAGAGAAGGGTGATGAAGCTGGTGAAGGGCCTGGAGCACAGCCCTGTGAGGAGAGGCTGAGGGAGCTGGGGGAGTGCAGCCTGGAGAAGAGGAGGCTCAGGGCAGACCTCATTGCTGTCTACAACTACCTGAAGGGAGGCTGTAGCCAGGTGGGGGTTGGTCTCTTCTGACAGGCAACCAGCAACAGAACAAGGGGACACAGTCTCAAGTTGTGCCAGGGGAGGTCCAGGCTGGATGTTAGGAGGAAGTTCTTGCCAGAGAGAGGGATTGGCATTGGAATGGGCTGCCCAGGGAGGTGGTGGAGTTGCTGTCCCTGGAGGTGTTCAAGAAAAGCCTGGAAGAGGCACTTAGTGCCATGGTCTGGTTGACTGGATAGGGCTGGGTGCTAGGTTGGGCTGGCTGAGCTTGGAGGTCTCTTCCAACCTGGCTGATTCTGTGATACTCAGGAAAAAAAAAATGTAATCTCGCTACAATCTGAATTTATCAGGTTCGATGCACGGCCAAGGATATTTTCACACAAGGAAAGAGGCAACTTAAAGAAGGAAACAGGAGCACTGTAGCAAACTTCCTTACACCGCAGAGGGATGCTTGCGGTCGATATGCCGCTTGCCCACTAGGGGGAGCCCGAGAGACGGCTCTGCGCTGCCCGAGCAGCAGGCACAAAGCATTCAATCGCAGAACTGGGACTGCAAAGAGGCTCTTCAAAGTATTTACTCACTAAATGTTATCTCCACGTTTCCAGGGGTGCATTATAGTCCCAGACAGTAGCCAGAACACTTGGAGGGGTTCTGTCAGTGATTAATTTGGACTTTCCCCAGGGCTCTAACAGGATGCTGGTGGGGGGGGGTGGGGTTGGACAGTCTCTGACCTGATCTACATCTACACCAGATGTGTTAGTTACCATCAGTGAACCCTTACACTAGACCGGGCTACTCAAGGCTTTGTCCAGCCTGGCCTTGGACACCTCCAGGGGGGTGCTCACTCATCCTGGATTGGTGCTTGGAACTGCCCTGTCCCAGGTGCAGGAAGCTTGCCTTTGGCCGTGCTGAACTTCCTGAGGCTGGCTTGGGAAGTGGCTGTACAGTGTCTTGCTGGGACAGACTCTGCTGTGGAGGAGTGGCAGAGGCTGTGGGTGGGTGGTTGCCACAGCTGCTGTCTTTCAGCAGACACCTCACAGCTCTTTGCATTGGCAGGAAGGACGAGCGAGAGCCCCGCGGCACAGGGAGGGCTGAAGAGACTGCACAGGAGAAACAGGCACCAGGATGCAACTGGCAGTGGTGAGTGGAGCTGGACCACCTTCTCCAGGTGATGCCCTGAGCATCAGCCAGGTCCCATCAGCTCTGCGAGTCTCCCAGGGGCCACCAACTGCAAAAGGGCTTCCATTTTCTGCCTTGAGCTGCAGCATCCAGGCGAGGAGGAAGCAAAGCTCTGGGGCTTGGGGGCGGGGTGGGGAGGAGGTACTGCATCCTTCTGCCATGATAACGATGCCCTCTCTGCTCTCCTGCTCCCACACAGACCTGGAGAAGGCAGCACAAAGACGAGGTAAGGTTTTGGTGGGGCCGTTTTTGCTTCTGGAGGGGTATGAGGAGCCAAAGGGGCACTGCTCAGCTCTGCTGCCCGGGGATGAGGTGCTGCAGGTGCAGCAGTGGCTGGGCCAATATGTGGGGCAGGTCCAGAAGCTGGTGAGCAGAAGTCCCTGGAGTGAGAGGTCCCTAGGATGGGCGAGGTGCTGGCAAGCAGCCTGGTATGGCATGGCACTGATGCTGGGAGGAGTGGGTGTGGAGGTGCCCTGAGTGATAGAGGTGAGCTGAGGACATGATGGAGGACCTGGTGCTTGTCACAATTTCTGTCCCCTGCCTGCTGCCACTTGCCCAGAGGTGAAGGCAGCCACAGCCAGGCTGCCCTGCTCCCACAATGCCTGGTGTAGCAGCAGCTTCTGCCCCACCTTAGTGTCATCTGTTGATTTCCTTCCAGTTCTAACCCAGCCACAATGACCCCTAGCAGGTACCACAGATAGGAAAGGGTGAGATGGGAGACGCCTGCCTGTGGCATGGTGTGAAACTGCACCAGAGAGCACGGGGAGGTCCTGGCTCTGTTGGCAGACCAAGACTGATGGGCCCTGAAGCCAGAGCTGCAACCAACCCCCTTTCCATCTCTGGGTCACCTTCCTGGGGCTCAGCTGGAGGGCTCAGCTGGAGGGCACAGCAACACTGAGCTCTCTAAAGCTGCAGCTGGTACCTTCCCTCAGCCCTTCTCTCTGCAGGGAATCCCCAGCACTGTGTAGGACCCAGAGGTGCAGGTGATGGAGCTCAGTGGGGACATGTGGCCCTACACCCAGGTGCCACATGGCCATGGAACCTGTGGCATACTTGGCAGGCTCAGTGCTCTGGCCTGTTAGTTAAGCACCCTGAGGCCATTTGGGGCAGAAGGTGTCTGTATGGGACTGCGAGGAGGAGGAGGATGAGCTGGAGCATGGGATGGGTGCTGTCCCCCACTGAGGTGTCAGAGTGCCCAGGTCTGAGGCCAGATGTGTGCTGTTTGGGGCAGATGTCCACGCTGCACAGAAATGTCTTTCTGGAGAACTCCTGGTCACTTTGTGTGGTGCTCTGTTAGCCCAGAAAGTGGGGGCTGAATCCAGTCCAGCAGGGTGCTGGGGTGAGTACCACATCTGCCAGCAGCCCCTGCTGCTGGTGGCTGGGCTGGTGTTGGAGATGGAGGCAGGTTGGCACCAGCTTCATTCCAGTTTTCTTGCTGATGTCCTGAGGGAGGTTCTGATGTTAGAGGGAGGCCACAGCTTGAATAATGTTTCCAGTTCTGGGCTCCCCAGTTCAGGAGAGACAGAGAACTGCTGGAGAGAGCCCAGGGCAGGCTGTTCTCCCTGTGGAGAGCTTCCAAGGCCAGCTGGGCACTGTGCTGCTGGGCAGGCTGCTGTGGGTGCCCTGCTGGAGCAGAGGGTTGAGCTGGATGATCTCCAGAGGTCCCTTCCCACCACACCCTGCTGGGATTCTGTGGGATTTATGTAACTGAGACTGGAGGAGGAAATTCTTTGCAGTGAGGGTGGGTAGACAGTGGAACAGGTTGCACAGGGATACTGTGGATGCCCCTCTGGAGGTGTCCAAGGCCAGGCTGGACAAAGCCTTAAGTAACCTGGTCTAGTGTATGTGGTCCCTGTCCATGGCAGGGGGGTTAGAATTAGATGATGTAGAAGATCCCTTCCAGTCCAGACCATTATGGTTGGGGCTCTGGAAAAAAAACAGCCCCAGGCCTGCTTGGGGTGAGATTTGGTGTTGGGGGTCAGGCTGTAACTGACATCAATCTCAAATCCAGACCAAAAGCAGTAAGGCTGCACTTGAAGGCCGTGTGTGAGCCCAGCTAACTGAGTTACCTGCACATGGGAATGCTTCTTGCTGGCTCTGCTGCAGCAGAGTTCGCTGCTTTGATTCATCAAGGTCAATGCCTGGTGTGGAGCCTCTGGGCCCTGCTCCGTCAGGCGGAGCGCTGGAGAGGATGGCTTGGGACATGCTGTGTGCGGCTCACAGACCTCCAGAACGGGATCCTGAGGGGGCACCTGGCAGCAGAAATAAAGAGCAGCACCCAGGGCTTGTTGGTAAAGGAGCTGGAGCTCTGCTGGAGGAAACCCAGCGTGCCAGGAAGTGGTGGGAAGGTCTGGCAGGGCTGGTTTCTCTCTGCTCACACGTGGAGGGCAGCCAGAGCAGCAGTGAGGAGAGTGCTGTGCCGCTGGCGTCTGAGCTGCACCGAGACTGCACCCAGCGAGGTGGTGGAGTCGCCGTCCCTGGAGGTGTTCAGGCAAAGCCTGGATGAGGCACTTAGTGCCATGGTCTGGTTGATTGGACAGGGCTGGGTGCTAGGTTGGACTGGCTGAGCTTGGGGGTCTCTTCCAACCTGGTTGATTCTATGTTTCTGTGATGTGGTGCATTGAGCAGAAGCCTTGCACCGTGGACCTAACTGTGCAGCACTCTACCAAGTTTCCTTGATCAAGCCAGAATTGTGCTTCCTGCCTGGAAGAGGTTGGGTTTGGCCAGAGAAAGTAAGTGTGACCTGAACCTGCTGCTGAGGCTGCACCACAGCTCTCATGGTACCCACATCCCACTCAGGAGTGGGGCTGGGCAAAGGCTGCCTGTGGGCAGGGACCTCCTCGCAGTGCCTCTGGGCAGTGTGCTTGGGGTGGTCGTGGGGGTCTAGAGCATCCTGGAGGCCAGGTGGAGGTGAGGAAAGGACACTGGGCCAGGACACAGGCCAGGACATGGTGTTTGCTGCCACGGGGCTGAGTTCTTGTCTGGATATGGCCAGCTCCTGGAGATGACTGTGTCTAGTGGAGAGGCCAAGCACAGTGCCAGCTGCTAAGGCAGGTGAAGGTGGCAGCACCCTAGGTGTGGCAGCACCTCCACCTCTGCTCAAACAACAACTGGGCTTGTCCAGCATGACAGCAGCTGAGGGGGGTGGTAGGCAGGTGCTGCTGCTCTGGGGGAGGATTCACCAGCACTGCCAGAAGTGGAGCATCTACAGAGCTCTGCAACAGGATGTGGTGGTGGCCACACTCAGCAGGCCCTGAGGGAGGCTCTGGACGGTGCCAAGGTGGCTTTGAAACCGAAACAGAACCTTAGCTGCTCTGCCCCACAGCCCCCACACAGCACAGAGAAGGAAAACACTGGGGTGGGTCACAGTGCTGCTGTCCCTCTGGTGGCAGTGGTGGCACTCAGGTGGTCACCACATGGCCCACAGATGGCACAAGGGCAACCACTCTGCCTAAGGAAGGCTCTGCTGTTGCTGCTGAAGGCACCGAGTTTGTGGCACTTGAGGTCTAGGCAAAAATGCTGCAGCTTGAGGGTCTCAGCTCTGCTCCTGCCAGGTCCACATCACCACAGTCTCATCCTAGCCAAGAGGTGGCCAACGGTCCCTTGGCTCAACCACAGGTGGCACTACGTTAGCTCAAGGTGGGCTCCCTCCCACATTGCTCCTGATGCTTTTCCTCTTTTACCAGGAACATGGATAAAGGCTGAGGAGCCTCAGATGGTGCTGTGAGGTGGCCAGGAGGACACAGGGTGGTCCATGGGAAGGCTGTGGTGCTGCCAGCAGAGTGCTCCTCACCTAGGGATCACCCATGTCACAGGGAGCCTCCGATGGAAGGTGAGTGGTGGCTGGGCAGCTGGAGATCCCTCATCTTGGTGGAGTTTCAGATTCAGAAATGGGACAAGGTGGGGCATGAGAGCTGACAGCTGCCTGTCTCTGAAGAGAAAAGATCTTTTCTCTCTGCATGGGCTTGGTTTCCAGGAGACTTCATCAGCGATTGTGCTCTTCAGTTTCTCTGACTCCAGTTTAATAGCTGCTGCCTTCACCAGGCAGCTCCTGGCAAAGCAGCCTGCCCCAGCCTTGGGATGGCTTCTTCTCATGGAGGACTTTGGCAGGTGGCTCTGGAAGGCTGTAGTTTATCCCCTGTCACCTTCAGAGTCAGATGGGGTGCTGCACTGCTGCCTTTTGCTTTCACCTCTGAGCAGTGTGCCCAGGGCTTGTTCCAAACCCAACTCTCCTGCGCTGCTCTCCTGCAGAGGCTTGGGTCGATCGCTACTGCAAGCCGATGGTGAGGTCCTTCTCTCCTCACTTCCTGGAAGAGATTGTCTGCTACCTGCAGAGGCTGGGCCTCCTCACAGCACAGGAGGCTGGCTGAGCACAGGAGGTGAGCTCCCTGCCCACGCAGGTCTGGGTGGTGGTGGACATCCTGGCTGGCAAGGGCAGCTACTTCTCCCAGGCCCTGCAGACCTTCACTGAGACACCAATTCCCAGCTCTTCCTTCCCATCACTGTCTGTGGTAGGCAGCTCCTTTCAGACACAGTGAGGGGGGTCAGCACACACACCTTGGCTGGGGATGTTGCTGGAGCACCCCAAGATACACATAGAGCTGGGCAGCCTTGGCAGCAAGAAGGGAAGTGCCTATGCCAGTGATGGTGCCTCTTCAGGGTCTCTGCTGAGGAAGGACACAGCCTCTGCCAGGTTAGAGGGACCTCCCTCCGGACCCTTTGGCACACCTCTGTTGGCAGCCTGAGGAGTCTTTAATGTCCTCAACATCCAGGTCACACCAGTCACTCCCAGCATTTGGGCTGGCAACAGTGAGATGGCAGGAGGCCAACTGGGCATCTCTGACCCCTTCCACTGGCAGCTGCCCCAGTTTTAGGCTCTCCTTGCAAGCTTCCTGCCAGGAGAAATTCGCCTGTTTTTCACTCCCGGGTGGAAGGCTCCAACCTTGGCTTGTGTCTGCTCTGAAACTCTTGCAGCACCATGCCCAGCCTCTGCTGGAGGGTTTAAATACCTGAGCCAGGTGAGTAGGATGGGGCCAGAGATGGTCACCAAGTTCAGCCAAGAGGAAGGACTCAGCAGGACTGAGGTTAAGCCAGGATGTCAATCCAGAGGTCAGGATCAGGTCTAGCCAGGGCAGCCAGGTTCAGATGCAGTTTAGTGGTCACCAGGAAAGTGCAGAGTGATGAGATCCAAGATCAAGGTCCAGGTCAGCAAGGCCCGTAGCAGGCACAGGGGCAGTGGAACCATGGACAAGTGCTCCTACAACACAGCTTAGACAAGGGGCTGAAGGGCCAAAGCTGAGCTTAAATAGGCTCCTGGACCAGTGGGCGAGGCTGGTCCATTGGAACCTGTTGGTGTCCTTCAGGCTCTGGCACATCCCTTCTTGCCCAGATGTGAGGGGTCTGTGGTGTTTCCCCTCTCCATGGCGGTGGTAGAAATGTGAAGCAGCTTCTCTCATTTAATTTGTGGTCACCATCCTCTTCCTCACCCCTCCATTTCTTTTCGCTGTGTGCAGAACCCATGGTGCAGAAGCACCTGGAGAGCCTCCAAAGCTACTATGGGAAAGGCCTGGAGACAGATCGTCTGCAGCGGCTCACCAGCCTGCTGCTGGTGGAAGGCTTGACTGATATCCAGCAGAAGGAACATGACATCCTGCAGCTTGAGGCCACTAAAGGCCTGCAAAATGTATCTAAGAGCATCCCTCTGGAGAAGCTCTTCCTGCCTCTCTCCAAGGTCAGCATCCCGCCTCGGATCTCTGTCACCATCGGAGTGGCCGGGATTGGCAAAAGCACGCTGGTGAAGCTCTTTGTCTACAGCTGGGCAAAGCGGGAGATCAGCAAGGACATCGTCTTCGTGCTGCCCCTCACCTTCCGGGAGCTGAACACCCACGAGAAGCTGTCTGCCGAGCGGCTGCTCTGCTTGGCCTCCCCCCACGGCGCCGAGCGCGGCTGCATCTCAGCCGGGGCCGCCAGGACCCTGCTGATCCTGGACGGCCTGGACGAGTTCAAGACTCCTTTGGATTTTTCCAACACTGTGGTATGCACCGACCCCAAAAAGGAGCTCCAAGTGGACACCCTGATCACCAACATTATACGTGGCAACCTGCTGCAGGAGGCCTCTGTCTGGGTGACATCGCGGCCGGCGGCGGCCAGCCAGATCCCTGGTGGGCTGGTGGACCGGATGACAGAAATCCGAGGCTTCAGAGCTGCCGAGATGGAGGACTTCTTGGACCAGATGTTCCCTGAGAGCAGAGACGTATCCAGCCGAGTCCTCTGGCACATCAGGGCCAACAGGTCCTTGCATGCCATGTGCACCGTGCCCGGCTTTTGCCGCATTTCTGGCTCCTCCATCGGTTATTACCTAAAGACCAGCGCCCGCTGCCCCCAGGAGACCACCACCAGCCCCAGAACCCTCTCAGAACTCTACTCCTATTACTTTAAAATGGCCTTGAGCGGCGACTGGCCTGAGAAGCCTCGAGAAACGCTGAGGATTGAGCAGGTGGTGAGCAGCAGCAAGAAGGTGGTGGGCAGCCTGGGCAGGCTGGCCTTCTGCGGGCTGCTCAGGAGGAGGCACGTCTTCTACGAGCAGGACATGAAGGCCTGCGGCGTGGAGCTGTCGGTGCTGCAGAGCAGCCTGTGCGGCAGACTGCTGCTCAAAGACGAGGCGCAGTCCTTCACCGCCTACTGCTTCTCCCACTTAACGCTGCAGGAGTTCCTGGCAGCCCTCTACTACTACACGGCTGCCAAGCGGGCGCTGTTTGACCTCTTCACAGAGAGCAGCGTGTCCTGGCCCAAGCTGGGCTTCCTCAGCCACTTCAGGAGCGCTGTGCAGAGGGCTCTGCAGGCGGAGGACAGGCACCTGGACATCTTCGTGCGCTTCCTCTGCGGGCTCCTCTCCCCGCAGGTGAACAAGCTGCTCTCCGGGTGGCTGGTGGCGAAGGATGAGCACAACAGCTTCAGGAGCCAGGCCATCAGCTTCCTGCAGGGCTGCCTGAACACCGACTATGCCATCTCCTCACG
Organism: Tricholaema leucomelas; assembly: GCA_013400475.1. Lineage (NCBI taxonomy): Eukaryota > Metazoa > Chordata > Aves > Piciformes > Lybiidae > Tricholaema lacrymosa > Tricholaema leucomelas. The sequence continues at coordinate 12,225 of WAAF01002583.1, forward strand.
GGTGGTGAACACCATGCACTGCCTCCACGAGATCCAGCACACAGAGATTGCCAAGACCGTGGAGGAAGCCATGAAGAACGAGAGCTTGGCTGGGATGCTCACCCCTGTGAACTGCTCTGCCCTGGCTTATCTTCTGCAGGTCTCTGATGTCTGCATGGAGGAGACCAACCTCTCCAACTGCCTCACCTACAACGTCTGTAAAAGCTTGCTCTCCCAGCTCCTCTTCTGCCACAACCTCAGGTGAGTTCTGGTTGGAATGCCCTGGGAGAAGCCAGCAGGAGCGCTGGGCTGTGGCTCAGAGTCTTGGGTGCTGATAGGAGACATGGGCCACCAGCGTTGTCCATTAGAGCTGTCCACAGAGAGGCAGAGAGCTGCCTTGGAGATGGCAGGGGGTCAGCTTTGCTTCCATGCTTGTGTTCTCGCACCTGCAGTGGGCAGATGTCATGGCAGAGTAGTTCTTTCTCCACATTGCTCTCCAAATGCTTGCCTTTGCTCTTTCCCTCTATCTTCTCAAGGCTGGACAATAACCAGTTTAAGGACAACGTGATGGAGCTGCTGGGCAGCGTGCTGAGTGTGAAGGACTGCCAGATACAGAAGCTCAGGTAGGCCCTGGCCCGGGGCAGACAGACTGTGTTTGGGGATGCTGAGCATAGCTGGGAGCACTTCAATACCAGCATGACAGGGACAGCCCCACACAACCTCCTTCACCCAAGCATGGAGACCTTACCCCTCTGTCATGCTGGTGGCTGGGCAGGCTGTCTCACTCAGCCTTCCTGGGACCATTGCCTACTCTGTGTTCCTAAATATCTGTGTAGGAATCCTTAGGTTATCCCAACAAACCCTCCCACCCTGTCCTTGCAGTCCCTTGCCTGGTGTCCACCCCAGGAGAGCCAGACCTCAGAGATCCAACGTTTTGCATGGCTCCACTGTGAACCAAATGCTCCCCATGGCTTTCTTCTGCTCACCTATCCCAGCAGTGTCCTGGGACACGGCAGGGGCTGTGAGAGCCTCTTTCTCCCCCTGGAAAACTCCCAAACGTTCCCTTTCCATGCAGCTTGGCGGAAAATCAGATCAGCAACAAGGGAGCCAAGGCCTTGGCCAGGTCACTGATGGTGAACAGGAGCCTGATGGTGCTGGAGTAAGTGTCCCTCTTCAGCACCTCCTTCCACGAGTGTTCCTCACTGGGAACCATTCCCATGCCTGACTGAGCTGGGGAGGTTCTTCAGCCCCCACAGGTGGGCTCAGGAGGTGATCTTGTGGCCTGTTGTCCCACCTCAGCAGTGCCTGAGCTTGTGCCACATGGAGGCACTTGGGTGCCCCTGGGCATGTGCCAATGGCTTCGCTAACCTCAGCTTCCCTGCCCGTCTTGCCTCAGCCTGAGGAGCAACTCCATCGGCCCCGCCGGAGCCAGAGCCCTGGCTGATGCGCTGAAGAAGAACCAAGTCCTGCTCTCCCTAAAGTAAGTCAACCTCTGCAGCACCTCTGGCAGCAGGACAGGCCCCATCCAGCCCTTTCCTGTCCCACTAAGGTGTTCTCCACTTCGAGGGCCAGGTGGTGCCAACACCATGGACAAGGCCGTGCCGGGCAGCGAGCACAAGAGCGAGCAGCAGGGACACAGTGACCTGGGAAGCCCTGGGACAGAGATGTTGGGATCCTTCTGCCTCCCAGCTTCAGTGGGTCCAGGTTGAGGGTGAGGTCCAGGTCCACCTCTCAGATAGGAACTCACAGGGTGCTGCTGCATGGAAGGTGGCATTTCCTATGGGACAGGAGGGAGAGACCCAGGCAGGGGTATTTGAGAGCCAAATTCTCTGCTCACACCAGATATGGGGACAAGGAAACACCAAGTCCAGGTGACCCCCACCCTTCACGGTCCTTTACCCTCCTGCAGAAGCAGCCATGCACAGCTTCACTTCTCTCTCCTTGCAGCCTGCAGCACAATGCCATCAGTGAGGATGGTGCCAGCTTCCTGGCTGAGGCCCTGTTGACCAATCATAGGCTGATGATGCTGCAGTGAGTGACCAGGACCCCCTGTCCCCCATCCCAGGCACCCAGCAGACCGAGGTGTCACTGAGGGGGGGGTGGCAGCTGCCACTCACAGCTGCTGTTCTCACCTTTGCAGCCTGCAGAAGAATGCCATCGGAGCCCATGGTGCCAGGAAGGTGGCCGAGGCACTGAAGCAGAACCGCAGCCTGAAGGAGCTGATGTAAGAGCAGCACAGGGAGGAGGGACCCTGGCACTGTGCTGGGTGCTCTGGCATCTCTGGGCAGGAGGGGTAGGCAGGGAGTTGGACCACATGACACATGCAGGATAGACTGTGCCAGCTTTGCCCAGGGGCTGGCAGGGGTGGGGTGGGACAAAGACTGTGGCGCTCCTCTCAGAGCAACCCTATGGAGCTGCTCTCCTGGATACCATCCATGCTCCAGGGATGGAGGGAGCCAGATAGAGAACCAAGAGGCCAAGTCTTTCTCCAGCAGGTCTCCAAGGCCTGTGTACAACTCAAAAGCTACCTCAGCTGCAGCCCAACAGACAAGAGCAGAGTGGTATGCAGGTTGGAAAGGAGACCACAGCAAGTTCAGGCTTATTGCTGGAGCAGGGAGAGCCTGGAGGAGATGGAGCTTGTGCTGGTCTAAGCTGGCTGCAGCATGGCTGCTGCTGACATCAGCTCCTCCTTCTGTCTCTCAGACTCTCCAGCAACTCGGTGGGAGACAGTGGCTCGGTTGCCTTGGCTGAAGCTCTGAAGGTGAACCACACTCTGCAAAGCCTTGAGTAAGTTCCTCCTCCACACCTGGCTTCCTGCTTGCCCAAGAAAGCTCAGCCAGCCTCCTGACTCCAGGAGCACCTCCCACCCCTCAGAGAGCCCCTCATACCACCTGGAGGGACACAGGGCTAAAGGTGCTCTATGTAGGCTGGCCCAGCAAGCAGCAGCTCAGGTCAAAGCCAGCAGCAGGCAGGGTAGCCTGTCCCCACCACGGGAGCACTGCAGCAGTTAAGTCTCAGCGCAGGTGATGATTCTGGTTCTGCTTTGGAGGACACCAGCAGCTTTGGGCCTTCTTTCTCTCTCATGTCTGATGGGAGTTGTCACAGGGGGAAGGCAGTGGGCTGCTGCCTGGCAGAGTTGTGGTGAGCTGGTGCAGCCTTCATCCCCCTGGGAACAGCAGCCAGAGAGGACAAGCTGTTGTGCCCTGAGTCCATCACTGGGTGACCTGAACCTCGCAGGAACTGCACGGGCAGCTAGGCTGGCAGCCATGGTGGTGCCCAGATGGGGCCATGGCTGCCCCAGAGTGCTGGCAAACCCCATCACCTCTGCATGGTGGGGGAGATGCTGCTGTGGTGAGCAGGAGATGCTGTTCTTAGCCTGGCTGCTCCTGAAGTTGGTCCTTCAGCCTCAGCTCCCTTCCCTGTCTGCCATGTCTGGGGAGGGAGATGCCCATTTCTCAGTGAAACATGCAGTGGGGCACCTCAAGCACGACCCTGCAGCCCACCCGGAATGCCAGCCCTGGCCCAGCCTCACACCTTCCTGTTTGTCTCAGTCTGCAGAGCAACTCCATCAGCAGCACCGGGGTCAGCGCCCTGACAGCAGCTCTCTGCTCCAACAAAGGACTCACCAGCCTCAAGTGAGCCGTGGCCCTATGGCACCTGGAGGTGCTGCTGGGACATGGGGTGTGAGAACCTCTCCTTGTGCCTGGCTGTTTCCACATGTGCTCTGGGATGCTGGATGCTGCTCTGGCTGCAAGCATCCCCTCTGCATGGCTGCCTTCCTCCCCTGGCACAGTACCTGTCTAGCCATGCCTCACAGGGAAGTGAGGGCAGCAGGGATAGAAGGATAGGAAAAAGTCCTGATGGGTTGTCAGTGTCCACAGCTGCAGGGTGCATAGGGAATGGAGGTGCAGATGCTGATGGAACAGACCCAGAGGAGGACACAACAACGATTAGAGGGTGGAATCTCTGCTGTCAGGCCAGGCTTGTTCAGCCCAGAGAGGAGAAGGCTCCAGGGAGACCTCCTGGTGGCCTTGCAGTGCTTCAAGAGACCATGAAAGAGCTGGGAACAGAGTTTTGAGCAGGGCCTGTTGTGGCAGGCCAAGGGGGGATGGTTTGAACTGCAAGAGGGAGATTGAGAGTGGAGAGAAGGGAGAAAGGTTTGACCCTGAGGGTGGGGAGAGCCTGGCCCAGGCTGCCCAGAGAAGTGGGAGCTGCCCCATGGCTGGCAGCACTGCAGGTCAGGCTGTGTGGGGCTATGAGCAGCCTGCTCTGGGTGGGGAGGTCCCTGTTGAGTGCAGGGGGTTGGGCTGGATGAGCTTGGAGGGTCCATGATGCCAGGGGGACAGACTCCCATGGCAGCAGGTGGTCTCAGCCCCAGCGTGGGTGCTGCAGGGGGCTTTGGGGAAGCAGCTGCTGCCTTGGCTGCTCCTCCCCAACCCTGTGTCTCTGCCCAGCTTGCGGGAGAACTCCATCAGCAAGGAGGGAGGCCCTGCCATCGCCCATGCCCTGCGGACCAACAGCACCCTCAGGAAGCTGGAGTAAGTCCCATGTGCCCCAGGAGGGCACCCACGAGGTGTCACTGGAGTTGTGTCAAGCTCTGTGTGTGTGACTTGTATCCTTTGTCCCCTGCCTCCAGCTTGGCAGCCAACCTGCTGTGTGATGAGGGTGGCAAGGCCATCGCTCTGGCCATGGCAGAGAACCAGGCGCTCACCTCCCTCCAGTGAGTTTTCTCCTTGGACCTGGTTTGGTTTGAAGCCCCTCATTTGGGCATGGGGCAGGGACACTGCTCCTGGGCCCTGGCCCCTCCAGGCTCTGAGGGTGGCTTCCCCAGGTTGTCCTGTGCCATCCAGGATGGATGCACATGGGTCACCTCCCAGCCTCCACCGTGCTGGAGGGAAGCGGTGGGGTGCTGAGCCTGCAGGCATCTGGGGGGTCCTTGCAGCCCTGAACTTCACCTTCTGTCCTCTCCTGCCTGCAGTTTGCAGTGGAACTTCATCCAGGCCAGCACTGCCACAGCCCTGGCACAAGCACTACAGTCCAACGCCAGCCTGGCCAGACTTGAGTAAGTGGGGCTAGAGGTGGACAGGTCCTGGCCAGCATCTTCCTCCTGCTCTCTCTGCCTGCTGCCTCCTGCGTGCACTCCTGGCCGCCCTGTGTGCCCACTCCAAGGTCCTTCCTGGGGCTGCTTTGAGTCCATGGTGGCCCAAAGTCCCTCCTGGGACATGTGGGCAGGGCTGGCATGCCGTGCCCTCTGCTGGCTGCCCCTCTCAGTGCCGCTGGGTGCCAGGGCTGCAGGCAGAGGCAGCACTCGTGTGCCTTAGCTTGCAGGAGAATGCCATCGGAGACCAGGGCACAGCCGCCCTCGCTGCTGCGCTGGAGGTCAACACCAGCCTGGCACAGCTCCAGTGAGTGTCCAGCCCTGCAGTCACAGCCTGCCTAATTAGCTTGGCTAATTAGCACCCTACGGCCACCTCACCACACCACGTCTTTGTTCTTTTGCAGCCTGCAGGTGGCTTCAGTTGGTGCTGCTGGTGCCCAAGCCCTGGCAAAAGCCTTAATGGTCAACAAGAGCCTGCAGATCCTGGAGTAAGTGCTTGGTAGGGCCACCAAGACCCCATGGCTGTGACACTGCTGCCTTGAGGCGGGGGGGAGGCTGAGCCCCTGGGCCTGAGCTCAGAGCTGCTCCCCCCTCACACTGTGTCCCACCAGCCTTAGCTTGCTTGCTCCTTGACTTACTGGTGTGGGGCCACCGTGCTCACCTCCTCCTGGCACCCATAGGGAGCCCAGGGCTGTCCCACCTGCCTCACCACCTGCCTTTCTTTGCAGCTTGAGAGGAAACAACATTGGCGTGGCAGGGGCCAAGGCCTTGGCACACGCACTGAAGGCCAACCGCAGCCTGCGCCACCTCGAGTGAGTGTTCTGCCCCTGGGGACAGCCTGCCTAGAGGGAACAGCGAGGGGACAGCCAGGCCAGCAGCTCTCACTGGGGCAAACCCCTGAGCTGGTGTCTCTGCTAGTGCCCACATTCCCTCCTGAGGGCCACATCTCCCTGGCTGACTCTTTCTGCCTCCTGCAGCCTGCAAGAGAACTCCCTGGGCATGGATGGAGCCATCTTCATTGCCACCGCGCTGAGGGGCAACCACAGCCTCACCTATGTGAAGTAAGTGGCTGCTGTGCTGCGTGCCAAGGGGAGACCATTGGGGAACCTCCCTCACCACTGCCACTGCCTGTCCCTTGCTGTCCCTGTGCTCCTCCTGGCATGACAGCCACCACCCCCACACAGCTCCAGACCCTGCAGCTCCTCCCTGGGGAGTGCTCTGGGGAGGGGAACCTCCTCCAAAGCCCTGTGTCTGTTGTGGCAGGCCAAGGGGGGATGGTTTGAACTGCAAGAGGGAGATTGAGAGTGGAAAGAAGGAAGAAAGGTTTGGCACTGAGGGTGGGGAGAGCCTGGCCCAGGCTGCCCAGAGAGGTGGGAGCTGCCCCATGGCTGGCAACACTGCAGGTCAGGTTGTGTGGGGCTGGGAAGAGCCTGCTCTGGTTTGGTCCCTGCTGAGTGCAGAGGGGTTGGACTGTATGGCTTTTAAGGTTCCTTCCAACCTAACCCAGTCCAAACTTCCATGACTTTACTCTCCAAGCCCCCACAGGGATAGGCTGGCACATCCAGCTGCCCAGGGGCTTTCTCCATGTCCTCAGCTGTCTGCCTGCTCAAACCCAGAGTCTTCTGTGACCAGGGTGCCAACAAGAGCTCCTGGATGGGGTGGGGAGGGTACAGATGCTGCTGGGTGCCAGTACAAAGCTGGAATACCCCCAAAGGATCCTGTTCTGAGCTGGTCTGTGCTCCCAGCCTGCAGGGGAACTGCATCGGGCAGGCTGGAGCCAAGACGATCTCGGATGCCATCCGCACCAATGCCCCCGACTGCGTGGTGGACGTCTGAGAGCCCTGGCCACAGCCAGGAGCGGGCCTGCTGGCTCACTTTGGCCAGGGCACCTCTGCAGGGAGCTGCTGGGCCCTCTGCCCACCAGGGAGGAGAGCTGCAGCAAGGGCAGCTTCTGAGCTCCTTGGCACAAGCCCGGCAGGATCTGAGCCCTGTATCGGCGGTGTGGAGGGTCAGGACTGGCTGGTGCTGAAAGCTGAGGATGTGCACCCAGGTCCCTGCTCATCCAGGCCCTGAGGAGCTTCAAGGAGTGGCTGAAATGGTGAATGGAGGGAGTAGGGGACAGATCCCACATGCCAGCCCTTGTTCTGGTGGCAGTGCCCCTCCTGTGATCTCCAGAGTGTTCCTGCAGCGCTCCCAGCCTGCCCCAGGCCAGGCACAGCCTGAGCACCCTGCAGCTCCCCTCTGCTCCCAGCCCGAGCTGCTGGGCAGGAGACTGCAGCAGCCCAGCAGGGCTCCCAGAAGAGAGTGAGCCATGAGCAGGGTTCCCAGCAGCCTCACCTCACCTGGCTGCACAGAGCAGCCCTGCAGGCCCCCTTGAAATCCCAGAGAGAGCAGAAGCTCATGGGAGAGTAGTGCTTTGGGGCTGGGCACTTCAGAGCAGGGTGTTGGGCTGCAGCTACAACTTTGGGAATGAGTTGGTGCTGGTCAAAGCTGCCTGAAGACTTTGGTATCTCGTGGCAGGAGAGTGGAACCAGCTAGAAAGTGGAACCATCTAGAAAGGCCTTGGGAAATAAAGAGGAGACCTGAGGTGGTGAATGGCAGTGGAACAGCACCAGATGAGGATGGGCTTTGCTCTTTTAGCAGCTCACCTTCTGGGCAGGTGGCTTCTGCAAGCAGAGGTTCTAGGTGGCAGAGGCCCAGGGACTCTCCAGAAGGTGCCAGCTTTTCAGGTGGACCAGTAACTAAAAATGCAACCCCTCAGAGCCCCTTCCAGCCACTGCCCCATCTCCCCACTCCAGCAAAGCCCACACTGAGATCTGCTGCAGGGACCAATGTGGGCTGCTCTTGGAGAACCAGGAGGCTGAGCTGTGTGATGGGTGGGAAATAAAGTGGCTCCTGACTGAGCAGAGGCCTTGTGCTGCCTTCCTTTCTTGGCTGGGGCCCATTACATGTGGCGTCATTTGGGGTGCACTGTCCTCTGCTGCCATGCTGCAGACCCCACAGCCTGTACTGGGCTCTGGGGCTGGCCACACTGTCCCACAGGCTTCAGTGATCCGGAGGGACTGGAGTCCTCCCTCTGCCCCAACCGCTGCAGGGACGACTGAGGCTGAGCTCCAGCTCTGCCCAAAGCCTCTCTGCCTGACCCTGAGCTGAAAGCTTACCTGAAGCCCCAGCAGAGAGACCAACAGCCACCAGCACAGCACTCTGAATTTCATTTCCAGGTTTAATGACCCTTATTTCCCTCTCCTGAATTCCTGCTGACAAGCACTTTCCAAACAGCAGGAGGTCAGCTCCTGGCCTGCAGGCTCACCAAAGTTTGTATCTGCTGATGCCTCCTGGCCCCGCTGCTGCTGCAGGGTCAGAAGTCACTGTCACTCTCCCCTAGTGGCTCTGGCTTCCTTGCTCGGTGACTGGATTTACCTGGGGAAATTTCCATGCTGTCATCTTCCAAGTCCTCCTCCTCATCATCTTCATTCAGGTCAATCTCACTATCTCTTGAGTCCTCCTGCAGGGAAGCAAACAGAGTTCATGTTCAGCTCAGTTCTCAGATGGCAAGGGTTTGCCACCTCTAGAGTAGTCAAACTGCTTTGGCCCCTGCCCCCGGGCAGTGGCACACCCAGGGCCTATGGGGAAGGCTGCTTTGAACTGGGGGATCCTCTTGCACTGGGATGCAGCAGCAGCTTCTGCAAGAGGTTTTGTTGCAGCTCACGCTGCAGTGCTCTTGGCCTTCCCCAAGAAGGGGAGTTCAGAGCTCAGTGGCATCGAGGGAGGCTCAGGGCAAGGCTCAGGGCTCTCACCAGCAGCTCCTCCAACTCAGTTCACTGCAGACCTCCTCCTGCACTTCGCAGGGCTGACAGAAACCAGCTGCCTGACTTCTGCTGAATGTGTGCTGTTAGGAACCTTGCAGGGTGTTCAAACTCCCAGTGACAGCTGCTGTGAGAGCAGAGAATCAAGCCCCGGTGGAAGAAGATTGGCTGTGGGAAGGGAACCCACCTGTGCCTTGGCGCTGGTCCCACGTGCGCCTGGCCGTGCCGCGGCAGGTCTCCCCTTGGAGAGCCACAGAGCAGAGAGCAGGAGGGGCAGAGCAGGGGGAAAGAAAGTACAAGAACGTAAAAGAATCCAGAAAGTAACCAGAAAGGGAGCAGGGGAGATGGCAGCAAACCCATGTGCAGCTCAGGCATCATGTACCACACCAGCAAGTGGTGGAGGCTGGGCACAGGTTGCCCATCCCTGGAGGTGTTTCCCAGAGGCAGAGCTGTGGTGCTGAGGGCCATGGCTCAGCCCCAGCCTGGGCAGTGCTGGAGAATGGGACTGGATGAGCTGAAAGGGCTTTGGCAACCCAAATGATTCATGAGCAGGCTGGAGCCTGCTGTCCTTTCAGCCCCACAGCCCAATCATTAACTCTTTGTGGCTGTTCAGCCTCAACGCTTTTCTCCCCCGACCTCGGACACAGAGGTGCCTGCAGCGGTTCCTAAGCAAGCCTCTCAGCCCTGCTGCCTGCTGAGATGCTGTATTAAGGAGTCAGAGCCCTGAGACAACCAAAGTGGCAGCAGCTGAGGGCAGTGAGAGGCTGGAGGTGTTGGTTTTCTACACTTGGATGTGCTGGGGCCAACACAGACATAGGAGAAAACTGGGAACAGGCAAAGTCCGAGGGGAAGAGAAACTGCAGAGGCTGAATATCCAATGCTAGCAGGAACGTGGTCAAGGGCAAGCAGGCAGCACTGTGCCTGAAGTTACAGCATTTTCACCTACAGCCCTGGCACTCCTCAGAAGGCCATGAAGAGTCTGAACCACGTCCAGCCTGGCAGAAGCAAACAGCAGAGCGTGGCCTGCAAGCTGCCCTCCAGAGAAGGCTGAGGGTGAGCAGAAGGAAAGGCAGCTGGTCCTGCTCTGGCAAGTGCAGTGCTGACCTGGCACTCTGATTCTGCTGCCTCCCAGCCCAGGCCAGTGACCACTCCCCAGAACAACACCCCAGGTGGTGCTGGGGAACAGGACAGGCCCACAGCTCCTGCCTGGCAGCTCAGATGTCAGCACCTTTTTTGGACGGTGGGCAAAGCTTACTGTATGAATGCAGACCACAGCACAGCAGCTGGCCTCAGCTTCCAAGTACAGAAGTGGCCACTCAGGAGTGCCTGCAGGCACAGAAAGTTGCTCACCTATACCACAGGCAGAGCACAATCAGAACATGCACCTGCTGGCCAAACCTGGGCTGCTTGTTCAGCCATTCTCTGCTCATCAGATCCAAAAGCAGGAACTATGTCACAGCTTTATCTGCAGGGGGTCAACCCAAGGGGCACAGCTCAGCTCTCAGCCCTGCCCCATCACCTGGAGGACTGCAAGAGTGATGATGCCAGTACAGATCACTGAGAGGGCTCCTAGGGGGGTGTTTTCAGAGCAATGTAAGGATTTAGATTCCTGAATCCAGCTCCTGCTACTCATCCCCTCCTCCCAAGAGCTCAACACCACAGCATTCCTGCAGCCCATGTGCTGCTGGTCAAACTCTGCAGGCCCAGGCCAAAGCAGAAGGATTGCAGGAGCAAAAGGGAATCAGGAACTTGTCCGTGCAGAGAGCAGCCAGCTGGAGTAGTGGAGGGGAGAAGCAGGCGTGGGGCATGAGGATGGAGCAGGTGGGGAGCTGATGCTCTAGCCCAGGAGAGAGCTGTCCTAAAGCACTGTCAGAGGAGCCCTCCAGGCACACCAGAGGGTTACTTACATCTTCCTCCGTGTCTCCACCTTGCATTGTTCCCACGATCCTTGCAGCAGCTCTTCCTGCAAGAGCAAAGAGAATCGCTCAGCTCTGGGGAGCACCACAAGGCTCACCAGAACCTCCCCCCACGCCGTTCCCCTGCTCTGCTGCACCCACAGACGCCCTTGTTCTTGCTCTGTTAAACTGCAGCTTCCGCAGCGCCCCCGCAGCGAGCAGGCTCCACGGCTGGTGGTTGCCAGCTGGTCAGTGCCAGACAGAGCCTCTGGGGCTCCCTGTGTGAAGGCAAGAGGCTGCAGGAGAGCTGCTGTCTCTCTGATTGACCCTGGACTGAGTGACTGATGGCAAGCATCCCCTTTATAACGCTGTCCTCTTGCAGCAGAGAGCAAATGGGGCTGAAGCTGCTTCTGTCACCTTGCTGAAACAGTCTCTAGTCTGAACAGGACAAAAGGGCTCTGAACACCAACATCAGAGCTGAAGCACTCAGGTGATTGCTGTCCAGAGGCTGGAAGGTCCTGGCAGTGTGGATTGCCCACAGGCAGGCACAGCTCTGCAAAGGGGACTCATTTCCACTGCCCACCCTGCAGCGAGCACAGCTGTGCAGGCTGCTATGGCCACCCCACCAGCCACTGCCACCACTGGGAAGCGCAGACACAGCCTCAGCTCGGATGACATCAGATCCAGAGGAGGCCATAACAACGACCAGGGCCTGAAGCACCTCTGCTAGAGGTCAGGCTGAGGAAGCTGGAGGTGTTCAGCCTCAGGAAGAGAAAGCTCCAGGGACACCTACTAACGACCTGCCAGTAGCTGAAGTGGCTACAAGCAGGCTGCAAAGGGACTGTGCCCAACAGCCTACAGGGACAGGGCAATGGTTTGAAATGAGAGCAGAGCAGATTGAGATTGGATGTGAGGAACAAGTTCTGCACAGAAGGCTGTTAGAACACTGCAACAGGGTGCCCAGGGAGGTGGTTGAGGCCCCCATACCTGGAGATACTCAAGGTGAGGCTGGACAGGGCTGCAGACAACCTGCTCTAGTGTAGGATGTCCCTGCTGAGTGCAGGGGGTTGGACTGGATGAGCCTGGGAGGTCCCTTCCAAGCCAACCCATTCTGTGATTCTGTGACTCCCAAAAAGCCTTTCAGCACTCTGGTGTGACTGAGCCTGGGTAATGGCTCTGCACAGGCAGACAACAACGGAGCTTCTAGCACTGTGGGGAGCATCCTAGATGAAGAACATCTGCTGGAGTTCCAGGGGAAACCAGAGAGGTTCTAAGAAAACAAACAAACCCAAACATCTACTGAGGGTTAAACCAGAACTGAGGAAATCACACCCAGCTCAGGAAGTCCTGACGGGAGTTGAAACAGTTCAAGAGGTGGAGGGAGCCTGAGGGAAGCTCCTGCACTCTTCTCCAGGCATCTGAGTGCAGCCAGTGCTGGAGCCAGAGAAACACCAGGCTGGAGGGACCTCAGAAAGCTGCTGAGGGCAACTGCTCTCCACAGAAGGAGCCAGCCCTGCACATCTTCATCACAGCAGTGAGGGCAGCCCTCAGCTCTCTGCTCCAAGCAGCCCCAGCTCCCTCAGCCAGGCCTCACAGGAGATGTTCCACTGCAGCTTGGTGGCTCCGCGCTGGACTATTTCAAGCAATTCCTTGAGATCCTTCTTGACTTGAGGGCCCCAGAGCTGGACACAATATTCCAGATGTGGCCTCAGCAGGGCAGAGCAGAGGGGGGAAGAAGAGAAGTGTCACCCCTCAAGGAAATGCAGAGCTTGGAGAGGCAGTGATTGAAATCCCTGGAAGTGAGTTAGGGCAAAGCCAGCAATTAGTAAAAACAATGTTCCTGTCATGCTGCGTGAGTTATTAATTGCACTTTAAGTGCAGTCTGCCTGTGCTGGAGGTGGTGTGCAGGTTCTTGGTGTGTGCAATGACAAATGGCCAGGGAATGTGCAGCCTGATGGTCAAAAGGAAGCTGATGTACTTGGCATTAATCTCAGGGCTGCAGGTGGCTCCAGCACTTCAGCCTGCAGAGCAAAGAGGAGAGCGCACCTGGGACAAGGAGGCCTTTCGCACGGAGGGAGAGGTGCAGAGCTCAGCCTGCTCTCAAGGCCAGAGCTGCTGCTCATGCAAGTGCAGAGTCTGGATCAGCCTCTGAAGCTCCTGAAGGAAAGCTGTCCTGACTGGTGTGTCTGGATACAGGCCAGGCTTCCATTCCCATGTTCTGGACAAGAAGCTCTAGGGAGAATGACCTAGGAGTGCAGATGGACAACAGGATGGCCATGAGCCAGCAGTGTGCTCTCACAGCCAAGAGGACCAATGGCATCCTGGGCTGCATCAAGAGGAGTGTGGACAGAGGGCAAGGGAGGTTCTCCTGCCCCTTTGTGCTGGTGAGGCCTCACCTGGCTCTCTTCAGCCAGAGCCCACAGTGCTAGGCTATGATGCTGCCTGAGCTGAAGAGCCACAGACAGTTTACGTAGTCACTTCCAAAGCTCCAAAAGCTTTCCTTGAGAAACAGCCAAGTGAAAACCCCTGGTGGGTACCAGGGGCTCTGGCACTTCTCAGCAGCCACCAAACTTTGAGAAAAGCAAAGGAACTGAGGGGAAAAAACATCTGAATGACAGTGACTTCAGAGCCTCTGCCATGAGCACAGGCTGAAGGAGCTGGGAGAGTTCAGCCTGAAGAAGGCTCCAGGGGGACCTCAGAGCTGCCTGTCAGTGCCCTGAAGGGATCCTGCTTGGGGATGGATGAGGCCTTGAGCAACCTGGGCTAGTTAAGAGGTGTCTGTAGGTCTTCTTTTGAAGCAGACTCTACTGGAATGAGTGTCAACAGCTAAACTGCTTGAGAGCAGCCTGAAAGAGAAGGCCAAAAACCAGCACTGGTCACTGGCAGCCCAGAGCCAGCTGTGTGCTGGCTGCAGCCAGAGCAGGGAGGGGATTCTGCCCCTCTGCTTTGCTCTGCTGAGACCGCACCTGCAGCACTGCCTCCAGCTCTGGGGAACCCAGCACAAGAAGGACCTGGAGCTGCTGGAGAGGGGCCAGAGGAGGCCACAAAGATGACCAGAGGCTGCAGAACCTCTGCTGTGGGGACAGGCTGGGCGAGTTGGGGCTGTTGAGCCTGGAGAAGGCTCTAGGCAGACCTCAGAGCAACCTTCCAGTAGCTGGGGAGGGGCTTTGGACAAGGGCTGGGAGTGCCAGGATGAGGGACAATGGCTTTGAGCTGGGAGAGGGGAGACTGAGAGTAGAGAGGAGGAAGAAATTGTTTGCAGTGAGGGTGGGGAGAGACTGGCACAGGTTGCCCAGGGAGGCTATGGATGCCCCCTGCCCAGAGGTGTTGAAGGCCAGGCTAGGTGAGGCCTTGAGCAACCTGTGCTAGTGGGAGGTGTCCCTGCCCATGGCAGGGGGTTGGAACTGGGTGTTCTTGAAGATCCCTTCCAACCCAACCCATTCTGTGACCCCAAAGGGCAGCAGATGCAATCAAAGAGAAGTGGTTTGACTTTTCTTAAGGCTTTGTATAAAGGCATTTAGAATCTGCAGGGCAAACCAAGGAAGAGCCTTCCCCACGCAGTGATTTTGCAGTCCACAGTCCTTCATTTCCTCCCTGACAGCTCCGTGGGTTGGCCTGGATGATCTCCAGAGCTCCCTCCCAGCCTCCAGCCCTCTGTGATTCTCCAGGAGATGCTCTCCCGTTACGAGCTCCGTGCAGTGCCAATGTCCTGGACTAACGACAGGCTCTGCTTCCACTGGAGGTGCTCAGAGGATCTCCCACACCCTTCTGAGCGACACAGCCTAGGAGAGGTTGCAGTACCTTGCAGCTGAGCTGCCGTGGCCCCGCGCTGCTTCCTGCCCTGCCCCCGCTCCTCCTCGCTGCCGAAGCCTTCCTCGTCTCCAGCCTCCACCTCTGAGTCGTCGCTGCCTGCAAGAAACAGAAGCAGCTGATGAGCATCAACTCGGCCCACAGCTCATAGCAGCTGCGGCCTCTGCTTCTGCTGAAGCCCTTTTGGCTCTCCAGAGAAGCAGAGGGAAGAGCCAAGGGCCACGTCCCCAGGCCAGCATCATTCTGCGTGGCAGCACCAAAGTAGCACACAGCTGCCCTGAGACAGCCCTCAGGTCTGGGAGTCAAGGACTGCTTTGGCTGGAAGGGACCTTCAAAGCTCCTCGAGCCCAACTCCCTGCACTCAGCAGGGACCTCCCCACCCAGAACAGGCTGCTCACAGCTCCACACAACCTGACCTTCAGTGCTGCCAGCCATGGGGCAGCTCCCACCTCTCTGGGTAGCCTGGGCCAGGCTCTCCCCATCCTCAGTGCCAAACCTTTCTCCCTTCTCTCCACTCTCAATCTCCCTCTTGCAGCTCAAACCATGCCCCCTTGGCCTGCCACCACAGGCCCTGCTCAAAACTCTGTGCTCAGCTCTTTTGGTCCATTGAAGCACTGCAAGGCCACCAGGAAGTCTCTCTGGAGCCTTCTCCTCTCCAGGCTGAACAAGTTCAGTTCTCCCAGCCTGGCCTCACAGGGCAACTGTTCCATTCCTCTGATCGTTGTTGTGCTGCTTCAACAGGTTGTTTATGGTAAGGTGCTGCTCTAAATGCCCTCTCTGGGGCTGAAGCAGGCTCCAAGCAGAAGGTGCTGTTCCAGTACAGATGTAAAGAGGAAAATGTGTTCAGAGCCTTTGGGAAGTGTGGGCTTGTAAATACATCTCTCATGGGTTAGGAAAGCACAAGGAGACACCTCCAGATAAACCAAAGCAGCTACAGCCAAACCCAATGTGCCTGGACAGTCAGGGAAGCTTCCCAAGATGCAGGAACTACTTCAAGTGCTTCCATCACCTGCCTTTGTTTCCTTCCTCCCCAGTCTCCAGCCTGCTTAGGCACTCACCCCCAGTCCTGCAGTCCCTGGACTGGAAGAGACCTGAACTTCCACCTGCAGACCAGTGCCAAGTGGCTCCCTCAGGGGTCAGTGCTGGCACTAGTGCTGTTGAACATCTTTGCCAGTGACATGGACAGAGGAATCAGTGCACCCTCAGCAGGTTTGCAGATGGCACTAAGCTGTATGGCACAGTTGACTTGCCAGAGGGCAGGGATCCATCCAGAGGGACCTGGGCAGGCTGCAGAGGTGTGCCCAGGCCAACCTCATGACATTCCACAAGGCCAAGTGTAAGGTCCTGCACCTGGGTGGGTGCAATCCCAAGCACAACTCCAGGCTGGGTGGGGAATGGCTGAGAGCAGCCCTGAGGAACAGGACCTGGGGGTCTGGGGTGANGCTGGAGAAGAGAAGCCTTCGAGGGGACCTTGGAGTGGCCTTCCAGTATCTGAAGGGGGCCTACAGGAGGCCCACTGGGATTTGGAGTCCTGGCACAGGAACAAGCAGCTCAGTTTTACAGAGGTCCTCTTTGGTGACCATAACTACTGCTAATGATCTTAAAAGCCAAGAATCCGTCCAAGCTCTGTGGAATTAGAAGGCAGATCTGCAATTATTCCACCAGGCTGCTGTGGACAAGGTCCAAGTGCCTGTCACAAGATGGATGGCATTGAGCATACTGCTGGGCACAGTGCTGAGCCAGCTCCAGGCCCCTCTGGGGGCTACCAGTGACTCACTGCTGCCCTTCAGCTGCAGCTCTGCCAATGGGGCTTGCTGGTTTCAGCTGTCAGGCTTTACAACATCAGCCCTGGAGCAGAAATCACAGAAGGGTTTGGTCATCCACATCCAAGCTCTCTGCCATGGGCATGCCCAGAAAGGTGGTTGAGGCCCCATCCCTAAAGATCTATTAAAGGTGAGGCTGGTCAGGGCTGTGAGCAACCTGCTCTAGTGGAGGATGTCCCTGCTCAGTGCAGGGGGTTGGGCTGGATGAGCTCTGCAGGTCCCCTCCAGCCCAACCCATTCTGTGATCCTACAATTTAAAGAGGGGGTCAAGCTGAGAGTTGCCAGCTGTGAAAGTCATGGTCTGCCAGCCACACCACAGCACACAGCCAGTCTCCATGCCATGCAAGGTGGCAGGCTGAGGACAGACATGGCACTGGTTTTGCCAGGCACACCAGCACAAACCAGTGAGGCTACTGAGCTGCCCAGAAGCTGAGAGGAATTCTCTAAGCAAGCCTGTTTGCAAAGCAACCTGCCCCAGCCATGCCAGCATGCTGGCACCAGCACTGTGGCCACAAGTGAGCCCACACAGGCTGTGAAGTGCAGCCTAACCCCATGCCTAGCATCACTGCAGCTCAGCTTGCCTGTGGCTCTGAGCAACCTGCTCTAGTTGCAGATGTGCCTGGGCTTAGACTAGGTGAGCTTGAAAGGTCCCTTCCAGCCCAAGGCAGTCCATGACTCCATGGTGCTCACTGCAGTTCTCTGTGTTCTGGGGCCACTCTCTCCATCCCTCAGCACTGCAGGGAAGAGTGACAAGGCAGAGGAGCTCTTGGCAGGGATCAGCTTCCCTAGGTCACTGTTGTCCACTTCTTCCCACACAGCCTGGTGCCTGTCACCTATCACTGTGCCCTCTGCTTCGTGCTCTAAGCAGATGCTCACCCCTCCAGAGGCCAGCACTTAGCAGCTGCTCTGTTAACAGCAGTGCTGCAGCAATCCCACCTCAGGAGCACAGTTTGGAGGGGGCTGGGAGGCACCTCCAGAGATCATTGAACTCAACCCCCCTGCCATAGCAGGGACACACAGGAACACATCCAGGTGGGTCTGGAAGCTCTCCACACAAGGACACTCCACAGCCTCCCTGGACAGCCTGCTCCAGGCCTCCAGCACCCTCACAACAAACAACTTTCTCCTCCTGCTCAGGTGGAACCTCTTGGGTGCTACTTTGTGCCCCTTACCCCTTGTCCTACTGCTGGCCACTACTCAGCAGAGCCTCTTGCCCCCCACCCCTCAGATATTTATAGACATTACAGAATCACAGAATGTCAGAGGCTGGAAGGGACCTCCAAAGCTCAGCCAGTTCAAACACCCTGCCAGAGCAGGATCACCCAGAGCAGATCACATCCAGGCAGGGTTTGAGTATCTCCAGAGAGGGAGACTCCACAACCCCCCTGGGCAGCCTGTTCTAGTGCTCTGTCACCCTCACAGGGAAAAAGTCCTCCTCATGTTTAGATGAAACTTCCCATGCTTCAACTTCCACCCATTGCCCCTTGTGCTGGCATTGGGCATCACTGAGCAGAGCTGGCTCCAGCCTCCTGGCACTCAGCCTGCACATCTTTATAAACATTGATGAGGTCACCTCTCAGTCTCCTCTTCTCCAAGCAGCAGAGCTCCAGCTGCCTCAGGCTCTCCTCACAAGAGAGATGTTCCACTGATAAGGTCTCAGCCTTCTCCAGACTCAACAGCCCAGGTCTCTCAGTGCTTCCTCCCAGCAGAGATCCTCCACTTACCTCCACTCTCGAGCAGGTTCTGCTCCTCTTCCTTCAGCCTGCTCTGCATGAGGCGCATCAGGTTTGCTGCTTCCTGTCAGAGGTGCAAACAGTGCAGTTAGAACAGCTGCCAAAAGCAGCTCAGTGGATGGTCTCACGGCAGCAACCAAGGGCACCCAGCTACAATGAGCTGAGAAGATTTCAGCACTGAGAAAATGTGATGAACCAAAAGGGTCTTCACTGAAAGCTGGGAACTGTTGCTGCCTTTGCCCATGGTAGTCAGGGTGTGATACACACAGCCTGGTAAAACAGGCTGCTCAAAACCACCCCAGCTGACAGCCCAGCACAGTGCATGTGGGGGCACTGACCTGCATGGAACACGAGGTCAGTGCTGGTAGAGCCTTTGGTCACTGTTTTCAACCAATGATCCATCAAACACCAGCACTGAAATGACTGTGGTAGGATGAGAGGGCATGGAGTGAATGTTGTCTTGCCTGCAAGCAGCCATCAGCTGTAACAAACCTTCCCTGGGAGAAAAGAAGCTGCAGAGTCTGTGAGTTGTGAGCCCAATGCCCCCCGATTTGGGCTGCAAAGGTAAGTCTGTTCATCCAGCTGGCACTTCAGCCCCGGAGATACCCTCACAGGCACACCCACCTACAAGCACTGAGCTGGCTGATGTTGAGATCAAAGGAGCTGCTTTCATTGCCCCAGGCAGAAAGAAGACCAAGCATGTTCTGGCTGTAGACAAGACAAATGCTGAGGGACATGGCCGAGTTCCCGTGGCATGGCAGCAGCTGGTTGTAAAAATGCCTTTGAGAACTGCATTAACCTGTGCTGCTCCTCAGCAGCAGCCATTTAGAGTGCACACAAAACTTCAAACCCCAAAGCTGAAAGCCCTGAGACTCTGATTTGTAGAACAGCCAAAGTTCTAACAGCTTTCTGCTTATACATCAGAGAATTGCACATTCAAACCAGAAGCAAAAAGAATGAACTGTGCTGAATATCTTCACAAGGCAGAGCCAAAAGAAGAACTCTTTGAGAAGACAGAGCACACCCACCCCTGCTGCTGCTACACAGGAGCAGAGATGGATGAGATCCACCAGCAGCACACAAGAACAGAAGCAGAATGAAAGAGATGCCTGAAAATGAGAACAGGCTAAGGGAAGAGCAAGAGCAAAGGCTCTTGCTTGTGTTTGCTGTGTGCGACAGTGTCAGGGAGACACTCACAGGAGGAGCCACAGGCTCACAGACTGGGTTGGGTGGGAGGAAGATTTGAAGGTCTTCCAGTTCAACCCCCTGCAGCCAGCAGGGACATCATCAACTACAGCAGGCTGCTCACGGCCCCACACAACCTGACCTGCAGTGCTGCCAGCCATGGGGCAGCTCCCACCTCTCTGGGCAGCCTGGGCCAGGCTTTCCCCACCCTCAGTGCCAAACATCCTGACAGCAGAGCTTCCACCCTGCCTGTGGCCTCCTCTGGCCCTGCTGCAACTCACTCTAACCTGCTGGAGGGGACATTTGTCCTGGGGTTTGATTTGGAGGATCAGGACAGCACAAAGCTCACTCTGAAAGTGGCCCAATTCAGGTGACTAATGAGATGGCTCTGGGTGGTGGCACAGTGCTCTAGGTGTCCAACAATGGGACAAGGGGGAATGGTTTGGAGCCAAGGCAGAGCAGGGTTAGAGTGGAGCTGAGAAAGACATTCTGCAGCGTGAGGGTGGTGAGAGTCTGGTACAGGCTGCCCAGGGAGGCTGTGTCTGCCTACTGCCTAGGGCTCCCCAGTTAAAGAGGAACAGGGATCTGCTGGAGAGAGGGTTCCAAGGATGATTAGGGGACTGGAACACTGCCTGATGAAGAGAGGCTGAGGGACCTGGGGCTGCTTAGTCTGGAGAAGATTGAGAGGGGATTTAATAAATGTCTATAAATATCTGAGGGCTGGGGATCAGGAGGGGACACAGGCTCTGCTCACTTGCTCCCTGGGATAGGACAAGGAGCAATGGATGGAAGCTGCAGCACAGGAGGTTCCACTTCAACACAAGGGGAAACTTCTTCACTGTAAGGGTCCCAGAGCACTGGAACAGGCTCTCCAGAGAGGCTGTGGAGTCTCCTTCTCTGGAGCCTTTCAAGGCCTGTCTGGATGTGTTCCCGTGTGACCTGAGCTAGATTGCATGGTCCTGCTCTGGCAGGGGGATGGGACTCGAAGATCTCCTTGGGTCCCTTCCAACCCTAACATCCTGTGAGCTGTGACCCTGAGAGGTGTCCCTGCCCGTGGCAGAGAGTTGCAGTAGATGAGCTCTGAAGTCTCTTCTGACCTGAGCTATCCTGTGAAGAAGGAACAGGACAACAAGAGCTGCAGTGCACTTCTCCCTGTGCCTGTGCACGCACCACGTGCACCCAGCAAAACTCACCCCAAGCACCAGCACTGCAAGCCAGAGAGGCTGGAGAGCTCCAGCTGCTCGATGCCACTTCAGGAACACCGTGTGCTCGGCAACAAACTGCAAATCACTTTGCTAATCAGGAAGGCAACGGCAGCAGGCTACTGAAACAGCTCCCAGCTCAGTGCCCTGGGGATTGCTCTCTGCTGCAGCAGCAGTCGCTCAATCAGGACACAAATTCCTCCTGCAGACGCTGCTAGAGAAGGGAAGGGGACCAAGAGCGAGTTCTCAGCCCTGAGCAACACAGGGTGTGCTGGACTGATCTCATCACACTGCTGCAGCCTTCGCCTGCCTCTGCTGACGCCAACAGCTTTCACTCTCTCTTCTGGTACAGAAGGTAATTAAGATTTGTTTGGTGGAACAAAAGACAAATCAGAGGTGGAAACAAATCAACCACTGTCAGTGCTTTTTTGGACTGTGAGTGTTAAAATGGATTAAATGCAATTATCTTGGGTCTTTTTTCTCAGCTGGCTCTGAAACTGACACGGGGATGATGAACTTTAGAAGATGCAGCATCAGATTACAGCAAATTGCCTTTTTTTTTTTTTTACAGTGACAAACACCTCAGAGATTTGCTTCACCAATTAGCAGCCAAAGGTGATGAAGCATCACCTGAAAGGAAGATCACAACTGAAAGAAGCCAGAGAAATTGTCCTGATGATCAAGAAACTAACCAGGAATGGATTTGAGTGCACAGCCTTTTCCAAAGCAAAAGAGAAGGAAGCTTCCCCAGGAGTTTGTGAACAGGAGTACATCAATAATGCTCCTGGCTTAGCTGGGACCCAGATTCTTTAGCCTCTTTCGATTACCAACTCCTGGAGCCTGATTTTGGGTGCTGACACCTCCCAAAGGCTTGAAATGAGAGTTTGGACTCCAGCCCTGCTGAGAGTCTGGCACAGCTCAGCCTCCTCTCCCACCACAACCAGAGCAGGCCTGGGTATTGCAGGCACAAAGAGCTGATCATAGCCTCACCCTGTGAGGATCCCAAGCAGCTTTAGATACTCAGCTTTCTCTTCTGCATCCCCATGCTCCTCTCTCCCGTTCTGAAGAACAACTTTCAAATGTACCCTCTGCTCCCCCTACTTGTTACTTCTGCTCTTCCCAAACAGAGAGCTTAGAGCGGCCTTGCAGTACCTGAAGGGGATGCAGGAGAGCTGGGGAGGGACTCTGCACAAGAGCTAGGAGTGACAGCCCGAAGGACAATGGCTTTGAGCTGGGAGAGGGGAGACTGAGAGTGGAAAAGAAGAAGAAATTCTTTACAGTGAGGGTGGGGAGACACTGGCACAGGCTGCCCAGGGAGGCTGTGGATGCCCCCTGCCTGGAAGTGTTTGAAGTCAGGCAGGGAGAGGGCTTGAGCAAGCTGGGCTGGTGGGAGGTGTCCCTGCCCATGACTGAGGAGTAGAACCGGATGATACTGAAGGTTCTTTCCAACCTAACCCATGCTGTGTTTCTAGGGTGTAACTGCACAGGTTCAGCACAAATCTCTGGATGGCCTGACAGCCAGCCCAGCCCAGCAGGCATCTTGCTGGGAGCATTAACCTATCCCAGTGCTCCCACTCCTGATACCTTCCAACAGCACAGAGCAAATGAGAGGAGTGTGCAGAGCCAAATCACTCTTGATTGCCACCAGCTTTCCTACTCTGTCATTCTGCAGAGTGCAGAATTGGTACCTGCTTACCCCAGGCCATGAGAGGCCAAAGCTGGTGGGCAGGTTGCCAGGGGTCTCACAAAAAGGAGAGAAAAGAACTCAACAGTGCTGCAGCCCTGAATGACAAAGGCTTTGTCTTCATCTCCTCTATTCACAAAGCCCCTGGGAGCTATGCTCCAGCTCATCACCATTCACAAGCAGCTTCAGCTGGCTCACCTCAAAACGTTTCTGCTTTTGCTATGAAGTCTCACTGGTGTCAGAACAGAGAGCAGAGCTTACAGGTTAGGCTGCATTTCAGGATTCTGCTGTAGCTGAGGACTTCAGTTTGTTTTTCAGTAAAAGAGGTGGAAAGAAAACCAGAACATTCTAAAAGTGGACGGCTGGAAATACCAAGGTGCCTGTAGATTAGAAGGATATGGAATAACACCTAAGAGATTGTGGTGATTAAAAGGGAAGTTAATTAACAAGTCAAAGAATTCCAGAGTCCCAGTGTGGTGGGGGGCAGCAGGGACCTCAGGAGATCACCCAGCAAATCATCTCTCATTTCTGACACAGCATAAACCAGTGAGCTAAAAAGAAAAGCTCCCTCAAGTTCTGTGAAAACCCCACAGGTTTGAATTACACAAATCTCAGAGTGCCAGCAGGGTGGGGTGGGAAGAGACCTCTGGAGATCATCCAGCCCAACCCCCTGCCCAAGCAGGGCACCCACAGCAGCTTGCCCAGCAGCACAGTGCCCAGCTGGCCTTGGAAGCTCTCCACACAAGGACACTCCACAGCCTCTCTGGGCAGCCTGCTCCAGGCCTCCAGCACCCTCACAACAAACAACTTTCTCCTCCTGCTCAGATGCAACCTCCTGGCTGCCACTTTGTACCTCTTGTCCCTTGTCCTGTCCATGGGCACCACTGACAAGAGTCTGTGCCTCTTGCCCCCTACAGCTCCTTTAGCTCTTGTTGAGCATTGCTCAGATGCCCTCTGGGGCTGCTCTTCTGCAGGCTCTCAGCCCCAGGGATATCTTCTCACAGAGCTGCTCCAGGCCCCTCAGCAGCTTTGCAGCCTCACGGGGCCTTTCCAAGCCAACTGACTTTAGCCCTGAAGCAAATAACACAGCACTACCCCCGAGAGCTCCGCAGCACACAGCAGGATGTGTCTGACCCAACCCACATCGTCCCCAGGCTGCAGAACACTCAGGCTTGCTTCTGAAGCTGCTGCGTGGCTCAGCCACACAGCAACACAGCGCAGGGGAACACCAAAGGAGAGGCTTCCACAGCAGGACAAGGCTTCATGGAAAGCTCCCTCAGAAGGGCAAAAGACGTCACAGGAGAAGGGAAACTGGAAAGCAGCTGAGCCTTACCTGCAGCCTAAGCCTAGAGCACAAGGTTTTGTTACACCTGAGCGTGGGCAGGGATGCTTCAAAGGAGAAACCTAAAACTCCTGGGGCAAAACTGCTCTGGTTTGACATCAGCAGGCACACGCAGACATGGCAGAAGCAAATCAGGCTGCAGCCAGAGCCAGCCGGCAGGAACACTGTGCACAGCTCTCCTGCACCGCTGCCAGGAGCGGGAGCGAGCAAAGGCTGATCTGCATATGAAAGGCTGCCTGTGCAGGCAGAGCAAACCTGGCTTCACTCACTGCACATCACCCGTGCTAAGGTCCCAAGGGAGATGTTTTCGGTGAAGAACAAAAGGTACAGCTGGTAATGACTGAGGAAGATGAAAAACCAGAAAACAGAGCCCGGGGAAGCTGAATGAAAGGGGCTCAAAGTGCTGCAGGGCAATAAACAGCCAGAGGACAGCAAGGAGTGAGAGCCTCCTGCAGGATCCACACGAGGAGGTGGCACTCAACGGCGACAGGTCGGAAAAGCAACAGAGAAGGGTTAACTGCTGCTGGAGCAAACTGAAGTCACCTGAAGGAAGATTCCAGTATGTCCAATGTATGCACTGCTTTCATCGAAGAGGACAACTGGGAGGGCAGGAGGAGCCTTGTGCTAAGAAAGCCTCACACAGCAGCCGTTGGCAGACAAGAAAAGTCAGGCCCAATCCCATTGTATGAGGCAACAGGAAGATTAACAATGCTGAAAACATCCCTAGTGAACAAAAAGCATCGTCTGAGAACAAGGCAGAAGGAGCCAGAGGCCACAAATGGGCACCACTCCACTGAGTCCAAAGCTGAGGCTGTGCTGCAGTGGTTGTCCAGGCACAGCCTTGCTGGGCAGCCAGAGCTGCCAGGCACTCGGAGCTGGCTCCACAACCAGCAGCTACAGGGGGGGCATGGGCAATGCAGAGGGAGCTGCCCAGGCTGAGGCCAAAGGGATGAGGTTCAACAAGGCCTGAGTGCTGCACTTGGGCCACAACAACTCCCTGCAGCATTACAGGCTTGGGGTAGAGTGGCTGCAGAGCTGCTCCGTGGAGAAGTACCTGGGGATATTGACTGGTGCTAGGCTGAGGATGAGCCAGGAGGTGGCCAAGAAGGCCACTGGCAGCCTGGCCTGGATCAGCAACGGTGTGGCCAGCAGGTCTAGGGATGGAATTGTGCCTCTGTACACTGGTGAAGGATATTGCAGAGGCCACACCTACTGAGGTCAGCTTTGGGCCCCTCACTCTGAGATGGACATTGAAAGGCTGGAGCAGGACCAGAGAAAGGTAACCAAGCTGGAGAAGTGTCTGGAGAACAGGGCTGGGGAGGAGCAACTGAAGAAGCTGGGTGTGTTGAGTCTGGAGAAGAGGAGGATGAGGGAAGACCTCATTGCTCTCTACAGTTCCCTGAGAGAAGGCTGCATCCAAGTGGAGGTTGGGCTCTGCTCCCAAGGAACAAGTGATGGGACAAGAGGAGATGGCCTCAAAGTTGCCCCAGGGCAGGTTCAGGTTGGCCATAAGGAACAATTTCTTCCCATCAGGGGTTCTCAGGCACTGGCCCCAGCCCTGGAGGTGTTTAAAGCTGTGTGGCTGTGGTGCTGAGGGAGGTGGTTTGGTCACAGTGGCTGAGCAGCAGTGCTGGGACTGTGAGCTGTGGGTGAATGGCTGGACTGGAGGAGCCCCAAGGGCTCTGCCAGCCTCAGCAGCTCTGTGTCTGACTGATTCTAAGAGACATGTATGTGCTGCAAGGCCAAAGAGCAGAGGATGCAGAGGCCTGCAGGGCATTTCTGGGCTGACCTCAAGCATCTCCTGCTCTGTCTGGCGGTCGTTCTCCAGCAGCTGCTCCAGGTAGGTCAGGTTGCGGAACTTCTCCAGGTAACTGCTGTACT
Source organism: Tricholaema leucomelas (assembly GCA_013400475.1). Lineage (NCBI taxonomy): Eukaryota > Metazoa > Chordata > Aves > Piciformes > Lybiidae > Tricholaema lacrymosa > Tricholaema leucomelas. The sequence continues at coordinate 37,663 of WAAF01002583.1, forward strand.
GCTTCTGCAGCTGCTCCTCAACCTTCTCATACTCATCCATGAAGGCAGGGCTGGAGAGAACAAGCACAAACTGCTCAGGGCCATGCAGAGCTCTGAAAGAAACACTTCTGCTTTTGCAGCCTCATTTCTGTCTACAGCACTGAGCTGAAAGGACTTTTTGCTGTGAAGATCTCACAGAACTTCAAAGCCTGAAAGCAGGAGACAAAAAAAGTTCATTAAACAACTCTGCAAAGATTACATCCAGCAAAGGAAAGGTTCTTGTGCCTCATGACCTCCTGCTTCCCAGCAGGCAGAAAAGTACCTTTCTGGCGCCTTTAACAGGCAAATCTGAGTTAATTCTCCTGCTGTTCCCCCAGCCCAATGGCTCAGCTGCAGCAGCGCTGGCAAATCACCTCTGCTAGAGCTGGATCTGCTCAGAGCTGTGCTCTCTCCTTACAAGAGCAATCGCACTGGGCATCACCAGGACAAGCGATGATATCCTCACACTGCACCCCAAAAAGCACCACTGCTGGGTCATGCTTCATGGCTGAGCTCAAGGGAGACCCTCCCTGAAAGGAGGTTGGAGCCAGGTGGGTGTTGGTCTCTTCTCCCAAGGAACGAAGGATGGGACAAGAGAAAACAGCCTCAAGATGCACCAGAGGGCAGCCTGTGCCAGTCTCTCCCCACCTTGACTGTGCAGAGCTTCCTCCTGGTGTTCAAGCTAACTGAACAGTCCCTCCCCAGCCTGTCTGCAGGTCCCCTGCAGATACTGAAATGCAGCTTTAAGGTCTGCCTGGAGCCTTCTCTTCTCCAGCCTGAACAGCCCAAACCTTCCCAGCCTGTGCACATAGCAGAGGTTCTCCAGCCTCTGAGCATCTTTGTGGCCTCCTGGACCCTCTCCAGCAGCTCCAGGGCTCTCTTGTACTGGGGCCCCACAGCTGCCCCAGCTCTGCAGTGAGGTCTCCCCAGAGCAGAGCAGAGGGGCAGAATCCCCTCTCTGCAGCTCTGCCCACACTGCTTTGGATGCAGCCCAGGCTGCCCTTGGCCTTCTGTGCTGCCAGTGCCCATTGCTGGCTCCTGCTCAGCTTCTCCCGCACCAGCACCCCCAGGCCCTTCTCTGCAGGGCTGCTCTCAGCCCCATCACCTCAGCCCAGCTCCCCCCAGCCCTGCCAGCTCTCCTTGGGGCCCCTCACCGCACGCTCTGCAGAGTCTCCAGCCTCTTCTGGCTTCTTTCCAGTTCCACTTTTCGTTTTTCAATCTTGGCTTCCAAACTGGCTTCATCCAAAGCCACATTATTCAACATGTCCTTAGTCTTTTGGACTTGTTCCTAAAAGGGCAGGAAGGTGAAGCCATGGTTGAGCTGCAGTATCCAGAGGTGGCTCTCACCTGCTGAGCACTGCTCTGTCGAATCTGATGCCTCACAGCACCAAACCAGATCCTAACCATGAGCAGCAGAAGCTGGGTAGACAGTGAACATGGAAAAGTTCCTTGTGGTCAGGCTACTGAATTAACTAGACAGATTTAGAACAGTCACAGAGAGCATCAAGTTGGAGGGGACTCTCCCAGCTCATCCTGTCCAAGCCCTGCAGGCAGCAGGGACACCTCCATCCAGAGCAGACTGCACAGGGACACTGCAAGGCTGAGCTTGAATGTCTGCAGGGATGGCCTCAGCCACCTCCCTGGGCAGCCTGTGCCAGTCTCTCCCCACCCTCACTGTGCAGAGCTTCCTCCTGGTGTCCAACCTAACTCTGTCCTGCTCCAGTTCCAAACCACTGGCCTCAGCCTATCCCCACAGGCCCTTCTGAACAGTCCCCCTCCTGGTGTCCAACTGACATCACCTTTGGTTTTGCTTAGAGATATAAATAGCCAAAACATAAAGATTCTCAGTCTCTGTCTGGCTGCAGCTGGCTTCATTAACTCCTTTGCCTGAACCTGTATAACTCAATCTAATCATTCTCCTTCTAACCCTTATTTAGCATCTCACCTCTGCATGTAAGCCTTGAGAGAAGAGGGAGTGAGAAGAAGGAGGGGAGTTAGTTCAGAGCCCTGCTGGGAGGTTCTGCTGTTTGGGAGGGGGTTTGGATACCTGCATTAGTGTTAACCTGTGTATGATTGTATGGAGTTGCAAATATCTGTCTAGGCTGTGTATATATGCTTGCAAATTGTGCCACACTGTACAACATAGCTTCTTCCTCAACTTCCAGCTGCCTGAGCTAGTCTGGTGAGTATTGGTGGTGTGTGTGTGGGAGCTGCCAAACCACTACACTGCCAACGGCCCAAAGCCTGTGCTGGTCACTAGCTGTAGTTCACAGGAGCTGTTACCACCTGCCTGGTGCAGCCAGTGAAGGCCAAGGGCTCTCTGCTACGCTTCACCCCAAAGCTGTTGATGAAAAGAGCAGGGAATGAGACTTTTGCAATTAGCTGAGTTACATTTTGCTTACCAGAACAGAGTCAATGGCAATTTTCACCACCTTCTCAGCCTCATTTATCTCCAAAGGTCTGGCAATAGATTCAGCTCTTGCTTCCTATGAAAGAAAATGACAGCAAGACATTTAAGCATGACACAAAGGAACTAACACATGCAGAACTCAGGGTGGTCAAGCCACACTGTGATCAGCTGCATAATAAACAGAGCAGGGTTTAGTGTTTACCCACCAAGGCTGAGATGATTCAAAGACCAGGAGATGATGAATAAGTCAGTTAAGTGAGGCTGAGATTAACACTGAGCAATTAAAGCATCTTTTCAAGACAAGACAAATGCTGCTGCCTGAACTGCAGCTCTCCCTGAATGCTGATTGTGGCACCTGCCCTGCTGGGTCCACACTGAGCAAGGGATACAACACAGCACAGAATCATAAGTGCCTTGGGTTGGAAGGGACCTGAAAGGTCATTTAGTTCCAACCCCCTGCCTTGGGCAGGGACACCTCCCACTGGAGCAGGTTGCTCAAGGTCTGAACATTTCCAGGGAAGGGACATGAACAACTTCTCTGAGCAGGCATTCACAGCGTGGCTCAGGCTGGAAGGGACCTCAGAGCTCATCTGCTCCAACCCCCTGCCATGCCCAGGGACACCTCTCAGCTAGATTCAGCTGCTCAAGGCCTCATTTAACTATGAAAGGCAGAGCTCTTGGGAGAAGAGGAAAATACAGACACAGTTATGCAGGCCAGAGGTGGTAAGAAGCAGAACAGTTCAGGACTTGGCCTGGTGATCACAGCTTAAGAAGATAAAGGAGTGCCAGAGCAGAGAGCTGCTCAGCATTGGTTACCTGCTGTCTGCTCAGGGTGTCCAAGAGCTCCCTGGCCAGAATCTCACATGAGAAATGCTAATTACAAATGGGGGAAGCCAAGTGTAAAATTGGCTTTGATACACTAAAGCTGACAAGTCTTAAGGAAAGCAGAGGAAGGCACACAAGAGGCCTTGGTTGGTGTTAGTGATCCTCCCTGCCTGCAGATTTGGCTGCTGCGTGGAAGGGTTCAGACCTTCAAGTAATGAGTCTCACTGTGGACAAAGCCAATTGGAAGGAGGAACAAGTTAGGTGGCTGCTTTATGGCAGCATGGCTTGGGCTGGAAGGGACCTCAGAGCACATCTGCTCCAACCTCCTGCCATGCCCAGGGATACTTCTCAGCTAGATTCAGCTGCTCAAGGCCTCATCCAGCCTGGCCTTCAACACCCCCATCAATGAGGCAGCCACAGCCTCCCTGGGCAGCCTGTGCCAGACTCTCACCACCCTCACACTCAACAACTTCTTCCTCAGCCCCACTCTAACCCTACTCTGCCTTAGCTCCAAACCATTCCCCCTTGGCCTGTCTCCAGACACCCTCAGGAGAAGTCTCTCTGCAGCCTTTCTGCAGGATCTCTTCAGGCACTGGCAGGCAGCTCTCTCTTGCCCTGCTGCCCACACTCCTCTGGCTGCAGCCTAGGACAGGATTTAGACTTGAGACTCTCTGACTTTGTTCAGAAATGAGAATCCCAGTAAAGTCAGACAGATTCCTACACAAAGGCCAGTCAGCTGGAGCACAGCCTGACAGCTCCTTCCCCACAGCACATGGGAAGCTGACAACCAAGTAGCTCTGCCCACACTTCTCCAGTTTTGGCATCAAAGGTGAAGACAGAACTAGAGCAAAGCTGCTGATATCCTCTCAGGAGACAGGACTGGTCTTGAAGCCTTAACAGCTCCAGCTGTCTGAAGCACTCACTGGTCTCAGGCCCAGGCCCTCACCCTTTTGAGTGAGTCCCCTGGGTCAGGCCAGGCAGAGGGAAGGCCAGAGCAGAGCTGTGGAGCCAAGGCCTGAAGTTCTGTCCACGGCAATCCCATCACGAGCAGCCAGGTGTCTGCAGGAGCCAAGGAGCCATGCTGCTGGCTGCTGCAGCCAGCACCTGCTGAGGAGTCAGCCTGCCAGGGGGGCAAAGCAGCACCCAGCTCATTGCCACACACCAGCTCCTTCCTGCAAAAGGCAGCAAAGCAACAGCATCACCTCACTCTGCAAAGAGCACCCTGCAGGGTGCAAACGGCTCACCAGAGCCTCCTGCAGGCTCCCTGCCGAGCACCCAGCTCCAGGGAAAAGGGCTGCCTGGCATCTGAACAGCAGCATAGGACTTGCCCCTCCTGTCACTGAAGAGCAGTTCACAAACCTCTGAGACCTGAAGGTTCCTGGATGTGGAGCAGCTCTAAGAGGAGCAGAGGCCCTGGGGCTGACAGCCTGCAGAAGAGCAGCCCCAGAGGGCAGCTGAGCAGTGCTCAGCAAGAGCTAAAGCAGCTGTAGGGGGCAGTCTGGGACCAGGCTCTTATCAGTGGTGCCCAGAGCTAGGAGAAGGGGCCACAAAGTGGCACCAAGGAGGATGCAGCTGAGCAGGAGGAGAAAGTTTTTTGTTGTGAGGGTGCTGGAGGCCTGGAGCAGGCTGCCCAGAGAGGCTGTGGAGTGTTCTTGTGTGCCCAGCTGGGCACTGTGCTCTTGGGCAGTTGTGCTCCTCCTTCTGTGGGTGCCCTGCTTGAGCAGGGGACTGGGCTGGATGATCTCCAGAGGTCCCTTCCAACTCCCATCAGTCTGTGATGTGGAAAGACCTGGATTTCCCAACACCTCCAGGATCATCAGGGAACAGCTACCTTTGATTAAACCTATAGAGTGTGGACACAGCACAGCTGAACCAGCAGTAAGTGGAGGGGCTGCTGTATTGCAGCAGCACAGAGGGGCTCTGTCTGGATGGGGACAAAAGTCTTTTAAAGAGCTCACAGCAGCTGAAGGCTCTGTCCTTATATTTAAGCCTTTTAATCTTATGCAATTTAAAATAGAGTCACAGATTGCCTTGGGTTGGAAGGGACTCTCCCAGCTCATCCTGTCCAAGCCCTGCAGGCAGCAGGGACACCTCCAGCCAGAGCAGGCTGCACAGGGACACAGCAAGGCTGACCTTCAATGTCTCCAGGGATGGCCTGAACCACCTTCCTGGGCAGCCTGTGCCAGTCTCTCCCCACCCTCACTGTGCAGAGCTTCCTCCTGGTGTCCAATCTAACTCTGCCCTGCTCCAGTTCCAAACCATTGCCCTCTGCCTGTCCCCACAGGCCCTTCTGAATAGTCCCTCCCCTGCCTGCCTGCAGGTCCCCTGCAGGTACTGGAAGGCTGCTCTGAGGTCTGCCTGGAGCCTTCTCCAGGCTGCACAGCTACAATCCATTCAGCCACTCCCCACAGCAGAGGTTCTCCAGCCCCCTGTCCATGGATTGTGAAAGAAAGTTGGGAATTGGTGAGCAACCCAAACCTCCCCAGGCCTGCAGAAGTCAGTGCTGATGTAGCCCAGCTAAGTGGAACTTCCTGCAGGCTCACACAGGCTCTGAGCAATGCTGTGGCACACAAAGGCTACTGCAAATGTGATTTTCTTCCCAGCCCAAGGGGAATGACTTTTCACAACAGCCTAGAACTGAGCTGAGCTACAAGAATTCCACTCTGGCACCTGTCTGACAGAGCCTGCACTGCACTGCTCTTCAAGCTGCAGGGAGGAAAATGCCACTCAGCAATCTGCAACTGGGGCAGTGTCTTCAAACTGCATGCTCCAGGGAAGTTCACTGAAAACCCAGTTCTAACCCAAAACACATCCGCAAGTGTCAAATGCAGGCAGCACACAGCCATGGGTCCACATCTAAGACACACAGCAGGATTGACTCAGCCACATCATACAGCTCTGAGGTTTGCTTTTGGCTTTCCCTTTGCAATCAGCCCTTTTCCTCCGAGCTGATAGTTCAGGTTCTGGTTAGAAGCAGGAAAACTGAAGCTACTCAGGTTGATTCTGCAGAGTTGTGGCAATTTTAAGTGAGAGATTTCCAGTAGAAATCAGGAGTGGGTGGCAGCTCTAGACCTAAAGCCCAGGAAATGAGAAGAAATGAGTTTAGAGCCTCCCCAGGCTGTGCATTCTGCATGGGGCCAACATTTGGCAGGTGGAAAACATTTGCAGCATTACAAATCACATCACTTGCTGAGGTTAACTTTCAAAGAGCAGTGAATAATGCCACAGGCACTCACAACAGCTCTGCCTCTGCAGAAAGAGCTACAGGAGCAGGCAGGCAGGAGTCTGTCATCAACAGGCTGCCCATGAAGAGAGCAGTGCCTTGCTCAGTGCCCTCAGGGACAACTCTTTAGAGTCACGGAACGCTGGGGTTGGAAGGGACCTCCAGAGATTGAATCCAACCCTCCTGCCAGAGCAGGGCCACTTAGGGCAGGTGACACAGGAAGGCATCCAGGCGGGGCTGGAAGCTCTCCAGAGACTCCACAACCTCTCTGGGCAGCCTGCTCCAGGCCTCCAGCACCTTCACAGTGACAAAGACTTTTCTCACGTCGAGGTGGAATTTCCTGTGATTGAGTTCATGTCCACTGCCCCTTGTCCTGTCCCTGGGTATCACTGCTAAGGGCCTGGCTCCACCCTCCTGACAGCCACCCCTCAGCTACTTGTAGACCTGGAGCAGGTCCCCTGTCAGCCTTCTCTCCAGGCTAAACAGCCCCAGGGCTCTCAGCCGTTGCTCCCAAGAGATGCTTCAGCATCCTTAGAGCTCTCTCCAGTATATCCCTGTCCCTCTTGAACTGAGGAGCCCTGAACTGGACACAGTATTCCAGACACGAGCTAACCAGAGCTGAGTAGAGGGGCAGGAGAACCTTCCTGGGCCTGCTGGCCACATTCTTCTTAATGCACCCAAGTATCTCATCGTCCCTCCTGGCCAGCAGGGCACACTGCTGTCCCATGGAGAGCTCATTGCTAACCAGCACTCCCAGGTCCCTCTCTGGAGCTACTCTCCAGCAGGTCACCTCCTTCTCTGTGCTGGTGCAGGGAGCTGCTCCTGCCCAGCTGCAGGACTCCACACTTATCCCTTGTTGAGCTTCATGAAGTTCCCTCTGCCCAGCTGGATAGGTCTGTCTGGATGGCAGCACAGCCTGAGGGACATCAGCCACCTCTGCCAGTTTGATCCCAGGTCAGTTCCACAGCTGGATCTGAACACCTTTGGCTCTCCTCAGAGTGGATCTCCAACTTTCCACACTTGGGATCATCCTTGTGGCCTCCTCTGACCACACTCTGGCAGCTCTGAGTCCTTCTGCTGGGGACACCAGACCTGCAGGCAGGAATCCAGGGGCACAATCTGCTTTCCTGCCCTGCTGCCCACACTGCTGTGGCTGCAGCCAGCACACAGCTGCCTGCTGGGCTGCATGAGGGCACTGCTGGCTCCTGGGAGCTGCTCAGCACCCAACACCCCCAAGGCTTTTTATTCAGAACTGCTCTCCGTCCACTCAGCACCCAGCCTGGATTGGTGCCTGGGCTTGGCCTGACCCATCTGCAGCCTGCTGCTGCCAGAGCCATCCCTGCCAGCACAGAGCACTCACAGATAGCCATTAAAAACCAGTGATGCCTTTGTCACCTTTTTCCTTTGCAGCATCCAGAGCACACAAGTTCTTAGGCACTCTCCAGCATGTACTCACCCTCAGCTCAACTTCTTTGCCCAGTAAGTCATAGAGGCTTGCTCCTCTGGAGGTGATTTCAGAAGCAAGCTGCCTGGCTGCCTTCAGGTCAGCAATCTGGAAACACAGGAACAGAACTAAACAGCAGAAGAAACTTTCCAGGGAAAACTGAGGAGGTTTAGGTGTTCAAAGTGCACAGACAGGCAGCAGTGGCCACAACTCTGTTGCAGCACCGAAGGCAAAGTACTGGGCAATGGTTTGAAAAGAAAGCAGAGCAGATTTAGATTGAAGGTGAGGCTGGACAAGGTTCTGAACAACCTGCTCTAGTGGAAGATACCTGCTTGCTACCCCAGCTAGACCTTGTCAGAACCAGGCTGATTTCAGTGAGCAACTTCATAGAATCACTGAATGGGTTGTCTTGGAAGGGACCTCCAAGGATTATCCAGTCCAGTCCCCTGCAGCCAGCAGGGACATCTCCACAGCCTTGAACACAGCCTTGTCCAGCCTCACCCTGAGTATCTCCAGGCATGAGGCCTCAGCCTCCTTCCTGGGCAACCTGTTGCAGTGTTTCAGCAGCCTCCTGCCACAGAACTTGTTCCTCACATCCAATCTCAATCTGCTCTGCTCTCATTTCAAACCATCTCCCTGGTCCTGTCCCTGCAGGCTCTTGGGAACAGTCCCTCTGCAGCCTGCTTGCAGCCCCTGCAGATACTGAAGTGTAGCTCTAAGGTCTTCCTGGAGCCTTCTCTTCTCCAGTCTGAACAGCCCCAACTCTCCCAGCCTGTATGGACACTTCATGCAGTATGAGTCCAGTTCCTACCCAGAACAGACCTGACTGTCTTTTCTCTTTTGAAAAGCTCTCTCCAGACAAGAAGAGGGCAGATTAAGTGCTGCTGGAAATCAAAGAGAGTCTTTACAAACTGCAAAGCTCTGAGATACTGCACCTGAGCCTGTCTCAGAAGTGACAGTTATTGAAATCTTGAAAGGGCTCCTGCTCTCCATGAGTCCTGCCTAGATGCAGCCACATCTGACAGCTGAGAGAGGCTCTGTGCCTTGTTCCCAAGCTGTTTCCTTACTTTTGAGCCAAGGTCAAACTTGAACTTGCTGCTGTCCTCCTCGCTCAGCTCTGCCCGTTCCACCCCCTTGGTGCTCATGGCACTGTAGAGCACTGAGGTGACCTTCAAAAGCTCCTTCACTGCGTAACCATCTGCCTGGTACAGCTTCTTAGTGTTGAGCCTGATGTGAGCTTTGGTAGCCTGTGGGAAGGAAGAACGAGTTCATTGCATTACAGAGAACAAACCTCTCATTTACCTCATCACACTTCTCTCCAAAGCTCTCCTGAGGGCACCATGCTGTGTTTGGGGCCTCAGGCTTGCCTCGTGGCAGCTGTGGTGTTCCCAGCACAGCTCTTCCTGCAGCATGGCCATGTTCTGCAGGCTGGAGCACTGGCAGAGAATTGCCAGAACGAAAGAACTCCAACTTGCCATAATTCTTCCCTGCATGGAGATCAGCAAACCCCTGTGCAGCACTTCCAACTTCAAATTAAGTGTAAGTGGAGCATAAGTGGTGCCCAGGCCCTGTGGTGGTGCTGCAGAGAGGTGAGGGCCCCCCTAACGATTTACAACACAATCAATTATCCTCACTGAACTCTCTTCTCTCCCAGCAGAGTACTCTGAATGTTCCACTGCCTCTCTCCAATGCCTCCCTGCTAGGATATCAGTGATTTCACCCCTTTGCCATCAGAACCATGCCAGACTTCTCTAGATTTCAGAATTATAAAGAAGGGCAAAAAGTCACAACAGAAATGGCACTCCTGGCACAAGCAGGACACAATTGCTCTGCAAACTCCTCACAGGGCTGCATTATGAAGGGAGTGCCACAAGGAGTCAACACCAAACTTCAGGCTGGAGAGTTAGGCTGAGAGAATCTCAGGAGGTTCAACAAGGCCAAGTGCAAGGTCCTGCAGTCCCTCAGATCAGTGCAGGCTGGGGGTGAGAAGGCTGAAAGCAGCACTGCAGAGAAGGACGTGGGGGTTCTGGTGTGGGAGAAGGTGGGCAGGAGCTCTTCTGCAGGCTCTCAGCCCCAGGGCTCTCAGCCTTTGCTCCTCCCAGAATTGCTCCAGGCCCCTCAGCAGCTTTGCAGCCTCCCCTCGACTCTCTCCAGTAGTTCCCTGTCTCTCTTGATCTGGGTGAGCCCAGAACAGGACCCAAGGACTCCATATCTGGCTGTAGAGGAACTGAAGAATAAGAGAAACCTCCTTTGAGCTGCTGATTCTGTTCTTGTCACTGCCCCACAGAGACCATTTGCTTTGTTGGCCACTAGGGCTCATTGCAGGCCCCAACCTGGAGCAATATGAGACTTAGGGTACAAAAACTCTAATTACTTCGACTAGTGTGACCTCTGATACACAAAATGGGAAGCCAAATCTGCTCTCCTTCTTTCCCTTTCTGTAGAAGGAATGCAGAAAAACTAATAGTAGAGAAGCAGATATGGAAGTTTAAGGGGAGCAGCTGGTCACATTGACAACAGCTGTTAAACATCCCATACACAAAGCAGGCCAAAGCACCACATCATAACCATGCTGTCAAAGCCAGGAATTCCAATTTCAGTTCCATTCAACCTCGAGAGAGAAAAAAAATCAGTGTCTAGTAAAAGGAGAAAAATAAATGTTGGAGTTTGGGGGGTTGGTTTTGGGTTTGTTTGGGTTTTTTTTCATGCAAAGACTACTTAAGAAGAGAGGAAAATACACAGAGAAGTGGATCTGTTTTTCAGATTGCAGCCATGCTCGGGGAACTCTAAGCGTAACCAGCCTTAAAATCTGATTAAAATCTGCTCTGAGGATCAGATTGTTACAGGGCAATAGAAAAGAGAACTGGAAACACACTGCAAGAATGGCAGCAACAGCCTGAAAGTTTGCTTGACTTTCAAATCTGCTTCATTACTGTCAGAGAGCCAAAGGCTGTGAGCGTGAGAGGAATGCAGCAAGAGCCAAGGACAGAGCTCCCAGCAGGGTGCTGGGCTGGGAGGCTGCAGAGTCCTGGCCTGGACCAGACACTGTGCCTCCTTTCCTGTGCAGCCTTGACAGGAGCCATGAGGCTTGCTCTCATCTCCCTGCCCTGTTTAATGCTCAGGATGGTCTCTGGATATTGAAGCAGAGGCTCTGCATCTCCACAGGTTGAACTGAGAGTGGAACACACAATGTTCACCAGGATGGTTATTAGCAGGCACCACAACAACTGCTCCTTCCATCACCTCTTGACAAACAACTGCTTTTGACTCTGCTAGGTGGGGTTATATAAAGGTATTTCTACAGGGCTGGACTCCTCAGAGGCTTTCTGCTGCAGCCTACCTCACATTTGGGTCCAAGCAGGCTCAAGCAAGAGCCAAGTGCTGAGCCACAGACCAGCAGAGTGGGCAAAGCAAAAAAGCACAAAGGCAACCCTGCAGACCTGGCACTGGGGGTCCAAGAAGGAGATATTTGGTTAGTTCTCAAACTAGCCTGTCCTGTGCTGATCCCCAGCAGCGTGGGCAGCAGGGGCAGGGAGGGAATTTTGCCCCTCTGCTGTGCCTGCTGAGATATCCCTGCAGTGCTGGGGCAGCTCTGGAGTGCTCAGCACAGCACAGACAGGGACCTGTTGCAGCAGGGCCAGAGGAGGCCACAGAAGTGTTAGCAGGGTGGAAGCTCTGCTGTCAGGCCAGGCTGGCAGTGTTGGGGGTGTTCAGCCTGGAGAGGAGAAGGCTGCAGGGAGACCTTAGAGCAGCCTGCCAGTTTTCCAAAGAGGCTACAGGAGAGCTGGAGAAGGACTTCTGACAAAGCCATGTAATGACAGGACAAGGGTAGTAATGGCTTCAAACTGGAAGAAGCTGGATTGAGATTAGACATTAGGAAGAAATTCTTCCCTATAAGGTTGCCCAGAGAGGCAAAGTGTTCCAAGTCAGGTTATATGCAGCCTTGAGCACCCTGATCTAGCAGGAGGTGACCCTGCCCTTGGCAGCAGGTTGGAACTGGAGGATCCTTCTCATCCCTTCCAACCCAGTCCTAAGATGCTCTTAGGGGTCAGAAGTGCATCATGCTCTAAACACAGTAAAACTAAGAACTAAGAAACTGGGTGCTGAGGGTTGTTACAGGTGGGAAGGGCAAAGCTGCCTTGGTCACAGTGCCAGTTGAAGAGAGAATGTGTCCTTGATACCAGCACAGACTCCCACTGCTTCCAGAGCCACCCACAGCCTGCTCAGCTTCTTCCACCTGCCGTAAGTGCAGCGTGGGTCACAAAGAGCAAAGGCTGCTGCTGCAGCAGTCCACCACAGGGACAAAAGGACAAGGACTTTATTCCACATGTTTGTGGCCAGTTCAAGTGTGCTCCTGCATAAGATGGCAAAAGATTTGATCAGAGAGAAGTGAGAAGGGTCCTACAGAAGAAGCCCAATGTGTGCTTCTCTGTCCTGTTGAACATCTGAGGGGTTGTGATGATTCAAGCCCAGAAAAGAATCAGGCAGCCAAAGTATGTGGTGAGATCTCTCCTGGACACATTCAGACTGCTTCAAACCCTTTCATATCTGCAGCTGTATCTTCCTCTCACTTGTTCAGAAATGAGGTGCTGAGGATGAATGTTGGTTTAGTGTCAGATGTATAAAACCCAGTTCTACTCTTCACCCTCTCAGGAACATCCTGGCCTGGCCTGCTCTAACAGCAGTAGACACACAGTGCAGCACAGGAACCAGAGCCACAGAATGGCCTAGGTATGAAGGGGCCCTAGAGATCACCTACTCCAATTCCCTGCCATGGGCAGGGACACCTCCTGTGTTAGTCAAGGCCTCATCCACCCTGGTCTTCAACACCTCCAGGCAGGGGGCATCCACAACGTCCCCAGGCAACCTGTGCCAGTTTCTCCTCAGCCTCACTGCAAACAATTTCTTCCTTCTCTCCACTCTCTCCCCTCTCCCAGCTCAGAGCCATTGTCCCTCAGCTTGGCACTCCCAGCCCTTGTCTAAAGTCCTTCCCCAGCTCTCCTGCAGCCCCTTCAGCTACTGGAAGGCTGCTCTAAGGTCTGCCTGGAGCTTTCTCTTCTCCAGCCTGAACAGCCCCAACTCTCCCAGCCTGTCCCCCTGCAGAGGTTCTCCAGCCTCTGATCATCTTTGTGGCTTCCTCTGGACCCTCTCCAGCAGCCCCAGATCCTTCTTGTGCTGGGGGCACCAGAACTAGAGGCAGTGCTGCAGGTGGGGTCTGAGCAGAGCAGAAGGGGCAGAATCCTCTCCCTCATCCTGCTGGTCATACTTCTTGAGGAACACCACATCCCAGCCTTCTCAAGTTTCTAACAGCAGCAGACACACAAGAGAGCTCCAGCACACAACACAACTCCAGCACACAACATATTCTCAGGCACTCACGGTGAGAGATTTGTAAGATCATAGGACAGAAAACTTCCAAGCTAATATGGAACCAGCATTCCAACATGCTTGAGCACCACTGTCCAGGCAGACTTACCATGAACTGTGCCACTGCCTTAATGAAGAAGACCCTGTCCTGTTCTGTCTCCACATCAGGAGGGATGTCCGTCTGGGGCTCGTACCTGCAGAGAAAGGCAGGTGAAGCTTCTGACCAGAGATAACTTGTGCACTGCAGAGAACAGCAGGAATCCCAGGAGGAACAGCAGGAATCCCAGAAGGAACAGCAGGAATCCCAAGGGGATATGTAGGAAACCCAAACTAGACAACAGGAAACCCAAAGGGAAATTCAGGAATACCAAGGGGAACATCTGGAAACTCAAACTGTACAGCAGGAAACCCAAGAGGAAATGCAGGAAACCCAAAAGAGACAGCAAGAATCCCAAGGGGAATGGCAGGAAACCCAAAATGGACAGCAGGAATCTCAATGGAACAGTAGGAAACCCAAGGGGAACAGCAGGAATCCCAAGGGGAACAGTCACCAGCCTACAGCTACCAAGGAAGAAAAGTAAAAACCCAGTCTCATGAAGGCCTTTGAGCCTTTCAGCACTTAAAGAAGCAAAAAACATCTTCATTTTGCACTCATGTTTGAAGGGGCAGGGCAGGTGCAAGGTGGCCTCCCTGCAGTGCAAGGAAAAGGCTTCTTGGAGCTGTAAGAGCTGACTGCCTGTGTCAGTAGCAATTCTGACCCACAGCAGCAAAAGATGCCAGCATGCAGGAGCTGGGCTGGGCACAAAGCACTTCCAGGGCTGAAGATTGTCAGTAATCTTAAAACACAGCTTAAGCTTTCAGAAGTGCTCAGGTTCATTAGAGAAAGACATTTTTGCTTGCTTTCCACTGCTCTGTTCTCTCACTGCTGCAGGCCAGGAGGGCACTGAGGCATGTTTTAACACACAAGTGGCAAACAAGCAGCACTTGAGACGCTCAGTGCCACACCTGTATCTTAAAGACCATTTAGGTAACTTAATCCAAGTAATTTCGTGTGGGTTTCATAGAATCACAGAATCAGACAGGGTTGGAAGGGACCACAAGGATCCTCTAGTTCCAACCCCCCTGCCATGCGCAGGGACACCCTACCCTAGATCAGGCTAGACAGAGCTTCATCCAGCCTGGCCTTAAACACCTCCAGGCATGAGGCCTCAACTACCTCCCTGAGCAACCCATTCCAGACTCTCACCATTCTCATGGTGAAGAACTTCCTCCCCACGTCCAGCCTGAACCTACCCATCTCTAGCTTTGCTCCATTCCCCCTAGTCCTGTCACTCCCTGATAGTCTGAAAAGTCCTCCCCCAGATTTTTTGTAGGCCCCCTTCAGATACTGAAAGGCCACAGTAAGATCACCTCAGAGCCTCCTCTTCATTACTATTCCAACATCACTCAGCATATTCCTCACTACTTAGTAATTAAGCTTAATGGATACTAATTGTGAATCCAGGCCAAAACTCAGCCATCAGGCAAATGGTCACTGCCATGTTTCAGCTGCAATCTTCTCCCTAATGTGCAGCTTGAAAAATGAAGCTGCTCTTTCACTACCATGGGAGAAAGAGGATGATGCATTAGCACCTCAAGTTTCATAAATGTTTAACCAAGGTCAGTGGGTTAAGGGGATATAAAACTGTAACTGGATAGTAGCAGATCAGTACTGCATCAGTTATTGTTTGTTAAACATGGCATGGATGCCAGACAATGCCAGCCTCAACCAACAAGTTGTAGCAGCAAAGTAAGAAACAGAATCATAGAAATCCAAGTTGGAAGGGCACTCAAAAATCATCAGGACCAACAAACTAACTGGATCTTGGTAAGCTGTCACTGCCTATCCTCCTGTTTGGGGTGCAAGGTCAGATATTATAGGCTGAGTGTAACAGTCTGTAGATGATCTGAAAGAGACACTGCCTCTGAATAAGCACCTCCACCCTGAGGGTGTCATCTCTGCCAGGCCTGGGCCACTGCACTGTCTGCTTCAGCTACTCACCTGCAGCAGTAGCTATGGTAGTAGCAGCTGAGTGGCAAAGCTGCACCTGGTTCACTTTTGGGCCACTCACTCCAAGAAGGACATTGAGGGGCTGGAGCAGGTCCAGAGAAGGGCAGCCAAGCTGGGGAAGAGTCTGGTGAGGAGCAGCTGAGGGACCTGGGATTGTTCAGCCTGGGGCAGAGAAGGCTGAGGGGAGACTTCATTGCTCTCTACAAAGAGCTCTCTACAAAGCTCCCCAAAAAGAGGCTGGAGCCAGGTGGGGGTTGGGCTCGTCTCCCAAGAACAAGTATCAGGACAAGAAGAGATGGCCTCAAGTGACCCCAGAGCAGGTTCAGGTTGGACATGAGGAACAATTTCTTCCCCTTGAAGGCTGTCAAGGCCTGGGCAAGGCTGCCCAGGGCAGTAGTGGAGTCCCCATCCCTGGAGGGGTTCCAAAGCTGTGGCGATGTGGTGCTGAGGGCCATGGTTCAGTGGTGCTCTGGCAGAGCCAGGTGGGACTTGATGATCTTACATGGTTCTTCCAATAATTCTGTGATTCTAAACCACATTTTTATTCTTTGAGGCTAAGTTACCCCTCTGCTCCTCAATTCAAGAGAGACGTTGAGGTGCTGGAACATGTCCAGAGAAGGGTGATGAAGCTGGTGAGGGTCCTGGAGCACAGCCCTGTGAGGAGAGGCTGAGGGAGCTGGGGGTGTGCAGCCTGCAGAAGAGGAGGCTCAGGGCAGACCTCATTGCTGGATACAACTACCTGAAGGGAGGCTGTAGCCAGCCTGGTGTCTTATCCCAGGCAACCAGCAACAGAACAAGGGGACACAGTCTCAAGTTGTGCCAGGGGAGGTCTAGGCTGGATGTTAGGAGGAAGTTGTTGGCAGAGAGAGCGATTGGCATTGGAATGGGCTGCCCGGGGAGGTGGTGGAGTTGCTGTCCCTGGAGGTGTTTAAGAAAAGCCTGGATGAGGCACTTAGTGCCATGGTCTAGTTGATTGTCTAGGGCTGGGTGCTAGGTTGGGCTGGATGAGCTTGGAGGTTTCTTCCAACCTGGCTGATTCTATGATTCTTCTTTCTGATATTTAGAACAGCAGATCTTAATGAGCAATTACCATTATGTTCCTCTTTCACCTTCTGAATGCAGTTTCACACCAAAGCATCAGCTCCAAACACACAGCACAGCATCACCCCCAACATCTGTTGGCCAAATCACTCACCTTCTCACTAGCCAGAGCAGCACTTCTGAAACAAGGCTGAAGTTTGGGGTGTGGAAGTTCTCCATGGATATGAGACGAGGATAGCCCAGGGCCCTCATCATCTCAGTGAAGTCTGGAAAAGAAGCACAAGCACACAGCCAACATGGGCATTAGCAAGGACTCCGATTCCCACAGCAGCCTGTTCGTCTGCTGCTAGATAAGGCCGTTCCAAGGGCTGCTAGAACCATTCCTGATTAACGAAGTGACATCATTGCAATAGAAAAAGCCCCGGAGTGAAAACGCGACTGAGTCAAAAGGAGAGCGAGTAGGCAGAGCCACCGTTAAACAGCTTCTCTCTACCAAACACCCTGTTTAAACGCGGTTATCTGTAGATTGTGGCCACCGGAGCCACGCCGAGGCGGCGCACCTCACTCCTCTGCCTTCATTATGCCCAGTTAAGTGCAACTAAAAGACTAAGAAGTCCAAACAAAGGCCTCAGCCCCGCGGCAGACTGTCCCATAGCCCTCGGCCGAGGCACCGGCGAGGCCCCCAATGCCCTTCACCCTCTATCTCCTGCATCTCTAACTGAAACTTCAGGGCAAAGCGGGACCCGCCTGGCCCTTGAGGCACCCAGCGGGAGTCCTGGCGAGCCCGGGGGGCTTCAGTGGGGCTGAGATGGGGGCTAGAGAGGGCTGCCGCTTCCCGTCCCGCGTCATGCCCTCTGCCCCGGACCCCGCTCCTTCCTCGGCAAGGCTGCTCTGCTCACTCACTCCTAAGGTCGCGGAACGACATCTCCGGACCGGGCCGGGCCGGGCCAGCCCGCGGGTCTGTGCCTGCCGCCGCAGGCCGCGCCTAGGCCGCGCCGCTCGTCTCCACGGCAACCGCCCCACGGCGCAGCGGCGGGACCAAACTTGTGCGGAAAGCGAAGCTCCGGGACGCAGGCATGGCTTCAAGTCCCGTCTCTGTTCGGGGCAGTCGTTCCCGAAAGCGAGCGGCAGTGTGGGCTGCCCGGACTGCCCCTGCTCGGCAGGGTCGGGGGCTGCTGGAGAGGGGTTGCCGACGAGGAGCGGACTATCCCCACCCCGCCGGCCAGAGCCGGGACCGTCTGGGCGTCATGCCCCCTACAGCTCCTTTAGCTCTTGCTGAGCATTGCTCGGATGGCCTCTGGGGCTACTCTTCTGCAGGCTCCGAGCCCCAGGGCTCTCAGCCTTTGCTCCTCCCAGAGCTGCTCCGGGCACCTGTGCCTCCACAAAGCCAAAGGGATCCAGCCCACAGTGGATACCCAGGCAGACCGAGGCAGGCAGGATGGCAAGGAGCAGACAGGCAGTAGCAGGACCGTGACTCCTCTGGAGATCACCTCTGTCTTGTCACTCCGTTTTTCTACTGCAGGAACACACTCAGGTGTGAAATTGAGCCTCGAAGCAGCTGCTGCTGCAGGGTGAGTTCAGCATCTCCCAGCACTGTGCTGCAGCTGTGTCACCTGCCTTGGCTGGAGCTTACAGCAGGTGTGGAGACACCTCATAATCTCTCTGTTGCTGAAGTTATTGCACAGCTGATGTGAGGAGAGTTAGGGAATTATTATC
The DNA here is from genome assembly GCA_013400475.1 of Tricholaema leucomelas. Classification (NCBI taxonomy): domain Eukaryota; kingdom Metazoa; phylum Chordata; class Aves; order Piciformes; family Lybiidae; genus Tricholaema lacrymosa; species Tricholaema leucomelas. The sequence continues at coordinate 55,757 of WAAF01002583.1, forward strand.
CCCCCTCAGCTAGGTAATCAGGATCTCTGGTTGCCTGGGCAAGAGACAGAAGAGTTTGTCTGCAGGCTGGGTGCCCTCATCAGCAGTTAAGCGCTGGAAAACCTCTGTTGACACTAGACAAAAGCTCATGCTGAAGATGTCTATGCCTCTTTAAGAGCAGAGCTGTGCCTCCAGAAACCCCCCTTGCCTGGAGCTGCAGCCAATACATCATGGTCCCAGGGAACCCAGGACCCAGCTTCATGGCTGGCAGCTGAAAGAGAAGTAAATAGCACTCAAAGCCCAGTGCAGAGTCTGTTAATCACAGGAAGGTTGGATGAGACCTTGAGTGACCTGTTTTAGTGGGAGGTGTCCCTGCCTATGGAGGGGAGTTGGAACTGGATGAGCTTTGAGGTCCCTTCCAGTCTAAACCACTCTATGATTCTATAAGGTGGCCCACAGGTGGAAGAGCTGCAGGGCAGGAGTCTGGGCTCATGCCTACCTGTGGCTCCTCAGGTGGGTTTGCTGATGGCTTAGCTGACAGCCCTGGGTCAGCACTGCCTGGGGCACCCTTTGAGCAAGCCGTGCAAGCCCCTGCCCCAGTAGAAAGGAGCTCAGCCATTATCCAACAGCTAAAAACCTTCTCTCATCTCCTACAGAGCTGCTGCAGAGCTGGGCTGTAGTGGGCACTGGTCTGCCAGCACAGCATGGGTGCTGCTTCATGGAGTGGTTGTGAGCCGGTGCTTGGCCTTGCTGAACCTTAGCCCTCAGCCCATGGAGCCAGCCTGGGCAGCTCCCTCCGCAGAGCTTTCTTTACCAGCAGATCAACACTGCTGTGCCTTGCTGAAAGCAGAGGATAAAGGCATATTTTACAAAGGGTTTTTTCCAAAGTCCCCATTTGGGCTCTGTGCCACCTTTGGAAGGTCACTTGTGTTCTGCCCCGGGCTGTGGGTGCAGCTGGGTACCACAGCTCCTCGCACATCTCACCCACATAGGTGAGGAAGATGCTGCTCTCCTCCCCTGCTTTCACCAGCCTGGCCAGGGAGAGCAGCCAGGCCAGTGACAGAGCAGCCAGGCTTTGGTGGGTGGTAGGAGGAGATGTTGCAGCCAGGCTCTTGACAGGCAGAAAGAAAATCTAAGATGCAGCCTCTGATCTGCTCCTTGAATTCCTGATGCCAGGGGCGTGGTGACCCTGAGTGGATTGTGGATGCTGTGCTGCCTGCCAGGGTTTTTGCACACGGGAGAGGGCAAGGCCTGGCCATCAGCAGAGGATGGGAACTTCTCTGCACACCATCGAGGTTCACAGCCTGCCCCACAGCCCAGCTCCACAGCAGGCTGTGGGCAGAGAAGTTCTTGATCAGATCGGTTGAGCCTGAATAAAGTGAGAGACACAAAGGAAACTAAAGTGACTTGGCCAGCCCCTGGGCTCTCCGGAAGGACAGCATCTGCTGAGGGTTGCTCTGAGTGAGTGCCAAATTCGATAGTGCCTTTCTGAGCTGGCAGCAGTCATTTGTCACCAGCATGTGGCAATGCGGCGCGGCCTTGGAATTGGCTTTGCTGCTGAGCAGGGACCCTGGGGTGCTGCTGCCTGTGGGCTGGACACAGGCTGGAAACCTCTGAACTCAGGGATCCAGGGCACAAAACTGCCCTGTAAGGTGCTGAGTGGAGGCTGGGGGTGTTGACTGACAGCTGGCTGAAGAGGAGCCCCAGGTGGGCAAGGACACCGGCAGCCTGGCCTGGTTCAGCACTGGTGTGGGCAGCAGGGGCAGAGCAGGGGTTGTGCCTCTGGACTGGGCACTGGTGAGGATGCACCTCCAGTACTGGGCTCAGCTTTGTGCCTCTCACTGCCAGAAAGATAGTCAGGGGCTGGAGTAGGTCTAGAGAAGGGCAACAGAGCTGGGGAAGGGTCTGGAGAAGAGGGCTGGGGAGGAGCAGCTGAGGGAGCTGGGGGTGTTGAGGCTGGAGAAGAGGAGGCTGAGGGCAGAGCTCATTGCTCTTTACAGCTCCCTGAGAGGAGGCTGCAGCCAGCTGGGGCTTGGGCTCTGCTCTCTAGGAAGAAATGAGAGGACAAGAGGAAATGGCCTCAAGTTGCCCCAGGGGAGGTTTAGGTTGGAGATGAGGAACAGTTTCTTCCTCAGAGATGGTTGCCAAGGCCTGGCCCAGGCTGCCCAGGGCAGCGGTGGAGTCCCTGTCCCTGGAGGGATTGGAAAGCTGTGGAGATGTGGTGCTGAGGGCCATGGCTCAGCAGTGACTTGTCAGTGCTGGGTTAGGGTTCAACTTAATGAGCTAAAGCTCTCTTCCAACTAAAACATTTCTGTAATTTCTCACAGAACCAGCCCCAGAGCAGCAAATCTCTTGGAGATGAGGTGTGAAGGGCCAGGCCCAGGGTGATGCCCTCCTTGGCTGCAGTGTTTTCATGGAATTATAGAATCAGACAGGGTTGGAAGAGACCACAAGGATCAGCCAGTTCCAACCCCCTTGCCATGGGCAGGGACACCCTACCCTAGATCAGGCTGCCCACAGCCTCATCCAGCCTGGCCTGAAACACCTCCAGGGTTGAGGCCTCAACCACCTCCCTGAGCACCCCGTTCCAGGCTCTCAGCACTCTCATGGTGAAGGACTTCCTCCTCACGTCCAGTCTGACTCTCCCCACCTCCAGCTTTGCTCCATTCTCCCTAGTCCTGTCACTCCCTGAGAGCCTAAAAAGTCCCTGCCCAGCTTGTTTTGTTTTCGCGGGCTTCAGCTGCCGCTCAGTGTCAGAGGGGCCAGACCCACCCCGCACCACTGTCTGCGGCTCTGGGGCCGAGCAGTGCTGAAGGTCATTCACCTCCCGCGGCAGAGGCGGGAGCAAAACCAGCCGTGGCTGGGACGCAGGCGAGCAAGGCCCAGGGCTTTTTTTTTTTTCCCCCTCCCCTGGGGCAGCTTGAGGCCATTTCCTCTTGCCCTGTCATTTGTTCCTAGGGAGCAGAGCCCAACCTCCACCTGGCTGCAGCCTCCTTTCAGGGAGCTGTAGAGAGCAGTGAGCTCTGCCCTCAGCCTCCTCTTCTCTGGGCTCAACACCCCCAGCTCCCTCAAGCTTTCTTTTCCAGCCCTGTTCTCCAGACCCTTCCCCAGCTTCCTTGCCCTTCTCTGGATGCCCTTCATCACCTCCCTGTTCTTCTTGGACTGAGGGCCCCACTTGTAGGTGCAGCCTCCAGCTGAGCCACAGTGCTGCAGTCGCTATGGAGACCCTGCCTGAGATGCATCAGTATGGAGAGGAACAGTTTGTTCCTGACCCCCCCCATGCAAAGCACCACTGACTCAATCCCTTCCGGATGGACCTTTGCCCCGGCACAGCTCCCACCAACAGCACAGAGCCCTTTGGAGTTGACAGGGACCATGCTGGGTAATGGTACCAGGAGATTTGTGGGAATATTGATTGGACAAGAGGAAATGGCCTCAAGCTGCCCAAGGGGAGCTTCAGGTTTGCCATGAGGAATAATTTGTTCCCCTTGAGGGTTGTCCAGGCCTGGCCCAGGCTGCCCAGGGCAGTGTTGGAATCTCCATGCCTGCAGGGGTTTCAGAGCTGTGTAGCTGTGGTGCTGAGGGCCATGGCTCAGTGGTGCCCTGGCACTGCTAGAGTAAGGCTTGGGCTCTGTGATCTTGGAGACCTTTTCCACCTTCTTTTATCCTCCATAGGTGCCCCAGGACCACACTATGGCAGGGAGGCACGCTGTGACTGTGGGAGAGTCACCACCAGCTCCAGCCTCATGGCAAGGTGACATGTGGGAGCAGCAGAGTCGTCCCTTCCGCACTTCCTCCTTCACACAGGATTCTTTATGTCCCCAGGATGAGGAGAGTGCAGAAACTTTGTGACCCTCTGAGCATCCCCCTTGCTCCACGGTGGTTTGCAGAGGCCAGCACAGAGAAGCTGAGATGCTGTGTGCCCACTTTCCCCATCCACACCAAAGCCACCAAGTGCCAACATCAACTCAAAGAGATATGGGCAAAGCACCCTCCCCTGCACCCACTGGGCTGGAGCTCAGGCCAGGCCAACTCTGGCCCCTGGGTCAGCACAGACCTGCCCCCACCCCACTGTGGGGCAGTATCATGGAGGCAGGGAATTAATGTGGCCGAGTCAGGAATTTATATCAAAAATAGAGTTGGTTTATTTTCCCCAAAACCTGCCCCCAAAACTAGATACAGAAATTAATTTAGTTTTAATTAGCAGGTTCTTAGTTGGTTGAGATCTACATGGATGCCACAGGTAGACTTGACTATTTTAGAAGTCAGAAGCTGGAAAAGGCTTGAGCTATTAAATATATAGCGTCCCCCACTACCAAGATAAGGCTGAGCCAAAGCTACTCACAGCAGGATCAGGCTGGCTTGAATGGAAGGGCGGTCCAAAGGCTTGTCCCTGCGGGGCTTTCAGAAGCCTCCGAGGGTCCTTAAGAGCTATAAAGCTTCACAAAGGAGGTGCTTAAGGCGGACGCAGTCCTTCGGAGCTTGTCTTTGGAGCGTCAGGGGCTCCTTGTGCAGAAGCTATCCAGGCCGGGGGAGAACTCCAAGGCAGGAATGAACTCCATGGCAGGAACACCCCAAGGCAGGAACCCCAAGGCGGGAAGTCCCCCCAGTATTTATACCCTTCCCAGACACTGAGCTGAGTTACCCCTGCCTGGGGGCGCAGAGCACAGCCAATCTCCAGCCGATCCCAGCGCAGGCCCGGCTCGGGGCACCCCTGGTGCCGGAAGGGTCCCTTGCTCCCCCCCTGCACGCCTGCGGGGCAGGAGGGGAACAGGTCTGCTGGAGCCTTTTCCTCTCCCGTTCAAACCACAGAGGGAGAGGAATTTTGGGGTATACGGGAGCCCGGGACAGGCAGCTGGAGAGGAAACCTGGCCTGTGCCACCGAGCTCGTCCCATGGCTTGTCCCCTGCCCTCGTAGCTTTCCTGCTGCTGGGAACAGTCTCTGGGGCTGTGTGGGAGGGGAGGGCCTCAGGGGAGTTCTCTGGAGACCAAGGGGGTCAGGACCTGTCTGACACAGTTTGAGGCCTGGACCCTCATCCCTGGCCCCATATGAGGCAATCTGAAAGCCCAGACAGAGCTGGACACTCGTCCCCATCCCTGTGAGATGTGACTGGGGACTGCCAGAAGGGCTGGACACCTATCCCCATCCCTGTGTTCCTTAACTAGGAACCCCCAGTGTTGCTGGACCTCCACTCCTGTCCCCTTGTGACCCATATGGGGCTGGCCCCCATCTCTGTTCCTGTGTGACCCAAATAGGGCTCCTCAGCAGAAATGGGCCCTCATACCCCTCTGCGTGTGACCCAGCTGGTGACCACTGGCAGCACCAGACCCACATCCTTGTCCACATGTGGTGCAAGCAGGGCCCTTGCACAGGGCTGGACCTCATCCCCATCCTCATGTCATGCAAGTGGGGACCCCGGCAAGGCTGGAGCCTCATCCCTGTCCCCTTGTGACCCATACAGGAACCCCAGTGGCACTGGACCCTCATCCCCGTCCCGGTGTGATGCAACGCGGGGGCTCTTTGGGAGCCGTGCCGGAGCTCGGCGAGGACGGGAGCGGCGGAATCCAGACCCCCGCCCCTTCTCCCGTTGCCCGTCGGGGGGGCCCGAGCCCGAGGGGCGGTGCCGCCCCCAAACCCCCCCTCCCCAGCCTCAGTCGGGGCACGGCGCTGGCGGGAGGCGGCCCTGACACAGACACGGAGGGACCGCCGCCGTGTGCGGGGCTCGGAGCTGCGGCTGCCGGGGACACCGGGACCGCGCAGGGTAAGCGGGCGGGGGGAGGCGGCAGCGCAGCCCGCGCCCGGGTGGTGCCGTCCAGCCTGGAGCGATGGAAGGGGGGAGGGGGGTGCCTGAGCTCCTTCTCCCCCCTGCACCCCCCGAATGGGGGAGAAGCAACACAGGATCCCCCGGCTAGGGAGTGCAGGGGGTGCGGGGGTCTCTGCGAGCAGGAGGCGGTAGGGAGCCGCTGATTTGGGGAAGTCCCATCCCGACTGGCAGCGGAGAGGTGTGGTGGGTCCCGGGGAAGCCCCCGGAGAATGACCCTCGCCTCCTCCTGGGATCGTCACGGCGGTATCGGAATGGCTTTTGTTCCGCTGCCAGTCTAACATCGATACTGTCCGGGCGCTGGCAGGGGTGGAAGCTAAAGGCTTGGCCAAGTCTGGTCTGCCCCGGCTGCTCTGCCCAATGCTTTCCAGGTTTTGGCTCCGACAGAGAAGTAACAGTCCAAGACGTGCCCACAGCTGGCACTTGCATCCCAGTTGCCCTCTACTGCCTCGGGGAGCCCATATTCTCTTCCACATCAGTGCGGGCAGCTGGCAAAGCCGTGCCATCCTCAGGCACCCGGGATTCAGGTTCCCAGCTCAGCCCAAGGCACTCCCTGGCACTGAGAGCACTGGGCAGGGGCAGGAGCAGCCATGAGGGACGTGCTGGAGTTCAGATCCTGGCAGAGCCTCATCCATCTCTCCTGGATGTGCCTGCTTTCTGTGCCGGTAAGGGACAAGCTGAGCTGCCCGCGGGGCAGAGCGGTTGGCGCTACCGGGCTTTAGGAGTGGGCTCGGTCCTGCCTTCACTGCCTAGTCCTGCCCATCTCAAGGATGCCACAGGCAGCCGTTCATCGGCGGGGGGCAGGCAGCTGGACTGGAGAGCTGCTGGGCACTACGGTGGGGTGGGCAGAATGGCAGCTGGACGGAGGCTCTGAGCCAGCTCTGGGCTTGTAGAGCGGAGGAGCCAAAGTGCTGGAGCAGACGTTCGAGGAATGGCTGCGGTACCGTGACGAGTGCCTGAGCAGGATGGCGAGCGAGCCCTACCCGGCAGGTACCCGGCCGTGCCCCACCTCAGCTGTGGGGCACTCCGAGCTGTGACAGCAGGGGCTGGCGCTGGTTCTGATCCCTCCTCCAGACACTGACCAGTGCCTTCACGTCTCACACGGGATGCCCAATGCTGAGATCTCCCCGAGGGGCTGAGACTGGTGTGGGACACCAGAGTGATGCCAGCGCTCTCGGCGGCGCTGGGATGGTGGGGATGGAGGTGGTGATGCCAACAGCAGCTGACCATTGGCTTTTCCCCCTCTCCCCGCCTTGGGAAGGGCTCTTCTGTAACCGGACGTTCGACATGTACGCCTGCTGGCCCGACGGCAGCCCCGGCACCGCCGTCAACGTCTCCTGCCCCTTCTACCTGCCCTGGTTTGAGAAAGGTGCTGATGAGACTCTGCCACCCCGAAGCTGGGAACCAGAGCATGCGGGACTGGAGAGGGAATAGAGCTGGGGGTTAGGGGACGCATGGGGCGTGGAGCAGAGCTGGCTCAGCCCCTGCACACGGCTGCGCTGGAGGGGGATCTCTGAGGCTGAGCAGGGTCTGAGCCATGATGCCAAAAGTGGGGCTCGGGGGCCCTCGAGGTGAGCCTGGCACTGCTCCCTGTCCGCAGTGAGACACGGGCTGGTGAGCCGCCGCTGCGGCGCCGACGGGCAGTGGGTGACGGTGAACGGCAGCCAGCCCTGGCGGGACTACTCCCAGTGCGAGGAGGAGCTGCAGTCCACCATGCAGGAGGTGGGGGTGCCCTGGCCGCGGCGGCTGGGTAGGCATGGGCAGGGACACCCCAACCATGCAGTGGCTGCCGCTCGCCCGGGCTCAGCGGCGCGGTGCTCGCCCCGCAGGAAGGTGCCCGGCGGCTGCTGGTAAGCTTCAAGGTGCTGTACACCGTGGGCTACGCCCTGTCCCTCCTCGCCCTCATCTCTGCTCTGCTCGTCCTCACCCTCTGCAGGTAGGAGAGCCGGGGCGGGTACAGTCCTGCCCCTTGTCCCTCCCAGCCAGGGGTGCCCCTGGCACCTGCCCTGCTCCCCTGGCACCCTGGCTCTTGGCAGGAAGCTACGCTGCACCAGGAACTACATCCATGCCAACCTCTTTGCCTCCTTCGGGCTGCGAGCAGCCTCGGTGCTGGTGAAGGATGCTCTGCTGGAGAGGCGCTGGGGCATGGAGGTGCTGCAGGTGGCTGACTGGGAGGCTCTGCTGAGCCACCAGGCAAGTGCTGCTCTGGGCAACTAGGCTGGGCATCCTGGGCAGGGGTGTGCAGCTGGGTGCTGGTGCCTATGCAGCCTCAGGCACCCGGTAGGTGAGCTCTTGAGGTGCCTGATTAATGAGGTTTTAGGGTGCCTATGCTCTAGGCAAGCTGGGGTGCCCATGGCCCCGCTGGTGAGCTCTTAGAGGCCCTGTGCATGCAGTGTGTGAGCTCTTGGGGTGCCCACGGTGCACATACACCTGATGGATGGTGCATGGAGGTTTTGGGGTGCTTGTGCTGCCCATGTGTATTCTAGACAGTCTCTCAGGGTTGCTGCACCCTCAAGGGTGAGATCTTTGGGTGCTTGTACACCCAAAGGAAAAGCTCTCGGGGTGCTCAAGCACCCAGTGGGCAAGCCTTTGGGGTGCCTCTGCTGCCCATACTCCTGATGGATGAGCTCTTCGGGTGCTTCTGCTGCCCATGCACCTGATGGATGAGCTCTCGGAGTGCTTCTGCTGCCCATACACACTCTAGGCAAACTTTCGGGGTGCCTGTGCACCCAGTGGGCAAGCTCTTGGGGTGGCTATAGCCTCTTTAGGTGAGCTCTCGAGGTGCCCAGGCCCCACGGTGGTCTCCCTGGCAGGCGGCGCTGGGCTGCCGGGCGGCGCAGGTGCTGATGCAGTACTGCGTCCTGGCCAACCACTACTGGTTCCTGGTGGAAGCTCTCTACCTCCACAAGCTGCTCATCGGCGCTGTCTTCTCCGAGAAGAATCACTACAGGCTCTACCTCTACCTGGGCTGGGGTAGGGGCCGCCCGGGCGAGCGGCGGGGCTGGGGGCAGCGGCCAGTGGCGATGAGCGCCGGGGCCCAAACTGGCCCTGGGAGGGTGCGGGCTGGGGGCTCTGCCGACCCTTGGCGTCCCGGTGGTGTCCCCGTGGTGTCCCCCGCCCCGGGGCTGGCTGCCGAGCTCAGGTGGGTGCTTGGTTTTACAGGCTGTGCTGTGTGACTTGCAGGGACCCCTGTGGCGTTCGTGGTGCCCTGGGTGGCCGCCAAGTACCTGAAGGAGAACGCGGAGTGAGTGGGGAGGGATGAGGGGTCCCAGCTGGGCTCTCAGCCCCAGGCTGAGGGGTGGGGTGGAGCCTGCTGCGGTGCTGGCAGGCTCTGGTCCTCACCCTGCGCTTGGCATGCTGTGGTGACACCGCCCCCGTGCCCCCGGGCAGGTGCTGGGCGCTGAACGAGAACATGGCTTACTGGTGGATCATCCGCATCCCGATCCTGCTCGCCTCCCTGGTAGGGGCACGGCCAGCCCCCCACCTGCTGGGACAACAGCAGCTCAGACCCCGGCTCCTGGGCCCGGGGTGGGGAGCAGCGACCCCCGGTTAGCTCCCGGTAGAGCCTGGGAGACAGGGGCTGGCCCCAAGGCATCGTCTTGCAGGTTCTGGGGGGTCCATGCAGGGAAAGGCTATGCTGAGCCTCAGAGAATGGGGCTGGAGGTGGTTCCTGATGCTTCCTAGCTGGGGTTTTGGCAGGAGAGGTGAAAAGGCAGCTCTGGGGAGCCAGCGCTGTGGGCAGTACTGGGGGTTTCATCTCCCACAGCCCCCACGGGTGCCTGTCATGAGCAGGGGCACGGCTGTGAAGGGTGGGGGTGCTGGTCTGTGTGTGCCCCTGCACTGCCTCCCTCTCCCAGATCAACCTGCTGATCTTCATGAGGATCCTCAAGGTGATCCTGGCCAAGCTCCGTGCCAACCAGAAGGGCTACGCTGACTACAAGCTGCGGTGAGTCGGAGAAGGGGCAGCCAGTCCTGGGTCCTCCCTGCTCCTGGGACTGCACCTCCTCCGTGCCCACCTCACCACGAAATGAACCCTCTGAGGTGAACCAGGATGGTTCACCTGTGCCCCAGCCCCTCAGCACTTGCTGCCAGAGGGGTTCCCTTATCCTCTTCCAGGCTGGCCAAAGCCACCCTCACTCTGATCCCCCTGTTTGGCATCCACGAGGTCGTCTTCATCTTCGCCACCGACGAGCAGACCACAGGTGTCCTGCGCTACATCAAGGTCTTCTTCACCCTCTTCCTCAACTCCTTCCAGGTGAGGTGGAAGCATGCCATGTCCTCACCCTTCCCTGGGCACACCACGGAGCAAGAACTGGGTGAGGAGTCCCTCTTCCAGCTTGCTCTTCCCTGAGCCCAGACATAGGCGGGGGTGCTAAGGAGGGTGACACAAACTCTGCCCAGCTGGTGGGTGAGGAGGCATGACGGTGCCTCCCGTGCTCTGAGGCAGCATAGGCACGGGGTCTCAGCCCCCACAGCACCCAGAAGTGGCCAGGGGTCACTGAGCTCATCCCAGCCACGAGAGAAAGGGTGCTGGGGGGGCTGACTCCTCTGCTGCCCCTCTAGGGCTTCCTGGTGGCCGTGCTCTACTGCTTTGCCAACAAGGAGGTGGGTACCTGCTGAGCTCCTCCTCCCTGCTGCTGGGGCTTGCCTCTGCTCTGCCTGGTGGCTTTGCCACCCCCACCCCCTTCTCTCCCCGCCCCGTTGCCTGCTCGGTCTGTAAGGAGGGCACAGCCAAGGAGAAGAGCCCAGTGTCCCTCCCCCATGGCAGGTGAAGTCAGAGATGAGGAAGAAGTGGCAGCTCTGGAGGCTCGACCACCCAGCGCTCTGCTGCAGCCAGTGATGCAGCACCCAGCCGCAGGGAGCCCGCAGACAGGGATGCTGCCCATGGTGGCCCGGCTGAAGGGCAGTAGCCCACGGGAAGCTGTGCTCCAGCAGCACCCACTTGGGGCAGCTGGCCTGGACCTCAGCTGTGCCACGTTGCTAGCCTCGAAGCTGCTGGAGGGGATATGCCCTGCTGTAGGAGTGGTAGGCGCCCCCTGCTCTCACCAGACATCGCTGCACCCTCGAAGGAGCCTACCCTCACCTGGCCTGCAGGAGATGCACCTGCTGCTATCTGCCACTGCCTGAACGCCATCAGCTACCTCTGCTGGCATCCACCAGACTAACAAACACTTTCTGCTGCACCCTGGGCCGTGCCAGCCCCGCTCCAGTCAAGGGCATCCTCTCCACACTCTCAAGGACCATCACACCAACACCCTGAGACTTCCCAGAGTCACTCTGGAAGGCTCCTCCCCACACCACGGTGCTGTGAAAGCCCTGGCAGGGACCACAGATGGCTCCAGGAGAGTCGTGCTGGCCACAGGCTGGGTGTTCATGGGCCCAGCTGCCGCTCCTGGCCGAGCAGCTTGGTGCCCTCCCACAGCACCCACACCTCTGCAGCCCAGCCCAGCCCAGCTGGTGGGGCCTGCTGCTGGCTCCCAGGGCTGTTCCTGGTCCTCTCTAAGAGCCCAGAGCAGCAGATGCCAGCCCCCAGCCCCTTACTCTTCCCTTCAGCAGCAGCTCCCACTGCCCAGGCTGCTGTTCCCAACAGTATACCATCTGGCCAAAAGAGAGGCCACTGCAGGAGGGAGGAAGCCTCTCCGGCTCTCTGTGGCATGCAGACGTGGGGGGTTCTCCACCCCCAGCCCCTTTGCCTAAAGGCTGAGGGAACCTCTTGCAGGAGGATTGCCTTGAGTACAGAAAGCAGTTGCCCAGATTGGTGATGGAGGTCCCATTCCTAGAGACATTCAAGGATCAGAGCGGATGTGGCCCTGGGCAGCCTGCTCCAGTTGGAGGTGTCCCTGCCGCCTGCAGGGGCTTGGACAAGATACCCTTGGAGGGTCCCTTCCTAGCCAGCGCAGTCTGTGCAGGAGGCTGCAGCTGGGGTGAGGGCTGGGGAGCTGCAGAGCAGTCCTGGCTGCTTCTCTGCACCTGAAGCTTTTCAGGTGTAAATAAAGTTTATTTTTCAGCAGATCTCTTGCCTCCTGTCTGCTCCAAGGATGGGAAGCAGCTCCTGGGCACACAGGGGCCTGCACTGGAGCACCCCACCTGCAGCTACAGGGGTATTGCAGAGGCACCTAGAGCCCCCAGCCCCAGGCAGTGCTGTATGCAGCTCCACATGGCTCTGGCAGCAGCTACCTCCCAGTGAGACCTGGCTAGAAGTAGGGTCCTGCATGCCAGAAAGGAACAACCTCCTGCAAGAGTGCAGGCAAGAGGGGACCTGCTAGGAAGCAGCTCCATGGGGAAGGAATTGGGACTGCTGCTGGACATGAGCCAGTAATGTGCCCCTATGGCCAAGAAGGCCAATGCTGTCTTGGGGGGCATGAAAGGTGTGGGCAGCAGGGCAAAGGAGGTTCTACTCTGCCCTAGTGAGGTCACATCTGGAGCCCTAGGCCCAGCTCTGGGCTCCAGAGTTGAGAAGAGACAGAGAACTGCTGGAGAGAGTCCAGGGGAGGCTGCAAAGCTGCTGAGGGGCCTGGAGCAGGTCTGGGAAGAAAAAAGTCTGAAAGCCTGCAGAAGCGCAGCCCCAGAGGGCAACCAAGCAATGCTCACCAAGAGCTAAAGGAGCTGTAGGGAGTGAAAGCCCTCAGCCTGTGACCCCTAGCAGAGAAGCAAGGCAGCAGTGGCTGTGGTCCTGCTGCTCCTGAAGTGGAGCAGGGAGCTCCTGCACGGCTCCTCAGCCCCAGCTCCCCCCATAGACACCCACACGGCAGGGACAGGTTCTGGGCTTTATTGGATCATCCAAGGCAGCAGATCCTGTGTTATTGGGACAGGTTGCCTAGGGGGAGGCAGAGTCCATGCTCTGCCCCCCTCCAGTAGTGATCACCACCTAGAGTCCTTCACTCTAGGGATTTGCTCCTCAGGACAGCAGGAGCCCCTCAGACCTCTCCCTGTCAGCTCCTTGGGCTACTCCAGCAGCTTTGGAGCCTTTGTTTGGGCTCCTGCAGCACCTTTTCTGTGGCCTCTCCTTCCCACTGCTGCATCTCACCCAACCCTTTACCCAGTCCTCACCATCACAGCCTACTGATAACCTCTTACCCACCAGACCCCTTCTTCCACCCTAGGCCCCAGCAGAGCCAGCCCCAAGCCTCTCCTGTCTGCACAGCCCAGCCAGCTCTGGGGGCACTGCTGGAACAGGATCTCCTCTGCTCTCTAGGTTCTCCCAGGCCATTCACTGGGGCCTTTGGGGTGGTTAGTTTTGCTTCTTTGGAACCTCTGCCCCTTCCCCTACAGATATCCTGCCTTAAATCCAGGTCTGGGGTTCCCAGGGCCCAGCAGCCCTGTGCTAGTGTAGCCAGCACCACGGGATGAGATGATCTCTAAGGTCCATCCAGCCCCAAGCAGCCCAAAGCTGAGGGCAGTGCCTTGGCACTCCCCACCACTCTTCCAGCAACAGGCAGGGAAGGACACCGCCCCAGCTGCTCTTCCCAGCACAGCCTCAAGCTGGGAAGCTTTCATGGATGCTGCTTTAGGAGGATGGGCTGCACCTCATCACAAGTGAGGTCTTCAGGGGGCAGCCTCCCCCAGTCCTGCCCCCACCTGCCGCACAGCCAGAGCCAGATGCCCAGAGGCTCCTGCCACCTTGGCCTGTCAAGGATAAGGGTTAGGCAGAAGTAGGAAGCGGCACCCAGAGCAGGGCAGCTTCACAGCTGCCTCAGTGCCCCAGGGCTGTCCTCAGGAGGCAAAGGCACAGCTCAGCAGATGTCCCCATCAAGGTCCAAAACTCAAAAGGAACACAGAGCTTCTGCCTCTGACCACAGGGACTGTCCCAGACCCAAGGCCACCACTCAGACCTCAGGTTTTGTCGACTGTTGTTTCTTCCTTCTTCCACACAGAGTTCAGCAATGCGCAGGAGCCACTGGGCACCATTTCACACCACCACAGCTGCTTCCAGCACCTTCCTGGCTGCACCCCCAGCTGCCGGAGATGAAGCGGTCTTGCTGTGGACCCCTGAAGACAGCCTCACAAGAACACCTTGGCAGAACCATTTCCAAACACTACAGTCTGGAAGTCCAGGGCAGGCAGTGGGAGAGGAGCAAAGCTCTGTGGCACAGCTCCATCGGGGGTGTGACCTCTGCTGCCACCTCCCTCGTGAGACAGATCTGCCCCTCAGTTCCTGCCATGCTCACCCCAGGCTCAGGAGACCTGAACAGTCTCAGCTCTGGTCTCTTTCATGCCAGACATCTGCCAGGCAACTGCTGTCAGCACTGACACCTTAGCACTGCCAAACCAAGTCAGACTCTGCTGTGAAGCATTCACCACCAAACCCAAAGTTCTCTGGGACTGCACAGCAGTCCCCGAGGAAGGCACTGGACTGGGATGGGCTGGATGGAGAGGATTTGGGGTGGCAGAGCAGACATCCCAGTTAGGAGCTGGAGCTGCACAAGCCCTGCTGTGGCTCAGTCAGCCAAGCTCGACTCACTGCCCACCCAGCAGGCGCTTGCCTGCCCTCCTGCCCCACACATCCTCTGAAGCTGTGCCAGGATTCATGGCACAGAAGGAGCCAGGGCAAGTGTCAGAAGCCTTGTGGAGGATGGGATGCAGAAAAGGATAATGAATGGATTGCTGTGTCCAGCTGTCAACTGTCTAACGCCAGGCAGCCCTGAAGAAGGGCTGCAGGAAGCTTAAGGCAGATCAAAGTTCCTCAGGCAGGTGTTCCCTGTGCCTCTCCTCCTCACCTAACCTTGTGTACCCACAGCGGTGCTGCTGGGTGCCCCAACAACAGCCAGGCCCAAGGACCCGTCCCTCGTCCTCCCAGGGATGTTCTCTGATGGCCGAGAGCTCCTTGCACAGGTGCAGCAGCTGCTGTGGCCCTCCAGCAGCGCTGTGGTGCTGCCAGCTCGGCCTCGGCCTCCTCAGCTTCCGGGTGGAGCAGTCACCCGACGTCGGCAGCCTGCAGGGAGCACAGCCACCCCTCCGTGGGACACGGGCACCAGGGGCTGCCAAGGGGAAAGCAGGCCAGAGGGCACACGAGCAGCAGCTGCTGCACCCTGCTGTGAGGGGTGCTGTGCCCCCTCCCTGTCACAGCAGCTCCCACTCACCCTCCTGCTTGGCTATGGCTCCAGCCAGCTCTGCCCGGGGCCTTGGAGCTTCTGGAGGTTTTCAGTCACAGTCTGCAGAGCTTTTCCTGAGGGCAAATCAGAAGGCAAAAGCTGTCAGCAAGAGGCCAGCAAGCAGCAGAGAGCAGGCTGCATTCAGCCACTGCCCTGCTGCATTCAGCCCACCTCCTCCCCTGCCCCAGAGCAGCAGTGTCCCCCCTCACTGCTTGCCTGCTGCTGTCATCACGAAGGCAGGGCAGAGGCTTTAGGAACCAATTCACAAGCAGCTGTGCTCAGGGAGCAGGAGATGCAGGCAGCTGTGTCCCCCACGCCCCCTTCTGACAGCCTGGGCCTGGCAGCAGAGCCCCACAAGTGCAGGGAGAGGCAGCGCACAAAACCACCGGCACCAGAGCCCAGAGCCCTCCCTGGCCGAGGGGGGATCGCTGGCTCCTTAAACATGTCCCTGCTGCCCAGCCAGACCTCCCCAGCACCACAGCAGCCTCACTGCCAGCCCTGCCCACCTTACCCATCTCTCCCACACGCTGCTCCAGGACAGCTGACAGCTCGGGCAGGCTCAGAGTCTTCAGGGAAGGAGGCCACCCTGGCAGCACTGTGGGGACAGGAACCACACCGGGAATCAATCTGCATGCTTACAGGGATGCTGGGAAGCACCAACAGCCCAAGGGACTCTGCTCAGGGGTTCTGAGTCCCATGGGAAGAGAGCTGGGACTGCCTGTGACAAACCGAGGGGCCTCTGGCAGTTCTGCCACTCAGGAACTGCATTTATTGTTGGCTAGGTAATATGTGAAAAGGAGCTTGAAAGGATGAAGTGCAGTGGACAGAGATCAGCAGGACCTTCACTTGGCTCACGCTGAGAACACAAGCAGCAGGGAGCACAGCTCTGTAAATGTCCTAGGCAGCAGGGTCACCACTGGGACACTGAGGGGCTGGAGAAGGGCCAGAGAAGGCCAACAGAGCTGGAGAAGGGTCTGGACAACAGGGCTGGGGAGGAGCAGCTGAGGGAGCTGGGGGTGTTGAGGCTGGAGAAGAGGAGGCTGAGGGCAGAGCTCATTGCTCTCTACAGCTCCCTGAGAGGAGGCTGCAGCCAGCTGGGGCTTGGGCTCTGCTCCCTAGTTTCAGGTGCTAGGAGAGGAACTGACCTAAAATTTTGCCAGGGGAGGGTTAAGTCGGAAAGGAGGAAAAATTTCTTTGATCAGGGACTGGCCCACGGAGGTGGTGGAGTCCTCATGCCTGGAGGGGTCTCAGAACCGTGTGGCCATGGCACTTGGGGCCAGGGTTTGGTGGCCATGGTGGTGCCGAGTTGATGGTTGGACTGGCTAAGCTTGGAGGCCTTTTGCAACGCAACCCATCCCAGAATGCTCTAAGCAGCTGCTGGGACAGCACAGGCACACCCAGCAGCTTGCCCCAGGCCAGGCTGTCAGCTGTGCCTCTGGCTCAGCCCTGCTCACTGTGGCAGTACACCTGAGGCACTTCCAGGTGCAGCATGGGATGGGGAAGTCACAGCCCTGTCCAGCACTGCCCACTGGGTGCTACAGCTGTTGTGGCACAAACATCTGCCAGACCCCAACCTTCCCACAAGCTGCTGAGGAACTCCAAGAGCTTCAGAAGCTGCTTTCAGATTCAGTTTAAGGCTTTGGCCACTCATGTTTCCACACCACTTCTCACTGCACCCTTGCAGCAGTGCTCAGCTCTGGGTTCTCCTGCTGCCCTCCCACCCAGCCTGTGCCCAGCTGCTGGGGCCTGATGAGCTCCCCCTCACCTGGAGGCTCCCCCAGCCGCCTGCTCTCGCCGGTGCCCAGCTGCAGCTCGCTGCCCAGCACCCTGCTGCCAGTGGGCTCCTGAGTGAGGCGTGAGGACAGCTCTGCCTGACAGCACCTGCCAAACAAGAGCAAGGCCATCAGGGGTGGCACAGGCACGGCACTCTGCACTCCTGCCAGTACCTGCTGGCGTGCCGAGGGGCTGCACTCCAGGCCCCAGCATCACCAACCACTCCTGCCCAGCAGAGGAGGCCATGTCCCAGGCAAGGCTCGAGGCCCTCTATACTGTGCCCCATCTCTCCCTGTCCACAGAGTAGCTGCTGGGGTGAAGAGTAGGAGGGGGCAGGGTGAGCAGGACAAAGCCTAAGGCAGGGGCTGTGCCACACGACCGCCTGGCAGGCCTTCTGGAAGCCAGCGTGCTGCAGCTCCTCTGCCAGGAGGCAGGACAAGTGACCTGCAGCTGCCAGTGCTGCTGTGCCTACCTCCTGGCAGCCAGCTCCTCTGGCTGGGCAGCAGCTCCCATGCCCTGCTGGGCTAGGATCTGTAAGCAGCAGGGTTAAAGCCACTTGATGTGCCTGATCCATCAGCGGGCAGAACAGGACCCAGCCCAGCTGGGGCAGGACAACATCACCACAAAGGGAGAAGCTTGGAGGAGACTGAGCAGCCTGATTGGGCTCAAGGTTCCTCCTCAGTGCAAGGGGGTGAACTAGATGAGCTTCAAAGGCTCCTGCCAACCCAAACCAGGCCACAGTCCCACCAGATCAGGAGACAGAAGGCCCAGGCAGGGATGGGAACACCATGGGAAGGAACACGAAGGAAGAGGCAGAAGGCCGTGTCAGGGGGCAGCTTTTCCTGCTGGCTGTTGGGGCTGGAAGCAAAGAGCTCTTCACTAGGTAGGGCAGGACACTGCAAGTCCTTTGAGATGGTCTGGAAATCAGAACCCTTCCTGCACTCATCCAGATACCAAGCTGTACCGCAGGCACCAGGTGCCATACAAGCACAAACACAGCTCCAAGGCTTCTGGTTGCCTCCGGCTGGAGCAGGAGCTGCCAGCAGCTCTGCACATCAGTGAGTTGCACTCCCACAGCTGCCTGAGGCCTCACCTCTGCTCCCCTGGCTGTAGCTTCCCACCAGAAGCCGTCAGCAGGATCCAAACCAGGTCCAGATGCCTGCTGAGCTTTCCTGCCTTACCCTAAAGCACCAGTGTGATCCCTGGTCTCTGCATGGCCCAGAGCCCCAGTGCCATTCCCTGGGAATGACTTACTTGATCTGATCCAGCAGGACTCCAGCATCCTTGGTGATGGCCTGGGCCTCTCTGAGCTGGCACTGGATGGCATTCCAGGTCTCGTCCCGCTCCATCAAACAGCTCTCAGCTACTGCACGCAGCTTCTGCTCCTGGCACACCTGCCCCTTCATCACCTCCACCTCTTCACACCTCTGCAGCAGAGGAGAGGGGATGGTTAGGAGTGCTGGGCATCACAGCTCTGGCATAGCCCTGCAGTCTCTGCTGCTTCAGTGGCTTTGGCAGCCAGAAGGTTCCTGCAGAAGTGCACCCAGCTGCCTGGCAAAGGAAGCTGGCTAAGGCTGGCACCCTGACAGCTTCTGGCCACACCAAGGTAACAGCCCAGAGCTCACAGCTCCTCTTTCCTCGTCCTTTGCAAAGGCTCTCAGGAGGTCACGACACCCCAGACAAAGAGAGGCTGCTCAGGAAGGGCTGCACAAGTTCACCACAAAGGGACTCTGGTGCAGAGCTGCAGCAGCTGTCCCTCACCTCCCCAGCTCTCAGTGGCTGGGAGGCACACAAGGACTTCACCCTCTGTGCTCCATGCTCAAGAAGAGCAGACACAGACTGCACTTGTGCCAGCCAAGCTACTGGGCACCAAGTGTGTCCTGATAGCTCTGTCTGCTCCTTTAGTCTATCACAGAGTGCCAGCAGGGAAAGGATGGAATGAAGCCTTGGGGCTGCTGTTCGATATTTGTATCAATGCTACAGGCAGTGGGGCCCAGGCACCATCAGCAGTGTGCAGATGGCATCAAGCTGAGTGCTGCTGTCCATGTGCCAGAGGGACAGCATGGCATCCAGAGGGACCTGGACAAGCTGGAAACATGGGACCAGGTGAACCTCATGAGGTTCCTCATGAGAAAGTGCAAGGTCCTGCACCTGGGCTAGAACTATCCCCAGTATCAATATAAGCTGGGGGAGGATGAGACAGAATGCAGCTCTGAGGAAAAGGGCTTCAGGGTGAGGGAGATGCTGGACAGGAGCCAGCAATGGGCACTGGCAGCACAGAAGGCCAAGGGCAGCCTGGGCTGCATCCAAAGCAGCATGGGCAGAGATGGAGAGGGGGATCCTGCCCCTCTGCTCTGGGGAGACCACACCTGCAGGGCTAGGGCCAGCTGTGGGGCCTTCAATATAGGAAGGACATGGACCTGCTGGAGAGGCCATGAAAATGATCAGGGGCTTGGAGAACCTCTGCTGTGGTGACAGGCTGGGAGCTGGGGGTGTTTGCCTGGAGAAAAGCAGACTCCAGGGAGACCCTGGAGCAGCCCTCCAGTAGCTGAAGGGGCTACAAGTAGGCTGCAGAGGGACTGTGCCCAAAGGCCTGCAGAGACAGGGCCAGGGCAATGGTTTGAAATGAGAGCAGAGCAGATTGAGACTGGATGTGAGGAACAAGTTCTGCAGCAGGAGGCTGCTGGAACTCTGCAACAGGTTGCCCAGGGAGGTGGTTGAGGCCCCCTGCCTGGAGATATTCAAAGTGAGGCTGGACAGGGCTATGGGCAACCTGCTCTAGTGGAGGATGTCCCTGCTGAGTGCAGGGGGTTGGGCTGGATGAGCTCTGGAGGTCCCTTCGCACCCAGACCATTCTGTGATCCTATGATGCTATGCCAGAGGTATGCTAAAGCCTGCAGCAGCTGGTGGCAGAACCTGGTGCAGCTGGATGGCCAGCTCCCCTGGCACTGCCCTCACCTGGTGCAGCTGGATGGCCAGCTCCCCTGGCACTGCCCTCACCCGGGGCAGCTGGATGGCCAGCTCCCCTGGCACTGCCCTCACCCGGGGCAGCTGGATGGCCAGCTCCCCTGGCACTGCCCTCACCCGGGGCAGCTGGATGGCCAGCTCCCCTGGCACTGCCCTCACCCGGGGCAGCTGGATGGCCAGCTCCCCTGGCACTGCCCTCACCTGGTGCAGCTGGATGGCCAGCTCCTGCATCTCTGCCTCCAGGCGGTCGGCGTAGGCCAGCTCCAGGGCGTCGCTGGGCGGCCGAGCGCTGCTGTGCCACCGTGCGATGGCAGAAGTCATCTTCCTCTTTGGCCCAAACAGGCTGGTGGGAGAACAGCAAACTGTCAGGGATCAAACTCTGTACCGCCTGTCCCTGGTCCCCAGGGGATGCCATGAGGACCTCTGCAGTTTCCTGGGCCCCTCAAGGCACCTCAGAAATCAGGAGGCTGCTGGAGCCCAGAGCCAGGGGCAGTGACGCAGGAGATGGGCAGAGGGGAAAAGCACCCAGGGGATAAAGCTTCCTGCCCAGGCTGCCTGCAGGGTCTGGAAGGTGAGAAGAGGGCAGACACTCACGTGATGCCTATTTCCTTCAGGTCACTCTCTGTGAGGGTCAGGAAGATCCGGAGGTCAACATCTTGCTCCTCAAACACCTGCAGATACTTGAGGCACCCAATCTGCTCCAGCAGTGTTGCCAGGTCCTGCAGCCCATCACAGACAGCAGCATTACCACTCCTGACACACAGTCCTACACTTGCTTGGGCTGGAAAAGGCCTCCAAGAGCATCCAGTCCAGCCAGCAACCCAGCACCACCACGGCCACCAAACCCTGGCCCCAGGCTTCTGGAACACCTGCAGGGATGGGAACTCCATCACTTCCCTGGGCAGCCTGGGACAGTCCCTGACCACTCCGGCAGCAAAGAAATTTTTCCTCCTCTCCAACCTAACCCTCCCCTGCCACAATTTCAGGCCAGTTCCTCTCCTTCTAACACCTGAGACTATGGAGCAGAGCCCAACCCCTACCTGACAGCAGCCTCCTCTCAGGGAGCTGTAGAGAGCAATGAGCTCTGCCCTCAGCCTCCTCTTCTCTAGCCTCAACACCCCCAGCTCCCTCAGCTCTGTCCTCCAGACCCTTCCCCAGCTCTGTTTCCTCACATTGCTCTGTGCTTCCCAGGGCTCTGGCAGCACCCCAGCTGGTACCTGCCCTCTGCATGCTCACACCACAGGACTGGGCTTCTCCTGCAGTTGTTGCCTCTTGCAGCAAAGGCAGGGAGGCAGAGACAGCCTTGTTGGGGAGCAAGCCCCCAGGCCTGGAGGCTCTAGAACAAGCCTGTAAGAAGCAGCAGCACCCAAGCGGCCAGTTCCTGGCACTGCTGCTGGAGCATTTCAGCTCGGGCTGAGAGCTGGAATCCAAGGTGACAATTTCCCTCCTGTCTGAGAGGGCCAAGAAGGCAGCTTTGAGGAATCCCCCACGCCTGCTCCAGTGCCAGTCTGCCTGCCCTCAGAGAGCAGGTGGTCGGTTACCTGTGGGCCTGTGTAGGGCGGGGGCTGGGGCAGGCTGTGCTGAGCGTTGCCTCCGGCTCTGCCCAGGCAGTGGCACCAGTGGCTGTCGCTGCTGCTGTAGCGACTCTTGCTCCTGTAGCTCTTGGCCTGCTTCCGCCCGGGGGCGCTGCTGGCATGGTCGGAATCCTGAGGAGGGGAGAGAACAGCCACACCAGGGGAAGGTCAGGGAGAATCACACAAGTGTCAGCATCCCTGCAGCTCCACCTGCAGACTGGCAGTGCCAACCTCCAAGCCCAGGTGTGCTCCACAGAGGGCTGGCTGCTGCCCTTAGGTCGCACCCACCCCGTGAACGCTGCAGGGTTGGGGCAGGGGGGCTGGAAACTTCCTGGAGGGAAAGGACCTGATAGTGCTGATCAGCAACTGACTGAAGATGAGCCAGGGTGTGCTCAGGTGGCAAAGAGGCCACCAGCAGCCTGGCCTCTATCAGCAGTGGTATGGGCAGCAGGACCAGGGAAGCGCTCGTGCCCCTCTGCTGGGCACTGGTGAGGCCACAGCTCAAATCCTGGGGTCAGTTTTGAGCCTTTCACCCCAAGAAGGACACTGAGGGACTGGAGCCCGGCCAGAGGAGGGCAACAAAGCTGAAGAAGGGTCTGGAGAACAGGGTCAGGGAGGAGCAGCTGAGGGAGCTGGGGGTGTGCAGCCTGGAGGAGGCTGAGGGCAGACCTCATTGCTCCCTACAGCTCCCTGAGAGGAGGAACAAGTGACAGAGTGAGAGGAAATGCCCTCAAGGGGAGGGTTAGGTTGGAGATGAGGAAAAAAAAAAAATTTAAAAAAAAAATCTTTACTGCCAGAGTGGTGAGAGACTGGCCCAGGCTGTCCAGGGAGGTGATGGAGTCCCCATCCCTGGATGTGTTCCAGAAACCTGTGGCCTTGGCACCTGGGGCCAGGGTTTGGTGGCCATGGCGGTGCTGGGTTGCTGGTTGGCCTGGATGCTCTTGGGAGGCCTTTCCCAACCCGAACAGTTCTAGGATTCCATAAAAGCCCAGTTTAGGAAGGGTTGGGTCAAAGCACTGCCAGGATACCAGGTCAGTGCCATGGGGTAGTGTCAGGCTCTTGCAATCCCAGCTTAAGAGGCAGAGCAGAGAGCAGTGCTGAATCCCCCCTGAGCCAATACAGTGCAGAGACCACACTGGTGAGCAGCTTCTCAAGAGACAGAGGACTCCTGCTCAGCTACTTCAGCCTCCTGGACAGCAGCTCCAGAGCTATGTCTTGAACCATGTGAGCTGTGACATGAACCAAGGAACAGCCTCAACTTCCTCCCCTTTCTGTACTTCACAAGTGCCAACAACAGTGCTGTGCTTCTCTAGGTGCTGCCATGCTGACTGCTCCTTGCCCGAGCTGCGGCACTGGCCCAGCTCCAGCCACTCATATCCTTGCTTGACCCCCTTGTAGCTAGTAGCTGGAGAGAACTTCACTTCCTGACTAGCCACGACCAGCCTGGTCTAGAGTGAACATGCCCAGAGCTATCTGCTACCCACAGCTCAAACAGAGTTGGCTAATCCAGAACCTTCCAGCATAGACGCTGCTTTCTCTGTGGGGCCTTTCCTCAGCCACACTGAGACTGCAGCCTGGGGGAGGAGAGTCACAGCAGGCTGTGGAAGAGGGACAGCAGTGGCCAAGCTGAAGGCAGAGCAAGGCAAACTGAAATCCCCACCTCATTGCTTTCCAAGGAGCCTTCACTGCTGACTCCCAGGGCTTTGGTCAAGCACTCACTGCTGCTGCTGCTGCTCCTGACAGCTCCAAAGTTGTTGGTGAAGAAAACATTCTCCTCTGGAAAGGAACAGAAGCAATAAAGTTTGAGGTTCAACTTCTTTATACTCAATAGTGGTTTTACTACCCAAAGGAGAAACTTAGAGCAAGGCTTCAAATGCAGCATTCATGGCAAGACAGAAAGATCACACCTGGGCCACCTTCCTCCCAGAGCAGGTAGCACCACAGAGAAGAGGAAAGCTGAGTGTGCTGGGGGGCTCTTGGTTATGGCATGCAGAAGGAAGTTGCTGCTCCAAGTCTGCACTGCCATGAGTGGAGCAGAGGAAAGGCCCCGAACAAGGCACTGAGATGTTATTAGGAGCTGCCTGTAGATCCTTTCCTGGAGCTCATTTTGTCCTATCTCCCTGCTCAAGCAGTGTCACCTACAGTCGGTTGCCCAGGAGCACCTCCGAGGATGGACACCACACAGCCTGTGAGTGCTGTCTCTTACAGTAAAGAACAGACAAAAACCATGTCCTTTGGTTCAGAAGGAGCCTCCTGGCTTTCAGTTTGTGTCCACTGCCTCTCGTTCTCCCACTGGACACCACCACTTCTTCCACCTTCCTTACACCCTCCCGTCAGACTGTTTGTAGAAACTGATGAGATCCCCACTGAGCTTTCTCCTCTGTAGGCTAAACCATCCCAGTCCTCAGCCCTTCATGAAGTACTCCAATCCTCAGCAGCTTCATGGGAAAGGAAGATGCAAGCCCTGGGGCTGGTCTCTCATCCAGGTGGGCACTGCAAGCCAGACCATTTTCTGAGACAAGGACTCACCTCTGCTACTGCTGCTCTCCACATCCTGCTCGTTGATAGGAGAGGTAACATCCCTGTTCCTGATGCCATCTGCTTCACAGCTGCCATCGTCCTTGAAGGTGACATAGCCCTGAGGAGGGACCTGCTCTGTGTGCAAGAGGGAGAACAAACAAGCTACCAAGGAGGCTCCAGCAGGAAAACAATCACTCAGCCTTTTTGGATCATTTTCCAACCCGTCTCCAACCAGCAGGCTTCATTTTACCAAGCACAGAAGAAGCTGAAGAAGGCTCCTGCCTACAGCCTGTATCACACCAACACACATCAGCAGAATTGAAAAAAGGCCAGAGGACACAGGCTCAGAGCTGAGAGGCACCTGAAACAGCAGCTGCCAGCAGCTCCTCTGCTCTTGAGAGCAAGGTGCCAGCTGTGCCACAGCCTCAGCCGAGCCCTCTGCATTGCTACACTTATACACTGGCAGCAGCTCAGCACCACCTCAGAGGCTGACAGTGCCCACTCAGCACAGCCACTGGGATAGCAGCTTGCATGAGGGGCAGGAATTCAGCTCTGAACACACTCTCAAGTCCAGCTGTCCATACTCTTGGTTTCTCCAATCAGCCTGAGAGACAGCCACGGCCAGCACACAGGGAGAAACAACCACAGCAGCTAGAGGCTGATGTTGGAGCTGGAATCACCTTTCTCATGTCTACTGGTTTCACAGTCTCCTTTTCAGTACTGTTCCAAGCACCAAAGACTGACAGGCCTAGGAGCAGGTAGTTCACTTTCATGATCAATGGTTCCTTGGCCCCTGTGACCACTTCCTCTGCCATCTGCTTGAGGAGGGTTCCCAACTTTGGAGCCCACTTCAAGAAGGGAAGCTGGACTGAGTCAGAGGAAGAGTAACTGAAGTCAGAGCAGTGTTTGTTCTGTAGAAGTGCTCCACTCATTACTGTCCAGCCCTCACAAGAAGCTCAAGGGGTTTCTTTTCAAAGCAGAGGCTGGGTAGCCTTGCTAACTGCTGCTGTACAAACCACACAGGAATCCCAAAGGAAGGAAAAACAAACAGCTGCAAGGCACTGGAGATCTCAGTGATCAGAACACTCTTCTCACCATAGCGAGACTGCTTCTTTCCCCCAATTCCAGCTGCTGTTATCTCAGCCAAAGCCTGGGGTCCCTCGTGGATGCTAGGACCCTTGGTCCTACGAGCAGGTCTCTGCCTTTGGGGAGCAGAACAGGATTCATCTGAGGAGCTGAGCTCTTCATATTTCCCTGCAGTTCAAACACAGGCTATTAGCAGCAGTCATTCAGTTCCCTGCTGTTTGCTACTAGTTGCAGACACGCAGTGAGAGAAAAGGAAGTGTTAGAAGGGAGGTGAAACAGCTTAACCAGGTCAGAAAAGGGACAGTACACAGTTGCAAGATATATGCTTCCCCCATCCAAAGAAATGCTGGAATTCCTAGGCCAGACAGCTAGCATCACCTCATACATACAGTAACACACTCCCCAACAGCAAACACCTCTCTTTGGCTTCTGCCTCAACAGAAAGGAGCTAGAAGCATCTCCCTGTTACCTGGGCCCCTGCAGAAGACTTTGGGCACTGGGGCTGCATGCAAGTCTATCAGCCCCACAATCTTTGTGTGGCCATACTTCATGGCCAGTGTCCGTGCCGTGGCTCCAGTGTTATCCCTCACGTCTGTCTTCACTCCCTAGGGACAAACAAACATGTCTGGGGGTTAGCAAAAGGGACTATGGTCAAAAGAAACCAAGGAAAGCAAAGCATTGGCTCCTTCAGAAGTTCAGGTTCACCTCTGAGAGACAATTCAACCTCCACTAATAGGTTGTTGCCCTTCCAGCTAGTCCCAGTTTCCCAGTCCTGAACACCCACAGCTCTGTGCACTCCCACAGGGCACAAGGCTATCTGGGAAGGGTTCTGTGCTGCTGCCTCCTCCCACAGACAGGCTGGGCCAGTTCAGTGGGGTGTTAAGGCAACATCAAGAGACATGCATGCTCATAGGCTTTTGGAGGCAGAAGGTGCCCAGAGGATGCTTTTGGATGCCAGAAGCTGCATGTAAACACAACACAGATTAGTGCTGGAGCTGCTCTCCACCCAGAGACTGTTCAGTTAGATCACAGGATGGCTCAGGCTGGAAGGGACCTTAGAGATTGCAGAATGGTGTGGGTTGGAAGGGACCTCCAGAGCTCATCCAGCCCAAGCCCCTGCAGCCAGCAGGGACATCCTCCACTAGAGCAGGTTACTCACAGCCCTGTCCAGCCTCACCTTGAATATCTCCAGGCATGAGGCCTCAATCACCTCCCTGGGTAACCTGCTGCAGTGTTCCAGCAGCCTCCTGCTGCAGAGCTTGTTCCTCACATCCAATCTCAATCTGCTCTGCTCTCATTTCAAACCATTGCCCTGGTCCTGTCCTTGCAGGCCTTTAGGAACAGTCTCTCTCCATCCTTATTGCAGCCTCCTTCAGGTACTGGAAAGCTGCTATTACGTCTCCCTGGAGCCTTCTCTCCTCCAGGGACCTCAGAGATTACCTACTCCAACCTTCCTGTCACAAGCAGGGACACCTCTCAACTGGAGAGGAAACCTGAGTGGCCACATCTCACTCCTGCTGATGCAAGGCCAGTGTGAAAACAGAGCAGAGCCAGCAGGCAGCAGGATCCTGGTAAGTGTCCTCAGACACAACCTAAGTCTGCTGTCAGCCCTGTTGCTGCTGCTGAGGACTGGAGGCAGACCTTCAGCTGCAGAGAGCTGCCTATGGACACTTACATGATTGAGAAGGTACTGGACAATGATCTCATGGCCAGAAGCAGCTGCTTCCATCAGAGGTGTGTATCCATACACTGGCTCCCTAGGAAAGAACAGACTCAGCAGTGGGACAGTCAGAGCTGAAACATGCTGCAGCCTTTGCTATACCCTCACAGGGCATTTCCAGTCCCTGCCCTCAGCTGATCACACTCCACCATGCACTGGCTGCTCCTCTGCTCTCTGTTTCTTTCCAGTAAAACTCCCAGGGCCTCTCTACTGCCTGCACAGCAGCAGGTTACTCTGCCAGCTACATGTTTGCCTTTCAGTGGCAGAACTCAGTTTTGCAGGAGCTCACAAAGCAAGAGCCTCCTGCTGACCTCAGGCAACTCAATGTCTAAATGGAGCAGCAGCTCCCAGGGCAGAGCAATGCTCTGCAGAGCAACAGGATGAACTCCAACACAGGAAACCCAGCAGCAAGCCTTGTGAAGTGCCTGCAGAAGGAGCTGCAGCTGTTTGCTCTTAGGAGATCAGCCTCTATGCAAACAGAGATCTGATTCCTCCTGATGGTAACCAAGCTGAGCTCACGCCCAGCTGCAGCTCACCTTGCACTGGAGCCTGCCATGCATCTCAAAGCACAGCAAAACAAGCAGAGGCCTTTTCCCTGCCTGTGCTCAACTGCTGCTTTCACACCAAAGGTGAGCCCCCTGGAGAAGTGAATGACAGATTGCTCCTCACCTGCAGTTGGCATTGGCCCCATTGTCCAGCAGGAACTTGACCATCTGCTGGTGCCCAGCGCTGGTGCAGTGGAACAGGGCAGTCCAGCCATGGATGTCCTTCATCTCCAGCTCTGCACCTTGCTTCGGAAGGACAGAGGAGGTTCTTACTGCACCCCTTCTGCTGGGCTCTTAACCACCACCCCTCTGTGCTGTCACATCAAGAGTTTCAATCTCTGGTTGCAACTGGTGGTCAAAATGCCCAGGTGGCCAAGAATCACAGAATCAACCAGGTTGGAAGAGATGTCCAAGATAATCCAGTCCTACCTATCACCTAGCCCTAGCCAGTCATCTAGACCATGGCACAAGAAAGCCACCAGCAGCTTGGCCTCCACCAGCAATGGTGGGGCCAGCAGGAGCATGGCAGGGATTGTGACCATGGACTGGGCACTGGTAAGGATGGGTTCAGTTTGGAGCCCCTCACTGCAAGAACACTGAGGGGCTGGAGCAGGGCCAGAGAAAGGCAGCAGAGCTGGGGAAGGGTCTGGAGAGCAAGATTAGAAAGGAGCAGCTGAGGGAGCTGGGGGTGTGCAGCCTGGAGAAGAGGAGGCTGAGGGCAGAGCTCATTGCTCTCTACAGCTCCCTGAGGGGAGGCTGCAGCCAGGTGGGGATTGGACTCTGCTCCCTAGGAACAAGTGACAGGAGGGAAAGTGGAAACAGCCTCAAGATGCCCCAGGGCAGGGTAGGTCTGGACATTAGAAGAAACTTCTTCCCTGAAAGGGTTCTCAAAGCCTAGAGAGGTGGCTGAACGCACATCCCTTTCCAGAGGCAGAGCTGCAGTGCTAAGAGCCATGTCTCAGCCCCAGCCTGGGCAGAGTTAGAGATCTAAAAGGGCTTCTCCACCTCAAACAGTCCCACGATTCTGCAGCACAAAACCTGCTCTGTGCATTTACAGCATGCATTAAGACCTCACCTGTGTATTATGGGATACCCACCTGTAAAAGGAAGTAAGCCACACTTTCATTCCCACAGCTGGAGGCCAGCATGAGGGGGGTCTGCCCCTCTGGCGTGGGGATGTTCACATTCACTCCTGCTTCCAGCAGCAGGTGCACGATGATGTCATGGCCAATGTAGGAGGCATACATCAGTGGAGTCCAGCCCCCACGGTTCCTCTTATTTAAATCCAGATCTCCACTAAACAACACAGGAAAGAATTCAGTTGAATTACTGTCTTGGAGCTGTAGATCACAGCAGGCTCCTGCAGCCTCTTGCTGTCACCACTGTATTGAAAGAAGGCTGGAGAATGCCTGACGAGGTCCTGCAGGAAGGCTGCAGAGGGCCTTCTGCTGAGGGTGTCTGAGACAGGTCAAGGGGGAATGGTTTGGAGCTGAAGCAGAGCAGGGTTAGAGTGCAGCTGAGGAAGAACTTCTGCAGTGTGAGGGTGGTGAGGCTCTGAAATGGGTTGCCCAGGGAGGGTGTGGATGCCTCTCTGCTGGAGATGTTCAAGGCCAGGCTGGATGAGGCCCTGAGCAAGCTGAGCTAGTTGAGAGGTGTCCCTGCCCGTGGCAGGGAGTTGATGATCTCTTCCAACTTAGGCCGTTCTATTACAGAGGTTCCAGCTCCAAACTTGGCATGGCAGCTCCTACCAGCTCCAGCACAAGCTCCAAGCCACTGGGGAGCTCACTTTTACCAGCAGGTTTCCCTCTGGGGCTTTGTGCCTCACCCCTGTGGGAGCTGCAGCCCTGCACTGCGGTTGCAGGCTCAGCCCGGTGCAAGCACTCCCCGGCAGGAGGTGCCCACCCCAGCCCTTGCTCACCGCTGAATGCACTCCTGCACCACTTGGTCCTGCCCGACGGAGGAGGCGGTGTGCAGGTCCAGGGGCACGTCCAGCTCCTCCCGGCACGGCAGGGGCCCAGCGCCGTGCCACATGGACAGGCTGCGGCTCAGCAGCTCCGATTCGCTGGCTTCATCGCTCAGTTCCGACATCGCCGCCTGCAAGAACAGGGCAGGGGCTCAGCCCCCACCCCCCACACACAGAATGCTGCGGGGGGGGGGAGCTCAGCCTCACACACACAGAGCTGCGGGGCGGGGGGGGCTCACTCAGCCCCACACACGCACACCTGCTGGGGAGGGCTCACTCAGCCCCACACACGCACACCTGCTGGGGAGGGTCTCACTCAGCCCCACACACGCACACCTGCGGGGGGGGCTCAGCCCCACACACGCACACCTGCGGGGGGGGCTCACTCAGCCCCACACACGCACACCTGCGGGGGGGGGCTCACTCAGCCCCACACACGCACACCTGCGGGGGGGGTGCTCGCTCAGCCCCACACACGCACAGCTCAGCCCCACACACGCACAGCAGTGGGGGCTCACTCAGCCAGGCGAGCGAAGCTGCAGAGGCTCTGCTCAGTTCCAAGGCTTGGCCCTCAGCACAGAGCAGGACATACCTCCCATGCAGGGACAGCTTCGGGGCCCTCACTCCCAGAAGGACACTGGGGGGCTGGAGCAGGGCTGGAGAAGGCAATAAAGCTGAGGAAGGGTCTGGAGAGGAGCAGCTGAGGGAGCTGAGGGTGTTGAGCCTGGAGAAGAGTAGGCTGAGGGTAGAGCTCATTGCTCTCTACAGCTCCCTGCAGGGAGGTGGCAGTGAAGAGGGGACAGCCTCTGCTCGTTGGTACCAAGGGACAGGAGCAGAAGAAATGGTTCCAAGCTGCCCCAGGGGAAGCTCAAGCTGCAGCTCAGGAAATATTTCTGCACTGGAAGGGTTTTCAAACATTGGCACAGGCTGCCCAGGGCAGTGCCTAGGGATGTTCCAGCAGCCTGTGGAGATGGCAGTAAGGGATGCAGTTTGGTGGTGACTACTGGATGAGCTTGGAGAGCTCTTCCAACAGGATGTGTCCTGTGATACCTTCTGGCTCTCTACAGCTTTCTGAAAGGAGGCTGGAACCAGGCTGGAGCCAAGTGACAGGACACGAGGAAATGTCCCCAAGTTGCACCAAGGGGAGTTTAGGTTGAACAAGAGAAGAAACTTCTCACTGAAAGCGTTCTCAAGGCCTGGCCCAGGCTGCCCAGGGAAGTGGCTGAATGCCCATCCTGGAGGTGTTTCCCAGAGGCAGAGCTGTGGTGCTGAGGGCCAAGGCTTAGCCCCAGCCTTGGCATAGTTAGAGAAGGGTTGGAATCAGTCTTACAGCTCTTTTCCAACCAAAATGATTCTGTGGGTCGTTGGCACTGCTGCCTCAGCATGGGCTTGGAAGGTGAGGTCACCTCATGGGCACAGTGCTCCCACCTCTGATGGTCTCCTGAGCCTGACAGCAAGGCTTGCTGAGGAGCTCTGCTGCCAGACCCTCCTCTCTCTCTGGGATTTGAGCACACTGTTAAAAGAAAAGCCAACAACTCTAAAACCCAACCAGTGTAAGGCTTCAGAAGCAGTGGCTTTATTTCTCCCCTTCCAATCAAAATATGCCCAAGGCAGCCTTGGGTGCCACCCTCACAAGAAGGCCAACCTCACACTGCAGTGTCACACAGAAGGATGCAGTTCTTGGTCTGTCTGTCAGACGTCCCTGGTCTGTCTCTACCCATCCTGTCACACGAGGGCCCCGCAGAAACGAAGGCATGGTCAGTGCTACCGACTGCCCTCTGCCCTCCGAGGAGTGCCACCGCCTGGGCAAGAGGCACACCTCACTGAGGAGCATTGACTCAGCATGTCAGAAGCAGCCCAGTCCTGTCTCTGTGGATCCTGGCAATAGTGGAAGCACCTTCGGCAGCACTGCACCTGCCTGGCCACCACGCTGCTGACAGAGCCAGGGCAGCTCCTGGCTGCCTGGAAGGTCATTTGCCAGCCCAAGCCTCAGGCAGTGCTGCAGATCAATCATGTGAAGCACTCACAGGAGCGCTCTTTGGCACCTCACTAAAAGCCTTTTGCCCGAGCTGTGTCAGTCACTGAGGCTCTCCAGCTGCAGATTCCAGCAGAGAGCACACTTCCCTCCCTGCAGGCTCATCTCACCCTCTTCACACCAGCACTTCTGGCCTTTGCCTGCTCCCACTACATTTTCTGTTGGGCAGCTAAGCCAAAACAAATATTCTTTGTCCTGATAACTGCCTGCCAGCTTAGTTCCGCAGAATGATTCATTGCCCAGTGCTAAAGGACCTGGAGGTGTTGGTCAACAGCTGACTGAAGATGAGCCAGGGTGTGCCCAGCTGGCTAAGAAGGGCACCAGCAGCCAGCTCTGGATCAGCAATGGTGTGAGCAGCAGGAGCAGGGCAGGGATTGGGACCCTGTGCTCAGCACCAGTGAGGCTGCACCTCAAATCCAGGGGTCAGTCCTAGACCCCTCACTCCAATGACACCGAGGGGCTGAAGTAGGGCCAGAGAAGGGCAACAGAGCTGGGGAAGGGTCTGGAGCACAGGGCCGGGGAGGAGCAGCTGAGGGAGCTGGGGGGATTCAGCCTGGAGAAGAGGCTGAGGATGGAGCTCATTGCTTTCTACAGCTCCCTGCAGGGAGGTGGCAGTGAGAAGGAGACAGACTCTGCTCCTTGGTGCCAGGAGACAGGAGCAGAGGAAATGGTACCAAGCTCCCCCAAGGGAGACTGAAGCTGGAGCTCAGGAAATATTTCTGCCCTGGAAGGGTTCTCAAACATTGGCACGGGCTGCCCAGAGCAGTGCTGCAGTCCCCATCCCTGCAGGGGTTTCACAGCTGTTTGAAGCAAGCTCAGGTGAAAGTGAAGCTCACTGCTCTCTCTGCAGAACTCTATTAATTGGTTACATTAAGTACAGAACCCACAGACCTTTGGTCTTTGCCACAGTCAGCCCCACAAAAGGCATTTGCCACCAACCCCACGGTTGGCACTCAACAATGACATGACAGAAAAGCTATGCCTGGAGTTCAAGACTCTCAACTTCAGTCCTGCCACCTGCACTGTCCTCTGCCTTCTTGCTTCTTTCTTCCACTCAGATTTCAGCCCAGCCTGTCCTGAAGCATGTTAGATAAGTACCTGAGAAAACAGAGGGCAGCTGAACAGAATCCAGAGAGGAGTAAGAGAAGTGAGCAGAGCCCTAAGGACTGAAATGAAAAGGCTGACTGGAATGAAGTCAGGGCTGTCCAGACTGAAGAGGAGATGCCTGGAAGGCACTTAGGAGAACAGCCTGCAAATCTAGAGTGGTCACTGGAGGAAGGAGAACAGAACTGCTCTGTTCCTTGTGGCCATGGTGACTATCACAGGATAGATATTACACGATGCTCAGAGGGCTGGAGCACCTCTCCTGTGAGGAGAAACTGAGGGAGTTGGGGCTGCTCAGTCTGGAGAGGAGAAGGCTCTGAGGTGACCTTATTGTGGCCTTTCAGTATCTGAAGGAGGCTACAAGAAAGCTGGGGAGGGACTTTTTAGGATGTCAGGCAGTGATAGGACTGGACAGAATGGAACAAAGCTGGAAATGGGTAGATTCAGACTGGATGTTAAGAACTTCTTCAGCATGAGGGTGGTGAGACCCTAGAAGGGGTTGCCTAGGGAGGTGATGGAAGCCTGATCCCTGGAGGTGTTTAAAACCAGGCTGGATGAGGCTCTAGACAGCCTGATCTAGTGTGAGGTGTCCCTGCCCACGGCAGGAGGGTTGGAACTGGATGATCCTTGTGGTCCCTTCCAACCCTGTCTAATACTACAATAGAACAACTTAAGCTGCAGCATAGAAGAGTTTGGTTAAAGGCCACAAGAATCCTTGTGACAGTTAAGCAAGAGCACTGTGATGGGTGCCCAGCAAATACTGCTTGCTAAGCATAAGCTAGCCAGAGACCTTCTGAACACTTACAAGCTGTCCTCTTGCTCTGGGGCAGAGTAATTAAGTTGCATTTGCTAGAGACCTTCCTTAGCCCCATGAGGTTAATGAATTGTTTTTACTCCATCAATACCAAGATATTGATCAGCATTGCTCAGAGCAGGGAGTAGGCACCACATTGTCCTGGATTCAGAGAGTTTGCTGCCTGAGCACATGAGAACTAAAGAAATACCCTATAAAAACTTCACATGAAAACAACAAAAAACACCTGAATACACTTTTTTTCTGGAAGATAAGCCTAAGAAACAAGTGACATCAGATGCCAGCAGCAGAAGAGCCATGCTAAACCAGAAGCTATTGGAGAAGCAACCAGTGCCCAACACAGGACAAGCCAAACTAACCACTACTCATCAGGCACCACCTCTGCTAAACTCACACTCTCACATCCCTCTTCCTCCCATCCACACAGGTCCTTCTGATGAGACGAGAGCTCCACACCTGCACCTGGCATTCTCAAGCACCGTAAAACACACCACGGTCTCCAGCCACGAGCCTGGCACTCTCAAGCACTTCACACACCCCACAAACTCCACGTCAGAGGCACAAACCCAGTCCAACAGCCACATTTAGGAGCGTATTTGTCAGTAGGGGAAAGGGAGCCATGCCGGGCAAGACACAGCACTCCAAAGCAGCTCAGGCACCCCGGGACCCGGGGCTCCGGTTGCCTTCAGAGCCACAAGGCCGCTTGTCTCACAAGGGCGGCTTCCTTCAGGCACTTCTTGGCTCCGCGGTTGGGTAGGCCGGGTCATCCCAGCGGCGCGATGCTCCGGCCCGGCCTGCCCTACCACGGAGCCAGGAGACTTCAGCTCGCGGACCACAACCACTCCGACCTCCACCTCCGACGCTGCAGCCGAACCGTCCCTCCCTACAGTCACCGCACCGACCCCGTCCGCCTCTCACCTGCACGCCCGGTGAGCGCCGCTACCGGAAGCTGCACCCTCCCGCGCAATGAACGCTGGGACTCAGCCTCGCCTCTAGACTACAATACCCATAAGACTCCGCGGCGGGAAAACGGAAGCTGCGTTAGGCCAATCAAAGACGGCTCTCTGAGGAAGCGGGGGAAAGGATAGCCAATGGGGTGGGGCGGTTCGAGCGGGCGGGGAGGAGCCGAGCCGGCGGCTGAGGTACGGGAGGGGTTGGGGCAGAGAGACAAAGCGCAGCGATAGAGGCGGGCGGCGTATCGCTGGTATCGCTGTCGCGACAGTCGTGGAGGCCTCAGCGCTGCGTTGCGGCCGAGCAGCCGCTCCTGATTTTCTGCCATAAGTCACGGCGGTTGCCGTTGTCTCACTGCTAGGACGCCAGGCCGGGGTTGAGGCAGCGGGGCAGAGGACCGGAGGAGCTGGGAGTGAGGGGAAGGGGCGGCGGAAGGGAAGGGAAGACGGGACAGTGGGGAGGGAGCGTGGGCAGCCGCTGGCTCCGTTGCCATGGCGACGGAGGCGCTGGCGCAGGGGCGCATGCGCGACCCCAGTTGCCATTTCCGTCTGGAAGCCGCTGTGGGTTCCGTTAGGGCTGGCGCCTCGCGTGGCGCGGCGGGACGGGACGGGACGGGACGGGACGGGAGAGCAGAGCAGCCTGGAGCGGGTAGCGAGTGCAGCCGGCAGAGGATAGCGCATCCCTGGGCCGCTGCGGGCTGTGTGCCCGTGGAGACGTTCTCCAGCCAAAGAGTTGCTTCTCGGCTTCTCCCTCCCCACCTCGAATCCTGCGCCCAGGTCCGGTGTCCTCATTGTAAGAGGAGCATAGATCTGTTGGAACGAGAACAGAGGAGGCCACAAAGATGATCTAGGGGCTGCAGCAGCTCTGCTGTGAGCACAGGCTGAGGGAGCTGGGGGTGTGCAGCCTGCAGAGGGGAAGGCTCCAGGGGGACCTCAGAGCTGCCTGCCAGTGCCTGAAGGGATCCTGCAGGAGGGACTTTTTACAGAGAATCCACCGTTGGGACAAGGACAATGGATTTAAATTGAAGGAGAATAGGATTACATTGGATCTGATGAGGGAATTCTTCACTGGGAGGGTGGCAGAACTCTGGAATGGATTGTCCATAGAGGTTGTGGGTGCCCTTTCCCTGGAGGTGTTCAAGGCCGAGTTGAGTTACCTGGTCAAGCTGAGAGGTGCCCCTGCCCATGGCAGGGAGTTGGGTTAGATGATCTCTGAGGTCTCTTCCAGCCTAAGCCATTCTGATTCCTTGCCTTCACACCCAGCCAGCAGGCTCCTGAGGTGGTGTGGCAGGAAATGTCAAGCCTGGTGACATGGGGAAACTCAAGAATCAGGCCACAGTGGGCACAAGCTCTGCAGAACGTGCTTGTGTTACAGCTCTGTAATGAGGCTGCCCTTTGGCTCAAGCCTAGAGTTGCTCCTAGAGGACCAATAAATCAACCTTGGGAGCCAGCCCTACTCTCAGGCTGGCAGAGGGTGGCACCCCAGACAGGTTGTTTCTGTCCCCATGGGCCTCCTTTCAGTCTCATGCTTACTGTCAGAGCTTGGCACCCAGCCTTGGGCGCTCCCTCCCCTTGTCTGAGCCACGCTCGGGACTTGTCTGAGGTGAACGAAGCCACCACCATGGATGAGGCAGATGAAGATCACCAAAGTTGCTTTTCAAGTTGTAAACTTGTCAGAGAATGAGAGGAGTTTCACTTCGGTTAGAGAAGTGCCAGCAGTGCAGAGCAGTGCAGGTGATGCTGCCAGTGTTGCCTGGGAACAGATACTGCAGAGCTGACCAGACTGCAGTCACCAACCTTGGCACCCTTCTTGCCAATCAGAAAAGATTTGCTCTTGTGTCTGACCCCCTGCCTGCTCTCAGCTGCTGTTGTACGAACAGGCAGCCATAAATCCGTTTAGCAGGGAGGAGAGAGCATGAGAAAAATAGGGAAGAGGAGTAAGCAGCAGGTGAGAGCAGAGGTGTAGCCAGGCAGGCAGTGTGGGTCTGCTCTGCCAACAGCACAGTTACCACTCAGGCTGGCTGTGAGACCCCAAAAATGCTTCAGAAAGGAGGGGCTAAGCTGCCCCTTGTGAGGCCTCAGTTATGGGTGGCTCTGCTGAGCAGGGCAGAAAGCTCTCAGCCCTCTGGGCTCAGGGGAGAGGTGGGAAAGAAGGACTCCAGAACTGCAGAGATAATCGTTCCCTGCTGGCAGTGCAGCCCCTGGAAGTGCTGAGGATTCTGCTGGCCCTGGGTGCACAGGCTCGGCTCTGGTTTGGTACTGATGTTATCCCTTCTGTTCTTCCCTGAGGTGTGCTTCAGCTTTCATCTGACTGAAGGGAAGCTCCTCAGATGGCCTCCGGAGGGCAAAGTGAGGACACGGAGCATCCATGCGAGGCTCCCGCAGCGTCTCTGCAGAGAAGCAGCCCCTGTGGGTGGGCAGCCATCCTGGCTGCAGTGCGGGACCAGCTGCCCTCCCTCAGCCCCGGCAGCTCCGCGGTAAGCGCTGGAGTTGCCTTTCTTTCTCGCTTGACTCCAGAGCAAGAGGAGGTCAGCTCCCAGGCGCTGCTGTGTGCTGCTGTGCTCTGCCCTCTGGGCTCCTAACACTGCACACTCAGCCCCGGCTGCTGGCCCACATCTGACTGACAAAGGGGAGTTGGACTCTCCTCTGGCTGACAGCCCCGTGTCAGGCTGCTGGGGGTTGGGCTGTCGGTGAAGGGGCAGCTGCAGAGGAACCCCCTGACTCTGGACTTGGAGCAGGTGGTGACAACACAGAGTTTGTTAGTGCTCAGCTGGGATGTGGGTGAGCACTGCCTGCTCTAATTGAGTCTCTCTCTGCAGCCAGACTCTGAGGACGATGAGGAGCTTTACATCTACCAGCGGGAGCAGCCCAGCTTCATTCCTGACCTGTCAGAGCTGCTGCAGGAGTTCTCCCAGGAAGACTCAGGCATGCAGGTTGTGGAGTGTTGTGTGCAGGCCAGGATACTGCACCCTCACTGCTCTGGCTGTCTGCAGGGGGCTGACACTGAGCTGTGTGACAGAAGAGCAGAGTCCCATGTCCTCTCTCCCACTAGAGACTAGATCCTTCCTTCTTTTCATCGCAGCATCACAGGGCTTGGAAGGGACCTCTGGAAACTGTGTGGTCCAATCCAGCCCACCAAAGCAGGTTGACCCAGAACAGGTTGTGCAGAATGGCAGCCAGGTGGGCTCTGAATGGCTCCAGAGCCTCCAAAATCTCTCTGGGCAGCCTGTTCCAGTGCTCTACCACCATCAACATATAGAAGTTCCTCTTCATGTTCAGATGGAACTTTTGATGTTCTAGTTGGTGTCCGTTGCCCTTTGGCCTCTCCCTGGGCACCACTAACAAGAGCCTCTTGCCTCCCACAGCTCCTTTAGCTCAGCTGAGCATTGCTCAGATCACCTCTAGGACTGCTCTTCTGCAGGCTCATCAGCCTCAAGTCCCTTAGCCTTTCTTCATGAGAGAGATCTTCTTGTCCACTCCCCAGAGCTGCTTCCCAAGAGGTTCTCCCTCACCTGTCCTGGTGCAGGAGGTTGCTCCTCCCTGAGTGCAGGACCCTACACTTGCCCTTGATTTCTCTCTGCCCAAGTCTCCATGCTGGGCAGGCCATGCTGGATGGCAGCACAGCCTGGTGTGCTGTCAGCCACCCTTCCCAGTTTGGGAGCAGCCTGCTGTGTTTGGGGCTGTCCCTGCTGACTGCAGGGGATTGGCCTGGGTGACCTCAGGGGGGCCTTCCAAGCTAGCACAGTCTGTGATCCTATGTGCTATAGAATCTCAGCCTTGTTATGGCTCCTCCAGCCCAACCAGTCTCTAACTCTACCAAAGCTGGGGCTAAGCCATGACCCTCAGCACCACAGCTCTGCCTCTGGGAAACCCCTCCAGGGATGGGCATTCAGCCACCTCCCTGGGCAGCCTGAGCCAGGCTGAGAACCCTTTCAGTGAAGAAGTTTCTTCTGTGTCCAAACTTAACCATGCCCTGGTGCAGCCTGAGGCTCTTTCCCCTTGTCCTAAGGTGTGTGCTGGCCCCAGGTGGTGTCTGCAGTGCAGCTTTGTGTGCCAGCTGTGAAGGCTCAGGAGATGTAGCTTTCTGCACCTCTGTATTTCCTCCACCTGTAGCTAACCCAGGAAGCAGGCAGGCACTCATGGGACATCTGGAAAAGTGATCTGGAAGGTTTTGGCTTTCAGAAACAACCAGAAGGTGTCCAGGTCTTTGCAAAGGAAGATACACAAATGACTCAAGGTGAGACTTCCAGTCTTGCTGCCCACACTGAAGGGATTCTGAGCCAAAAGGGAGCTGCTCTTGATGAGTCTCTTGCAGATTCCAGGGATCACCTTGAAGAGGAAGAACTGAGCAGGAAACAGGCCATGGAAAGAGGGAACTCCTGGCTTAATACAGCACTGTCTATAGAAGGGTTGGGCACTCCAGAAGAGAGGAGGAAGCTGGTAAAGACAAAGATCCTCTCCAAAGTCTTTCTGGAGCCATCACCAGGCCACCCAGAGCTCAGTGTGAAGCCTCCCTCACGTGGCATTGACAGCAGTGCAGAGAGAACTGTGGAGGAGGAGTCTTCCTCAGATGGCCACCTCCAAGAGCTGACCCAGTTGTCACTGCAGGTGAGTGGCCCAAGGAAGAGCTCTTGGAGGGCTGCCTGTGGGGCAGAGGGCACGAAAAAGAGCTGCAGTGCCCAGTTCTGCTCTAGCACAGTGCTAGAACAGTCTCTTGGTTGCGTTTGTTGGCTGGAGTTTGGGGTTTGCTGGGTCCTGGCTCTCCCAGCTCCCTGCCATTCACAGCCCATGCTGGCAGCAGAAGCCCTGGGCCAGCAGCATGGGTCCTGGGCTCACTCAAGAGAGCCACCCACAGTGTCTGTCCCAGGGGAGGCAGGGAACAGCTTTGGGCCCAGAGAGACTTCCAGCATCTGGTCTTTGCTGCAGCACCTGTTGAGGGTGGCAGAGAGAAGAGGAGGGCTGGGTTGTTCCTGGTGTCTTCAGTCTGTGCCAGGCCTGTGGGCTGGGCAGCTCCTGCCTGCTGACTGTGTGCATGGCACCAGCCCGGAGAGGTTGCTTCCTTCAGGGCTGCAGTTCTAGAGCTCTGCTTGGCCTGTAAGCTCAGGAGAGCTTCACCAGCAGAGCATGAACTGGCCCATGAACTTCTGTTCAGGGCCTCCTGTAGAAACAGGGCACAGGTGGCCTTGAGTATCCTGTCCTCCTCTGGGCTCCCCAGAGCAAGAGGGACAGGGACTGCAGACTCCATCAGAGGCTGTGAGGATGATGAAGGGCCTGGAACATCTCTATGAGGAGGAAAGACTGAGAGCCCTGGGGCTGCTTAGTCTGAAGGAGAGAAGACTGAGAGGAGACCTTACTAATGTTTATAAATACGGAGGCTGGGGGGCAAGAGACTGGGGCCAGACTCTTGTCAGTGGTGCCAAGGGACAGGACAAGGAGCAATGGGCACAAAGTGGTACTCAGGAGGTTGCATCTGAGCAGGAGGAGAAAGTTGTTTGTTGTGAGGGTGCTGGAGGCCTGGAGCAGGCTGCCCAGAGAGGCTGTGGAGTGTCCTTGTGTGGAGAGCTTCCAAGGGCAGCTGGGCACTGTGCTGCTGGGCAAGCTGCTGTGGGTGCCCTGCTTGAGCAGGGGGTTGGGCTGGATGATCTCCAGAGGTCCCTTCCCACCCCACTTTGCTGGAACTCCGTGACTCTGTGTGTGTGTGCCAGAGGAATCTGATGGCATTGCTACAAAGGATGTGAGTCAAAGGAATCTTTGTTTTGTAACAGTCTTTTGGGAGTAAGTTTTCCATCACACTTCATCTGTCTTCTTGCAGCACATGGAGAAATGGGATCAAGGCAAGAATCCTGAGGAATTGGAGCAGAAGAGAGCTGCTTTGTCCTCAGCAGATCATGGTAACATTGCCAAATTGATACCAACTTTGCTGAAAGGCTCTAACAAGAAACAAAGCTCAGGTCCCTGTGCTGAAGTCATTCCCTGCAGCATCATCTTGACTGCTGAAGTCACAGTGGGGTTTAAATGTCTCTGTGAAACATTTCCAATTAGCTTCCCTCAAGATCTCATCTTGTTTTCATAGCTTGAAACCAGTGCTTTGTGGCTACCAGGGGCCAAGAGAGAAGATGGATGAAGGTTTGAAGGGACTTAGAGGCAGGTGACAAGAGTCACTTTATCCTTCCCTTCTGGCAGGCTGGAGACAAAGGGACAGTGTGGGAATGGGGACATGAGGCACTGGGGGATCCCATGGTAGAAGGCCACAACTGCTGACTCTCTTTGTTGGCCTTCCATAGATGCCTTCAGAAGCAGATCTGAAGATCAGCTGCTGGAGAAGCCAGAAGAGCTGTGTGCCAGGCAGTGCAGGGCAGTGCCTGCAGGCTGTGGGTGCCCACCAGCCCAGCTCTCCTCTCCAGAGCAGCAGCAGAACAAGTAGGTCCTGCTCTATCCCATGCACTTCGGTGTCCAGGGCTGCCAGCAAGGATGCCTGCACCTTGGGGCCCTTTTTTCTGCAGCCTCTGCAGCAAGCTGAGGTTTTAGCTGCAGTAAGCTACAGGCTTGCTAGAGGAGAAACCTGAGACTCAGCCATTCAGCAAGTCAGGATTCTGCCACCTCAGCACCCTCCAGCAACCACCACCTTTGTCTAGGACGAGTGGGAATGGCAGGTCAGGCTGAGCAAATTGCCAGGGCCACAGGTTTGGTTATCTGCTCCTGGTGCCTCAGTTTCACTCAGGTACTCAGGATGAAGTTGTGTGGGCATCAGTGGGGCTGGCAGCGTGGCCTGGAGTGGGATGTGTGAAGGAGGTGTATTTCCAGGCTCTTTGGAGGGAAGAGTAGCAGTGTGGCAGTGCAGAGGGGACCGGTGGAACAAGGCTGTGGAAGGGAAGGTGCCAGGCAGGGAGAGCCTCTGAGCTGATTTGCACTTTCTTATCCTTCAGGGCAGCGATGGGCCTGCTCCTGCTGACTGATGCTGGGCTCTTTGGTACCATAACTCCCTGCCTTTGTCCTGCAGAAGGATCTGATGTTGTCACTTGGAGAGCTCTGTCCCTCCTGCTGCTGCCTCTGGGTTCTCAGGGGAAGCTGAGTCTTTGAGTCTAGCTTGGAAAGGTGGTGGATAGCAGGCAGACAGCGGGGGGTAAATCTGTACAGCAGCCAGGCACAAAGCTGCTTTCACAATC
Source organism: Tricholaema leucomelas (assembly GCA_013400475.1). Classification (NCBI taxonomy): domain Eukaryota; kingdom Metazoa; phylum Chordata; class Aves; order Piciformes; family Lybiidae; genus Tricholaema lacrymosa; species Tricholaema leucomelas. The sequence continues at coordinate 96,867 of WAAF01002583.1, forward strand.
CAGTTCTGATCACAATCCACCCCCTGCAGGACTGCTTGTCTGGATAAATACGTGCTGTAACACTCTTCTTCCTGCCTAGGGCTGTTGCCATGCTCTCATCTTCAGGTTCTCCAAGAAGAGCCATGATGAGCTCTGAGGGTCTGCCAGAGCCTGGAACTGTGTGCACAGATGTGAGAGAAGCCAAAGCACAGAACTCAGCAATGTTCCCCGATGGGCAGCAAAGGTAAGTCCTGGCTCTGCTGCTGCTGAGAAGTAAGGAACACAAACTGGGAAATGGAAACCTCTCTGCATCTGATCCTTGGGAAGGGTAGCTCCAAGTGTTCTCTTGTGCAGCCCGCAGTGACCTCAGTAAGGAGGCACACACCTGGTCTGAGCACAGATGTGTTCTCAGGACAGAACAGCTCCTCTCAGCCAGGCAGTGCCTGGGGGTGTGGGCAGCACAGACAGGAGGTGCAGATGCTGCAGGGAAAGAACAGCAAGTCTGGCTGCAGGGAGCAGCAGTGGCTGCAGGGAGCAGCAGTGGCTGCAGCTGCCTGAGCTGGGGGATGGAGAGGATCACAGCTCACAGGATGTTAGGGGTTGGAAGGGACTTAAAGAGATCATTGAGTCCAACCCCCCTGCCAGAGCAGGACCACACAATCTAGCTCAGGTCACACAGGAACACATCCAGACAGGCCTTGAAAGGCTCCAGAGAAGGAGACTCCACAGCCTCTCTGGGGAGCCTGTTCCAGTGCTCTGTGACCCTTACAGTAAAGAAGTTCTCCCTTGTGTTGAGGTGGAAGTTGAGGACAGACTCCTTCACTGCACTGCTGCCAGGCAGCTATGGCTGCTGCTTTCTGCCTCCTCTTGCAGTCAGTCACGGGGAGCTGAATTCTCCTCAGCCTGCAGCAGAGCCTGGCAGACACTATCCTCTCCCCAGGGGCTGATGGTGGCTGAGGTGGCTGCTTGCTGCAGCAAGGCCTGGAAGAAAAAGAAAACAGTGGCCAGAAGCAGCCCTGCAGTGGGGAAGCAGTTAACAGCTAACACACTGTGGGGTGGTTGCTGCAGTTACTCTTTTTGCTGTGGCTCCTAACACCTGGAGATGCCCTGCTGACTGCAGAGGGGCTGGACTGGATGACCTTCTGAGGTGCCTTCCAACCCAACCCATTCTGTGGCCTCCCTTGAAAGTGTCTCTCTTACTTTTTCATGGTGGTCCTAAGTCTGCATGCCAGAAATGATGAGCAGCCAGCACCCAGCTGGAACAGAGTTAACTGCTCAGCTTCCTTTCACAGTTTGAGCAGCAGCTCCAGTGAAGAAGGGGAGACAATGACAGGGCCCAAGCAGCAAGGAGAATGTGAGGTCCTTTCTGTCCCAGAACCCCAGTTCAGATGATGCAGTGTGAACTTGTTATGAAAATTAGATGTTTGCCCTATCAGTGTTAGAGTGAGAGCATCCAGACTGAAATGTCTCCTGTCCTGGGCTGCACAGCTACAAGCAGCCCTGTAAGGAAGTAAACTGGATGTTAGGAAGAAGCTTTTCACAGTGAGGGTGGTGAGACACTGGCACAGGTTGCCCAGGGAGGTTGTGGCTGCTCCCTCCTTGGAGGTGTTCAGGACCAGGTTGGATGAGGCCTTGAGCAACCTGTTCTAGTGGGTGATGTCCCTGCCTATGGCAGGGGGTTGGAACTGGATGAGCTTTGAGGTCCCTTCCAACTTAAACCATTCTATGAAGGTGCTCCAGTGTGGCCCCAGCAGATCACTCTGTGTTGTGGCATGGTGAAGATACAGAAGCTGTTGCTTCTTGGGGCAGGGCAGCAGCCTGCTCCTGGACAGCTGAGTGAAGCCAGCTCAAAAGACAAACAGAGCAGAGCTGGGTGCCTGGAAAACCTGCCTCTTGCTCCAGAGCTCAGTGAGGTGAGGACTGGGTTTGAAATGACTCAGAGCCCAGCCCTGACAGTGTTGTAGGGAGTTGACTCAGCCAAACCTTTATTTTTAGAGCTAATAACACAAATTGGAGATGTTGATTGAGAGAAAATGTTCAATGCCTTGTGTGGGCAGGGATGGGATGCTCTCAGCTTTCCTTAACTGAGAGGGAGAGGAAGAGAGGAAAGGGCTGAGAGTGTGAGGGGTGGAATTCGATTCTCCCTCAGGCTGTCGATTCTCCCTCAGGCACAGTGCCAGCCTTTTTCTTGTTGCTAAACTGGGGGCTTGATTCATGCCCACAGGTTGTTAGATGTTTGTTTGGAGGGATATGTCAAGCTTGAAACATCTTCCTGTGTCTCACCTGTAGAGGCTTGCTGCATGGAAAGTGACATGGCAACAGTGCAGAGGGCAGGCAGGGCACTCGTGGTGCTGTGCCAGCTATCTGCCCTTTCATGGCCTGGGAGCAGAAATGGTTGGCCAAGGAATGGAGCCTGCACACTCAGTGTCTCTTACAGCTGACCCAAAGGGCCACGCTGATGCTTGGGCTCCTCTGGCTCTGATGCTAATGCACAAGTTGCCTCTGTGTAAATCTGGAGTGGTGCAGAGCTGAGCTGACTGCATGTTGGTTTGGTTTAGTGTTGCTAATGAGCACACACAAATCAAATGCCTGCAAGTGTTGCTCAGTTCTGCTCCTAAAGAAAGCCTCTTGGTCTCAGCAGGGCAGGACTCATTCACAAGGGGGGCATTGGTTTGGAACTGGAGCAGGGCAGAGTTAGTTGGACACCAGGAGGAAGCTCTGCACAGTGAGGGTGGGAAGAGACTGGCACAGGCTGCCCAGGGAGGTGGTTCAGGCCATCTCTGGAGACATTCAAGGTCAGACTGGATGTGTCTCCGTGCAGCCTGCTCTGGCTGGAGGTGTCCCTGCTGCCTGCAGGGGGTTGGACAAGATGCCCTTGGGGGGGTCCCTTCCAATCTGATGCAATCTGTGAGTGCCAGTTTCACTCTTCCATAGCAGTGACAGGATGAGGAGTAGTAGCTTCAAACCTTAAGAAAGTGGGTTTAGATGAGACATTAGAAAGGAATTGTTCCTCGTGAGGGTGATGAGGCACTGCAATAGGCTGCCCATAGAAGCTGTGCAGGCTCCAAGCTAGGAAGTGTTCAAAGCCAGGTTGGATGAGGCCTTGAGCGAGCTGATCTAATAGGAGGTGTCCCTGCCCCAGCAGGAGTTGGAACTGGATGATCTTTAAGGTCCACTCTGTGACTCTAGGGGTGGATGACTTCTCCAGGGCTCCATGTTCTGCAGTGCAATATCCTTGGTCCCCTGGACCTCCAGGCACTCAGCCCAGACAGTGTGCTCCTGGGCTGCCCCTGCAGCGCTCAGGCAGTGCAGCTCTAGCGTGGCACCGCAGGCTGCTCTCCTACAACTGCCACGAGCTAGCAGACTCCCACCAGCTGCACTGCTTGGTCGTGCAGCCAGTGCTGATCTGATGGTTCTGAGTATGAGGGCAGGAGCAGAGGGGACTTCCTCCACCTGCTTGCTCTCTGCTCTGAGAAGCACAGGTTTGGCTCAGCACAGCAGTGTGATGCTGTGTGCTCGTCCACAGAGCCACCTCACTCACACCCAGCTCTAGCTGTCACTCACTCTGGGTGCTTCTCAGCTCTCACCAACAGGAGCTACACTATTTGCTGGCGATCAGCAGATGAGCTGGAAACTGACTGAGCTGCAGCCTTCCTGTAGCAGACGGCTTGGGATCAGAGCTGCAAGCCCAAAGCAGCATCTCTGCCCTTCCTGTCACCACAGGATGTCTCACTGCACAACACCATCACAACATTCTGATTGTTGGCAGCTCAGCAGTGTCAGTGACCTACAGGGGAAATTAAGCCAAAAAGCCTAACAAAAAAGCTTTGTGCTGTGGTTCCAGCACAAGGACATACAGCTGTTGGAGCAGGTTATGAAGACAGAGGATTGGAGAACCTCTCCTGTGGGGACAGACTGGTAGGGTTGAGGCTGTTCAGCCTGGAGAAGAGAAGGCTCCAGGGAGACCTCAGAGCAGCCTTGCAGTGCCTGAAGAGGCTGCAGGAGAGCTGGGGAGGGACTTTGGACAAGGGCTGGGAGTGCCAGGATGAAGGATAATGGCTTTGAGCTGGGAGAGGGGAGATGAGAAGAGACAGAGATTAGGAAAAACTTCTTGGCAGTGAGGGTAGGGAGACATTGGCACAGGTTGTCCAGGGAGGTTGTGGATCATAGAATCACAGATCACAGATCTACGATCGCATTCTGTGATCCACAACCTCCCTGGAGGTGCTCAAGGCCAGGCTGGATGAGGCTTTGAGCACCCTGGGCTGGTGGGAGGTGTCCCTGCCCATGGCAGGGGGCTGGAGCTGGATGATCTTGAAAGTCCCTTCCAGCCCAAACCATTCTGTGATTCTAAGATTATTAACAGAACTTTTCTTCTGTCTGTGATCCCAACTCCTGTATCCCTGGGAGACAGCAGTCCATAGGCTCTGATCCCCATGCCCCATGTTTGCTGAGGGCTCTTGCAGTAGGTATGAGCTGTCTGAGCTGCAGAAGCTGCTGGTAAGGTCAGCTCTGTGCTGTGTGTGGTTTGTGCTGCTGTTACCAACAGTTGTGTGGAAGCTCAGTCCTTGTTTCTGAGCTGCCACTATCAGGAGAAGCTCCTCAGAGTTTTTGGATCTTTCTCTTGGTTAAATCAGGCTTTGTTTCCTTTGCAGGAGGAATTGCTCAGGGAAAAGCCTCCTGCTGCAACAGCTCTGTGCAGCCCGTAAAGGAGCCTCAGAGCTCCTTCCTCAGACATCCTCCCCAGCTGGAAAGGCTGAAGGCAAGAAACAGGATCCAGAAAGTCTGGCAAAGAAAGATTCCTCCAAAATAAGTCACACCCAGTGTTCTGAAGTGAGGCAAGAGACAGCTGAAGTGATTCCCAGGAAACTGAGGTTGCAAAGAGAGGAAAGAAGTCCTCCTGTGTCCAGCCACAGGGGCAGTGGAGCTGACCTGGGAAACGGAAACCAAAAAGCAGCTGAGATGGCTCCAAATTCAGGAACTGCTCCAGAGCCTCCTCTGGCTCCCACAGGCCTGCTGAGGTATCCCAGCAGCAAAGCTGTCAATGGTGCTGGTCGTGGCTTGGCTGAAATCCAGTGGCCAAGGGGTACCTGGAGGGGGACCCAAGCACGGCAGCTTCTGCTTGGAGCAGCCAGACCTGGCTGAGGAAGCTGGGCTGGGGTCAGACAGGCTATGGCAATGTGACACAGGGCCCCTGGCCACTGGCTTTAGTGGCTGTCCTGGCTAGGAGAAGGATCATGAGGTGCTGGGCTCCTTTCTGAAGAACAAGAGAGATTTACTAGAGGATAGGTCTGGAAGAGTCTCCCTGCAACACTGCAGAGTGAGGTGAAACCTCATCCCTTCCTGGCAGATCTTTCTATGCCTTGGTCTTGAGATCCTCAGTGCTGAGGGTCCCTCAGCTCCCTGGGCTGTGCACTTCACTGCTCAATTATCCTACAATTGGGAAGCTTTTCCTTCAGTCTCACTGCAGTTATCCTGTCTCTGAAGCTTATTTGCTGTTGTGGTCTCAGGAAATGGGCCAAATGGTTTCTTCTGTTTCCCAGCTTAAGCCTTTTGCCAGTGGGAAGGTGTTATCATGTGGGCTCTTGGAACTCCTGGTTTTGTCCCTAGACAAGGCAATTCTGACTCTTTGACATGAAAGAGAGTGTGAGAGCTCAGAAGGACAAAGCAGAGCCCTGAGGAACTGGGTTAGTCCACAGGCATGGGCTGGAAAGATTGGCCAAGCAGAGAGAAATAGGAATGGTATCAGCTGAGGAAGGAGCAAGAGTTCTTTGGGCCCCTGCCTCCCTGTAGTGTGTTCTGCATAAGGTCTAATTTTAAAGTGAAATCAGGTGCCTCATGCCCAGCTCCTTGCAGGGCTCCACTGGGCTGACTCTTCAAAGGTTATTTTCTGCCTGCTATTTTCAGACTGCAATTTAACATTCTGATTGGACTTGGGAGCCTGCCTGCTCTAGAGACTGTTGCTCCTTCAGTGTCAGAGCCCAGCCACTCTGGCACTTGAGCTGCTGTGTGCTTGGCTGGAATGGCAGAGGCTTGGCTGCAGGGTTTGTTTCTCTATGGGATTCCTGACATTAAAGCTCCTTGCTTCCAGCAGTCCCATACAGCTCCACTCTGCCTGCCTGTTAACCTGAAGCAGAGGTGGCAGAACGTGGCTGGGCAAGCAGCTGGGTTATTTCCTGTCACTCACAAGGAGTTTAATGGATTTCAGTTGTCCTTCTTGCTCTTCTAATTACTGCTGAGGCACCTGGGGCTTGAAGAGCTTGGATGAAATGGAACTTCATATTTGCCATGGAGATGGCAGAGGGAATCTGTCTGCAGACACCAAAGCCTAGGGAGGCGGCAGGGCCTGCTGCAGGGAGAACTGGCCAGGAAGGAGCTAGACTGAGTCTTGGTGTGGAGCTGGGCAGTGAAACATCACAGCCCCCTCCTTGATGGAGTTCTGGTCCCCAAGCAGCTTGTCACCATTTGCCAGGGGGCCAAAGGCTGCCCCTGTGCTTTGTTTTCCTGCAGCAGGGTGATATAATCCCCTGACAAGTCCTTGTGCCCTCCACAAACAGCAGCAGTGCTTTCTGAAGCTGTTGCAGCCTTTCATGCCATGACTCACCCCGGGCATGTGGCACCAACAGCAAAGCAAAAGTGCAGGCAGCTGGGGGAGGGGGCTGCTCTTCTTTCTACCAGGAGGGGGCTTCTGTTCTTTCTCCCACGAGGGGGCTGCTCTTCTCCCAAGGGCACAGATGAAGTGAAGCAGAATATGTATGTTTTTCAGGCCAGAAGACAGTAAGAGAGAGCTGTCCCAAAAGGAAGAACAGAGGAGAGAGAGAGACACAGGAGACAGACTCCAGAAGCAGCCTCAGCAGTCAGTTGCTGGCCAGCAGCCCATGGCAGAGGACAGCCCTGAGGTTTTCCACCTGGCCAGTAGCTCCGGCTAGGACTGGCCCTTCCCCGGGACCTTCCTAGCCAAGTGCAGGTGATTCCAGAGCACGAAGTGATGTGGGATGGAGCAGTCCTGCAGCTCCCCTCTCACACCAAGAGTATTTTCAGCACCCCTGTGTGGGCAGTGCTCCCCAGGGGGTGCTGGCAGGTTCAGGGTACTGGGCTCTGGCCCTGGCTTGCTGAACTCGAGTGGCTTGGCCTCGGCACCTTCGTGGGAGCCAGACTTGCACAGGGGAGTTTTGATAACCTCTTCATGAAAGACTTTTCACTGTGGCCTTTGAAACAGAGCCTGTGCTGAGTCCTGTCTGGTTGTCTGCCCCCAGCAGCTTTACCTGGCAGTTTTACTGGGCAGCTTTGGAGGACTGTGGATTTAGTGACAGGATTTGCTTTTGCCTCACGTCCTGATCCTAGGAGTACGAAGTTATCCTGAGTTTTTTTCTCAGAGCCTAAAACATGGCTCAGGAGACAGGGCTGGTTTTGATCTTGAGTTGATTTCTAGTCCTAGTTCATCCTTGCACTGGTTTCAGTGGACAGGAGGCCAGCAGAGAAAATAAAAGTAGATGAGAAGCTCCAGAAGGTGCCAGGGAAGTGTCTTCTTTGGGCTCAGAGTAGTAACAAAGCTCTTCTGCCAGGACAAAGGTTGAAGGACTTGCAGCCCTAAACTGGGAGCTGGACTGCTGAGTTTCTGCAGATGGAGAGTTTGGGTTTTTAGCACTGGGAAAATCACTGATGAGAATCAGAATCTCGAGGGCTGGAAAAGGTCTCTGAGCTCAAGTCCAGGTGTTAACCAGCACTGCCAGGTCACCACTAAACCACAGCCCTCAGCACCACAGCTACACTTTTTGCAACACTTCCAGGGACAGACTCTCCACCCCTGTCCTGAGCAGCCTTTTCTGGGGCTTTTCCTAATCCCCAACCTAAACCTCCCCTGGTGCAGCCCAAGGCCATCTCCTCTCATCCTGTCGATTTTTATCCGGAAGAAGAGACCAACCTCCAGCTGGCTCCAACCCCCCTTCAGGGGGCTGTAGAGAGCCAGAAGGTCTCCCCTCAGGCTTCTTCTCTCCAGAGAAGTAAAGGACTAACCAGCTGAGAGCTGAATTGGTGCCAGCCTGCTCTGCAAGGCCACTGCACTACACAGTCTGCTCCTTTCCCAGTCTGCTGGTAGGTGCCACCGAAGTCCAGGTGCTGTGTATTAAACTGCTCCACCATAAACAAGCATTGAGCTGTGCTGGCTCATTCCTGCCACTGCACTGAGTGCTGCTGAATGTTCTCTGCCTTGGTCTTTGCCCATTTTTGCTGCACTGAAGCCAATCAAATGAGGGCCATGGGAATGTGGTGTGGGTGTCTCTGTGCTGCACTCTTGCTGTGACTGTGTTGCCATTTGGATCCTGGAAGCAACAGCACTCTGGTGAAGTTTGAAGTGACACCAAAACGAGGAGGTTGAGAGTCCAGAAGACAGAGCCACCCTCCAGCAAGGCCTGAGGGAGCTGAGGGAGGGAGGTTAGTAAGAGCCTTCTGAAGCTCCACAGGGACAAGTGCAGTGTCTTGCTCCTGGGAATGCATTACCCAAGAGTGCTGCTCAGGCTGGGACACACCCTGTGGGAAGGGACCTGAAGGTCTTGGTGGCCAGTGAACAGTGAGCTGCAGTGGCAAAGAAAGGCAGCAGGATGCTGGGCTGCATTACCAGCAGGGCTAAGTCATTGTCCCACTCTGCTCAGGACTGGTCAGCGCCTGCAGTTTTAGTTCCCAGTGAACATAAAAGATGTGGAGAGGCTGGAAAGTGCCCAGAGCAGAGCTGTGGTCAGAGGCCTGGCAGCCCTGCCCTGGGAGGAAAGGCTGAGAGCTGAGGCTGCTCAGCCTGAAGAAGGCTGAGGGCAGACCTCAGTGCCATGGCCCAGTACACAAAAGAAGGCTACCAGGAGGATGGAGACTTTGTCCCTTTGTCCAAGGAGTGCCACAGGGAAGAAAAGGGGTGATGGGGACGAGTTCCTGATGGGGACGTTCCCTCTGGACTCCAGAAGAAAATGCTTCCCATGAGCACAGCCAGGCACTGGAAGAAGGGCAGCAAGGGATCCCCCTGCACTGGCCACTTTGAAGCCTCAGCTTGCCAGGCTGCTGGGCCAACTTATTGCGGCTGCACCAGCACCCACAAAGGTAGGACCAGAGGTGGGATCCCTTCCAGGCTGGCATCCAGCAATCCTGTGATGCAAATACACCTGGAGTGGATCTGATGAGGTCCCTGCCAGGCAGTCAGGGCAGTATGGGCATGGCCCAGCATTTACTCAGCTGCCAGCCTGCTTGAGGGAAACCTGTTGGGAGAAACAACATCAGCACAACCCCTGACAGGTGTGCTCTGTGGGCAAGCCTGCAGTCAGTGCTGTGCAGAGGCATTCATAATTAAACTGAAGAGTGGAAATTGGGCCAGCATCATCCATCAGCCACAACGCTGCTTTGTGACACTACCTGAGCTCAGCTTGGCAGCAGCAAGCTTTGAATTAGAGCAGGCTTTGCCTTTAGTTCTCCCTTTTGCTGCCTGTGGGAAGACAGCAAAACTGGAATGTTTTGACGTTTCAAACCTAAGAGGCTGTAATTTGGTGGCTGCATCTGAGGGAAAATATGAAATCTCTGGATCTAAGGAGGTTCAAAGCACCTGCCATGTGTCTTGGGGAGCAGCAGGCTGCCACAGCACTGCTTTTGGTGTTGGCAAAGAGCTGCTCACATCTGGAGCATTTGTCGCTGTTGCCAGCATTCCTCTGACCCTTTCTGGTTCACAGACTGCACCGGGTCAGAAAGGACCCTCCAAGGGCATCCTGTCCAACCCCTGCAGGCAGCAGGGACACCTCCAGCCAGAGCAGGCTGCACAGGAGCTTGAATGTCTCCAGGGATGGAGACAACCACCTCCCTGGACAGCCTGTGCCAGTCTCTCCCCACCCTCACTGTGCAGAGCTTCCTCCTGGTGTCCAACCTAACTCTGCCCTGCTCCAGTTCCAAACCATTGCCCTCAGCCTGTCCTCACAGGCCCTTCTGAACGTACCTGCAGGTCCCCTGCAGATACTGAAATGCAGCCCAGTGAGGCTGAGGTGAGGCCAGGCAGGGGTAGGTCAGTCAGAGACCAAAAGTAAGTGGCTCAGCTTCTGTGCAGCTGCCCAGCAAGGCAGGGAGGGCCCAGCAGAGGCTTCCCAGCAGCCTCAGTCACAGCTGAGTTTGTGTCAGCACTGGTCCTAAGCACAGGCAGCTAAAGCAGTGCAGGTGGTGCCCAGGGCCCTGGTGCTGCACATCCAGGCATGGAATTAATTTACCAGACAGCAACTAATATTTAGGTTTTATTAAGCTCTTTTACTGTTGGGACAAAATGGATGTTTTCAGCAGGGCTTGGTTCTCTTTATTGCTTTCTCATGATACAGCAGGACAAGATAATGGAGTTGGAAAGCTATTAGGAAGCACCTTGTTAGCAGTGCCTTACTAACACTTGTTTATCTCCCACACACAGCCAAACAGTTTGGAAAATGGATGTGTTGACTCACCCTGAGGCATCTCATTGCTCTTGGCCACGCACTCTTGTTGGCTAACCTTGTACAGGAGTTACACTGCCCTGAGTATCATCTTCCTGCAGAGACATCTGGCATGGCCAAGGCTGTGGTGGGGGCAAACAGCTTCCCTGGCTGTCTTGTGAACATTGGCTCTCTAACCTGCAGTCCAAAGTGGGCTTTTGGTTGGGTTTTTTGCTGTCACTATGCTGCTGCCTCAGGTTTATTGGGGAGCAGGTGGAGCTCTTGACCAAAAGATCCTCTGCTTGCATCCTCAGGAAGCTCAGATAAACCCCACACTCTGCTCAGACCTCTTCCTCACTTTGAGCTTGAGGAGAGCAGATTGAGAGTGGAGATGAGGAAGAAATTGTTTGCAGTGAGAGTGGGGAGAGACTGGCACAGGTTTGCCCAGGGAGGTTGTGGATCACAGAATCACAGAGTGTGAGCTCTGATCACATTCTATAATTCTGTGATTCAGAACCTCCCTGGAGGTGTTAAAGGCCAGGGCTGGATGAGGCCCTGACCAGCCTGGGCTAGTGGGAGGTGTCTCTGCCCATGGCAGGGGGTTGGAGTCCCTGGGTCACCCTGGCCATCTGGAGCAGTGCTGGAGCAGGTCCTGTGACAGTCACCCTGCAGCAGCACAGAGACTCATTTCCAAACTCTTGGGAGTATTTTGGTCCAGTTCCTGCTCCTGTATTTTTCTATCTGTGGAAGGTGCCTTGATCTGCACAGCTGGCAGTGAAATGCCTTTGATCTGCACCTGTCTGACTGGGACAGGAGCCTTTGCTTTCTGCTCTGGTGTCTGTGCCTTCATCTTCTCAAGGAGTGCTGCTGGCATCAAGCTTGGCAACTGTCTTTTTCCGCCCTCTTAGCTGAGCACAAAGGGTTCCTCAAGGACACTGTGAATTTGGTTGGAAAAGCCCTCCAAGATGATCCAGCCCAGCACGGCCACCAAACCCTGGCCCCAACTGCCATGGCCCACACCTTTCTTTAACATCTCCAGGGATGGGGACTCCACCACCACCCTGGGCAGCCTGTGCCAGTCCCTGACCACTCCTGCAGCAAAGAAATTTTTCCTTCTCTCCAACCTAACCCTCCCCTGCCACAGTTTCAGGCCATTGCCTCTCCTTCTCTCACCTGAGACTAGGGAGCAGAGCCCAACCTCCACCTGGCTGCAGCCTCCTCTCAGGGGGTTATAGAGAGCAATGAGGTCTCTCCTCATCCTCCTCTTCTCCAGACTGATTCCATGAACCCCAGCATCCCACCCTGACAGCTGACCAGTGCTACCTGGCCATCTCTCACTCCAGTGCTGAGCTGCTTACATGAAAGCCCTGAAGTGATGTCCTAAGAGAACAAATACTCAACAAATCTCCATTTTTACTGCTCTGTGGAGATTGCAGAAAGGAAAAGAACCACAAGGTGGTGAAATTCGTGGCTCAGGAGGAAGAACATGCCAAGGCCTGAGGTACCAGCTGGGAAAGAGACAGGTTCTGTGCTAGTTCTGGGCAGAAAAGTCTCTTTGCCTCCAGCAAAGCAGTGCAGTAGGCAGAAGGTGACAAGCAGTGCCCATGGGTTGATGACCCAGCAGCTGCCCCTGGCTGTGCCTGTGGCACTCGAACTCCTCTGCTGAGTGGTCTGTACTGAGGAGAGCAGCTTGAGCAACACAGGCAGGGGTGACCTGATGTCTTCATTGGCACTGACCCTCAGCAGCCACCGCCTGCACAGTCCCACAGACAGCACGAGGTTGGGAGGCACCCCCAAAGGTCTTCTTGTCCAACCTCCCTGCAGCCCACAGGGACTCCTCCTGCTGTTTGTGCCTGTGTGGGTGCAGCTGCAGCCAGCAGCATGTCCTCGCCTCTGGAGTGCAGCTCCAAACCCCCACGGAAACGCTGCGGTCATCCCCTGCACTAAACCTCCTCTGACCTCGGGCTGGGGTCGTGCTCGGCTCCAGATCTGCCTCTCTCTCTCTCTCTCTCTCTCTCTGGATGGCCTCCGCGGGGCTGTGGCCAGCAGAGCTGTGCCAAGCAGCCGGCAGAGCTGTGCCCAGCTGCCAGCAGATGGCCTCTGCACTCCTCCCTTCTCCAGCGAGGTCTTTAATGAGCTCCTGAAACAAGATTAAAATCCCTGCCGCTTAATGAAGCTGCTGCCTCAGCTCGGCAGAGGCTTAGAGATCAGCTAAGGCAATTAGAGCCCAGGCTAAATTTAGCCCAGCAGAGGCCAGGCTCGCTGCTGTCCCAGCACACAGCCTTCAGAGCAGCCTGGAAGCTCCCCAGGAAAGGTTTGCCCAGCATAGGTGGCTGCTGGCTGGCACACAGCCTCCTTCCCTGGCCTCCCCTTCAGCTTCCCACTTGGTGCCAGTGATAGTAGACTAGGGGGGAAGGATTTGCTGTCACAGTTCTTTATGCTTGGATTGAATTTACGGACACCTTGGCTGCAGTCAGCAACCAGAGGAGCTGGGGCTGCTCCTGCCTCTGCCCTGGCTCAGGCTGGCACAGGTCTAGGCTAAGGATTTATGTCAGTAGGGAATGCAGAGTCTCCAGGCCTTAAGTGCTTTGGTGATGAACAATGCGAGCAAGAGTTGTCTGAGCACGGCCCCTGTGTGCCCAGGTGGGCAAGAAGGGCACCAGCAGCCTGGCCTGGATCAACAATGGTGTGGGCAGCTCAGCACTAGAGAGGTCATAGCTTGAATCCTGAGGTCAGTTCTGGGGCCCTCACTCTCAGAAAGACACTGAGGGGCTGGAGCTGGTCCAGAGAAGGACAACAAAGCTGGGGAAGGGTCTGGAGAAGAGGGCTGGGGAGGGGCAGCTGAGGGAGCTGGGGAAGTGCAGCCTGGAGAAGAGGAGGCTGAGGGCAGAGCTCATTGCTCTCTACAGCTCACTGAGAGGAGGCTGCAGCCAGGTGGGAGTTGGGCTCTGCTCCCATGAGTGACAGGACAAGAGGAGATGGCCTCAAAGTTGCCCCAGGGGAGGCTTAGATTGGACATGAGAAGAAAATTCTTCACTGAAAAGGCTCTGAAGGCCTGGCCCAGGCTGCCCAGGGAGGTGGCCAAATGCCCATCCCTGGAAGTGTTTCCAGGAGGCAGAGCTGTGGTGCTGAGGGCCATGGCTCAGCCCCAGCCTTGGCAGAGCTGGAGACTGGTTGGACTGGAGGAGCTGAAAGGGCTTTGCCAGCCAAAGGAGTCCACGACTCCATGATTCCTCCCTGGCAGCAGCAGTGCCTGCTTTCTGTGTGCTTTGGCACTCTGGGGGCACAGGTTCAGGCTGGCTCTGCTCGCAGCTGTTGGCTCCAGCAGAGCAGAGATCTGGCATTCAGAATCCTGCTGCCTGCCTCACCAACTGCTGCATTCCTGCTCACACCCAGGAAACCTCCTGAATACAGCACGAGCACCAAAGAGCCACCGAGAACCTTCCAGTTGGAGCTGCAGAGCCCCAGGCCGATGGATTCCCTCTGCCCACCCAGGCTGACGGATTCCCTCTGCCCACTGCACTCCAGCTGCTGAAGGAGCTGGGCAGTTGCCCCTTCACTGAGCTCTCACTGCTGTTCCTCAGCTGGAGCTTGAGATGGCCCCAGGAAAAGGTGAGATATTTCCTCCTTTATATTCCTTGGCATATCCTGGGAGTGATTAAAATGAGTTTAGGCTTATTCTTGAATATCCTTCTGCAGGAACTTGGCAGCTGGGGACATTGGTTGCTGTTGCTTAAGGGGAAGATTAATGTGAGTGTAAAGAAGTGTTCCCAGGATTTCATGCAGAAACCTGCTGCCAGCAGAGGTCCCAGATACTCCTCCAAGTCACATTGGCAGGCTGCTTCAGATTCCACCCGAAGAGAAAGCAGTGACATGGAATGTCCACGGCTGAGTTCTAGTTCTCATTTAGAAGAGGGTGGGAGGACAGGAAACCATTTCTGTCCCTCTTTGAGCCTCCTTCTTTGACAGGGCCTGTGTCTGCTGGCAGGAGCAGGAGCTGCCATCAGTTTACAAGGCACAGGAATGAGTGGCAGTCACCTTTATTTATAGGCAGAAAGGCTTTGTGCCATGAATCTCTTCCTTGGAGCTGGAATGGCACCCACGGCTCCTGCCTTTACCTCTCGGCTCTGATCAGGGATGCTGTTTGTAGATGAAAGGAGGCTGAATCTGTCCCGCTGCAGTTCTGAAGGGGCTTGTCTGGCACAGCCATGCTGCTGTCAAACCGTGAGCCTCCTGCTCAGCACCAACCCAGGCTGGGGATGAAGGGCTGGAGAGCAGCCCTGAGGAGAAAGACTTGGGGGTGCAAAGCTGGGCATGAGCTGGCACTGAGCACTGCCAGCCCAGCCCTAGCCTGTCCTGGACTGATGAGCCAGCAGTGTGCCCAGTTGGCCAGGAGAGCCAATGGCGTCCTGGCCTGCATCAGGAAGAGTGTGGCCAGCAAGACAAGGGAGGTTATTCTGCCCCTGTGCTCAGCACTGGTCAGGCCACCCCTTGAGTGCTGTGTCCAGTTCTGGGCTCCTCAATTCAAGAGAGATGTTGAGATACTGGAATGTGTCCAGAGAAGGGCAACAAAGCTGGTGAGGGGCCTGGAACACAAACCCTATGAGGAGAGGCTGAGGGAGCTGGGGGTGTGCAGCCTGCAGAAGAGGAGGCTCTCTACAACTACCTGAAGGGAGGCTGTAGCCAGGTGGGGTTGGTCTCTTCTCCCAGGCAACAGAATGAGGGGACACAGCCTCAAACTGTGCCAGGGCAGGTTCAGGTTTGATATTAAGAGGAATTTCTGCACAGAGAGCCTGATTGGCATTGGAAAGAGCTGCCCAGGGAGGTGGTGGAGTTGCCATCCCTGCAGATGTTCAAGGAAAGCCTGGATGAGGCACTTAGTGCCATGGTCTGGTTGACTGGATAGGGCTGGGTGCTAGGTTGGACTGGATGAGCTTGGAGGCCTCTTCCAACCTGGTTGATTCTATGATCCCCAGCAGTGTGGGCAGCAGGGGCAGGGAGGGGATTCTGCCCCTCTGCTGAGCCTGATGAGACTCCTCCTGCAGTGCTGGGGCAGCTCTGGAGTGCTCAGCACAGCACAGACAGAGACCTGTTACAGCAGGGTCAGAGGAGGCCACAGCAGTGCTGGCAGGGTGGAAACTCTGCTGTGAGGCCAGGCCAGGAGAGTTGGAGGTGTTCAGCCTGGAGAGGAGAAGGTTTCAGGGAGATCTCTTAAATCATCATCAATAGCCAAAGAGTGGGGGCAAGAGGCTGGGGCCAGACTCTTGTCAGTGGTGCCCAGGGACAGCACAAGGGGCACAAAGTGGCAGCCAGGAGGTTGCAGCTGAGCAGGAGGAGAAAGTTGTTTGTTGTGAGGGTGCTGGAGGCCTGGAGCAGGCTGCCCAGAGAGGCTGTGGAGTGTCCTTGCATGGAGAAGTTCCAAGGCCAGCTGGGCACTGGGCTCCTGGGAAGCTGCTGTGGGTGCCCTGCTTGAGCCGGTCTGGATGACCTCCAGGGCTCCCTTCCAGCCTCCCTGCTGGCGTTTGGAAGTTCGTTGGTAACCTCACAGCCTTCCTCTTCAGAGTGCTCCTCAAGCTGTGGGTCATGAATGCAGCAGGCACTGGGCTGAGCTCTGTTCTCCTCCCTTGCCACCTTCACAGAGCAACGCTCCACTCCAGAGCCAGGTCCTTTCCAACCCAAATCATTCCACAATTCTGGGACTGAGGCACAAGTTCCTGATTCCCAATCTTGTGCTCACAGCAAACATGAGAGTAATTAAAGTTCCTTTCCTTCTTTCAGCTACCTCTCGTTAACCAGGTAGAAACTCCTCAGAGGAGGAACCTTTTGTTGCCTGTGCTCAGAGCAGCAGCACATTGAGGCTGTGGATCCCTCTAAGCCTCTCCAAGTGTTGCTGGAGTGTAAACAGCAATCACGGCAGAGGCTGTAATGATTACAACTCAGAGTGCAAACAGAATCGCTCAGGAGGCAGTGTCAGAGAGTCACAGATTGCACAGGTTGGAAAGGACCCTCCAAGGGCATCCTGCCCACCCCCTGCAGGCAGCAGGGACACCTCCAGCCAGAGCAGCCTGCACAGGGACACAGCAAGGCTGATCTTGAATGTCTCCAGGGATGGCCTCAGCCACCTCCCTGGGCAGCCTGTGTCAGTCTCTGCCCACCCTCACTGTGCAGAGCTTCCTCCTGGTGTCCAACCTAACTCTGCCCTGCTCCAGCTGAGGCCTGTCCCCACAGGCCCTTCTGAACAGTCCCTCCCCAGCCTGCCTGCAGGTCCCCTGCAGATACTGAAATGCAGCTCTGAGGTTCTGCCTGGAGCCTTCTCTTCTCTGTGCCTAACAGCCCCAACCCTCTCAGCCTGTCCCCACAGCAGAGTTCTCCTTGCTCCTTTGCTCTACATTTTCATTCCACTTTCAGAGCAGTTCTTTGGAGCTGAGTTGCTGAGCCTCTGTGTCAGGACTCAACCCTTCTGTATCCCTTCCATCTTGAAATGTTCCCTGACTCCATGAAAGCCAGGGGAAGTTTTCTCTGACCCAGCTGCTTGATGCCAGTTCCTTGTGCCACTTGTTTGAGTGACTTTCAGCTGCACTCAGCCTTGCTGTTCATTGGCCTCAAGTCACAGTTTTCCTTGAGCAGGTTTGGTTACAAAGCCAATTTCCCACCACCATGGGTCAGTTAACACTTCCCAACCACCTGAGTGCCCTAATGAACCTTAGACTGATGTTGGAATTGGTCCTTAGTCATCTGCAAACCAGGCTGGCACCTGGCACCTGTTCCTCTCCTGCTCTAAGTGCTGCTGAGAACCTTCTAGGTCCTAATGAGGTCACTCCAGAGCAACTCCATCAAGGAAGGCATCAGAGCTTTGATTGCTCCTCCCCATCAGAGCTGAGGGATGGGTGTGCTGGAGTCACCCAGAGGACAATGGCCTGCTGAACTCTGGCTTTCAAGGAAGATGTTGTCCAAGAAAGAAGATGACTGTGTGCGACTAGGGGCAGGAGAGAGACCACTGGGAGGCACCTCACAGGCCATGGAATCGTGGACTGGGCTGAGAGAGACCTTCCAAGCTCATCCACTCCAACCCCTGCATTCAGCAGGGACCAAACCAGAGCAGGCTGCTCACAGCCCCACGCAAACTGACCTGAAGTGCTGCCAGCCATAGGGCAGCTCCCACCTCTCTGGGCAGCCTGGGACAGGCCCTCCCTACCCTCAGGGTCAAACATTTCTCCCTTCTCTCCACTCTCAATCTCCCTCTTGCAGTTCAAATCATTCCCCTTGGCCTGCCACCACAGGCCAAAACTCTGTCCCCAGCTCTCTCCTGGCCCCTTGAAGCACTGCAAGGCCACCAGGAGGTCTCCCTGGAGCCTTCTCCTCTCCAGGCTGAACACCCCCAACTCGCCCAGCCTGGCCTGGCAGCAGAGCTTCCACCCTGCCAGCACTGCTGTGGCCTCCTCTGGCCCTGCTGCAGCAGGTCCCTGTCTGTGCTGTGCTGAGCACTCCAGAGCTGCCCCAGCACTACAGGAGGCTCTCATCAGGCTCAGCAGAGGGGCAGAATCCCCTCCCTGCCCCTGCTGCCCACGCTGCTGGGGATCAGCCCAGGACAGGCTGGGGCTGGGCTGGCAGTGCTCATTGCTTTGCAGGCCCAGGTCCTTCTCCTCAGGGCTGCTCTCCAGCCCTTCAGCCCCAGCCTGGATTGTTACTGGGGGCTGCCCTGACCCAGGTGCAGGACCTTGCCCTCGCTGAACCTCATGAGGTTCACTCAGACCCCCTCTTCAGGTCCAGGTCCCTCCAGATGCCATCTACAAGGCAGGCAGGCATCAGGAGCACTGCTGAGTGTTGGCAGCCCGAGCCCTGGCAGGCCAAGGGGCAGGTTAGGACAGGGAGAACACTTTTGGGTTCTCATTGAGGAGAAAAAGTCTGGTGGTGTGGAGCTGTCTCCTTCACCCTAAGCTAAGCTGAGCTTTGGGCTCAAAACACTTTTCTGCCTGCATGGTCCCAAGGGATCCCCCAGAGCCTCTCTGCTAAGACGTTCTAGGGAGCAGGACCTTGGCTGCCACCCTGGGGGGCTCTGCTGAAGTGGGTGACAATTCCCTTCAGGCAGCAGGGGCCAGAGCAGAGCAATTCACACACACCTCAGCTCTTTGTGTTCCTCATTTGTGTTGGGAGGAATTGTTGAGGCAGGAATGTGTGATCCAAGCTGTCAGCAGCTGTCTGCCCGTGGCCAGAAAGTGACATGAAGTGGCACTTTGGCTTGACCATGCCCGGCTGGCAGCAGCCCGAGGAGGGACACAGAGTAAACATTGCTGTCCTTGGCTGCTGAGCTGAGCAGAGCTCCTTTGGGTGCCTCCCGGCTCAGCTGCCCTCCTCAGCCACTAATTCCTGGTGCCATTTCTCTTTGTCACTTGCCCTCTGTCTGCTCCTAGCTGCAGCACACTCAGAGACAGCAAAGTGGTGTCTTACTAAATCCACAGAGGTTATCTTCTTCCAGCCCAGGACTCACAGTAACTGTGCAGGGCATACAGCTCCTTCCCAGCCCAGCACTGCTGGGTTTTAAGTTCAACTCACAGGAGGTGTAAGGGGCTGAGGAAGATGCAGGAGCACAGAGAGCCCAGCAAGCAGTGGCTCCAGCAGGCAGCTCTGCAGCCTGCCTCTGGCAGAGTTCTCTGCTCCGGGGGCTGAGAACTCCTCCACTGCAGCAGCACTCAGTTTGCTTCACCAAGCTCTCGCTCGCCACCATCATCTTTTTTGCCTGACTTCAGCATGTTTGGTGGTCAGGAAGCCTCTGGTGCCGCAGAGTGGCTCTGGCACCAAGGTGCAGGACAGGAGGAGCAGTCAGTGCCTCAGCACCAGCTGCAGCCTCCCCGTTGGTGAGTGCTGACAGCCTGTGCCAGCTGCAGGCGGGCATGGGGCTCCTCGCCACGCTCTCCTCCTTTGCTCCCACTCTGAAAGGCTAAAGCAGCTCTGAGTGCTTGCAGGGTTCATCCCACAGTTTAATGTGGAATTTCAAATCATCTAGCAGATGGCATTGTCATCATTCCCCCTTCCCCACAGAAGGAAAGTGAACAAACACTTGACATTTCCAGGATGGCTCCAGCTAATGCAAGCATTTTTAGAAGCCAGGGAAGTGTTTTCCACTCTGCCTTAGATGGGCTGGGTGGGGAAATGGCTGCTGACTGCTAAACCTTCTACAGCAGCAATCTGGCTGCAAACAGGGCTGTAAACATGTCCTGAGCATCTCCTGGGCTGATCCCCAGCAGTGTGGGCAGCTGGGGCAGGGAAGGGATTCTGCCCCTCTGCTGTGCCTGATGAGAGCCACCTGTAGTGCTGGAGCAGCTCTGGAGTGCTCAGCACAGCACAGACAGGGATCTGCTGCAGCAGGGCCAGAGGAGGCCACAGCAGTGCTGGCAGGGTGGAAGCTCTGCTGTCAGGCCAGGCTGGGAGAGTTGGGAGTGTTCAGCCTGGAGAGGAGAAGGCTCCAGGGAGACCTCCTGGTGGCCTTGCAGTGCTTCAAGGGGCCAGGAGAGCTCTGGGGACAGAGTTCTGAGCAGGGCCTGTTGTGGCAGGCCAAGGAGGGGATGGTTTGAACTGCAAGAGGGAGATTGAGAGTGGAGAGAAGGGAGAAATGTTTGACCCTGAGGGTGGGGAGAGCTTGTCCCAGGCTGCCCAGAGAGGTGGGAGCTGCCCCATGGCTGGCACCACTTCAGGTCAGGTTGTGTGGGGCTGTGAGCAGCCTGTTCTGGTTGAAGATGTCTCTGCTGAGTGCAGGGGTTGGAGTGGATGATCTTGGAAGGTCCCTTCTAGCCCAGCCCAGTCTCTGGGTCCATGCAAGTCACCATTGGATGCTCTGTAGCAGCAGCAGCTCTGCTGTGCTGGGGCAGACCATGCCACACTGGAGCTGTTCCAGCAAAAGACTGTAAAGGTTTCATTAGAGAAATTAGCAGGAGCTGCTGAAGCACCCAGAAATCAGCTCCCATTTACAACCCCACAGCAGATGCATCAGCTGGCAGAAGATTTCTGCCCTTGGTAATTTGCCATTCATCAGGGATTGCCTCTTAAATCCCTGCTGCAAGCTTTGGTGCAGATGACATGGAAGATAAATTTAGACATGGCTGGAAACAATTATTTTGATGAAGTCTGCAGCCAATGAGAGGGAGATGCTCTCTGTTCCTCCCCTTCCCCCTCTGCTCTCCTCCTGGGAAGAAGGAGGGGACTGGCAGAGTGGAAGTTATCTTCATCTGGCATGCAGGGGATGCTTTGATTCAGCTCTCAGTGATGTGAGTTTGCTCACTGTAACAGAGAGTGGCTTTGGATTGGACATGATCCTTGCTTGAGAGCTGGGCCCATGGAGCCTCGTGAAGGTCAGCACACCAAAGGCAAGCTTCCTGCACCTGAGTCAGGGCAATCCCAAGACAAATCCGGGCTGGGTGAAGAGTGGCTGAGAGCAGCCCTGAGGAGAAGGCCTTGGGGGTGTCAGTTGGTGCCAAAGTGCCCAGGAGCCAGCTCTGGTCACTGGCAGCCCAGAGCCAGCTGTGTGCTGGCTGCAGCCAGAGCAGGGAGAGCAGCAGCACAGGGAGGGGATTCTGCCCCTCTGCTCTGCTCTGACCTCACCTGCAGCACTGCCTCCATCTCCGGGGAACCCAGCACAAGAAGGACCTGGAACTGCTGGGGAGAGGCCAGAGGAGGCCATGAGGATGCTCAGTGGCTGTAGAACCCTTTCAGTAAAGAAGTTTCTTCCAATGTCCAACCTAAACCTCGTCCTGGGGCAACCTGAGGCCATCTCCTCTTGTTCTGCCCCTAGTTCCTTGGGAGCAGAGCCCAACCCTGAGCTGGCTGCAGCCTCCTCTCAGGGAACTGTAGAGAGCAATGAGCTCTGCCCTCAGCCTCCTCTTCTCTAGGCTCAACACCTCCCATCTCCCTCAGCTGCTTCTCCCCAGCCCTGTTCTCCAGACCCTTCCCCAGCTTGGTTGTCCTTCTTGGATTGAGTGGCCCAAAAGTGACCCTGGGATTCGAGGTGTGGCTTCAGCAGTGCCCATCCCCCGAGGACAATCCCTGTGTTGCCCTAGACCTGCTGAAAGCATTCTTGACATTGCCAGCAGCCACGCAGCAGGGGCTGAACAAAGAGCCAGTTCTGTGCCACCTGACCCCAGAGTCAGTGAAGAAGAGCTGCTGAGGTCAGGGGGAGCTGAGTTGTGCCTGAAGGTTGCAAAGAACAGTGCATAGGAAGCAAAAAATTGAGGAGTCAGACCCAGAGCAGTCAGAGGTGATGGCTGGAAGTGTTGAACTTTGTCCTTGTCATGGAATGGCTTGAGCTGAGGTGACCTTCAAATGCTATCCAGTCCAACTCAGCAGGGACATCCCCACCCACAGCAGGCTGCTCACAGACCCACACAAACTGACCTGCAGTGCTGCCAGCCATGGGGCAGCTCCCACCTCTCTGGGCAGCCTGGGACAGGCTCTCCCCACCCTCAGTGCCAAACCTTTCTCCCTTCTCTGTGCTCTTCAGTCTCCTACTTGAAGTTCAAACCATCCCCCCTTGGCCTGCCACAACAGGCCCTGCTCAGAACTCTGTCCCCAGCTCTCTTCTGGCCCCTTGAAGCACTGCAAGGCCACCAGGAGGTCTCCCTGGAGCCTTCTCCTCTCCAGGCTGAACACCCCCAACTCTGCCAGCCTGGCCTGAGAGCAGAGCTTCCACCCTGCCAGCACTGCTGTGGCCTCCTCTGGCCCTGCTGCAGCAGATCCCTGTCTGTGCTGTGCTGAGCAGGGACACAGCTGCCTGTTTGCTCTAGTTAGGAACAGATCCTTCTGACAGCTGAGAGCTGTACAAAAGCCATGGGCTGATGCATCTGAATTGTCCTCTGGATCACATCTTCTCCTCTCAAGTATCCACATTTCCTCACTCTTCCCATCCATCCCGTGCTAGCCTTTCCCTTATGAAAAACAGGATAGTGAAGAGCCTCAAGTTACCCCAGGGGAGGTTCAGGTTGGTCATGAGGAACAATTTTTTCACCTTGAGGGCTGTCCAGGCCTGGCCCAGTCTGCCCAGGGCAGTGGTGAAGCCCCCATGCCTGGAGGAGTTTCAGTGCTGTGCAGCCGTGGTGCTGAGGGCCATGGCTCAGTGGTGCCTTGGCAGGGCTGGGGCAAGAGTTGGACTCTGTGATCTTGGAGGTCTCTTCCAAGCAAAACAATTCTATGCTTGTGTGATCCCTGACCCCAGAGGTCCCTTCCAGCCCCCACCATTGTCTGACTCTGATCAAGGCATGTGGAGAGCGTTGGTGTGCCTGAGCTTTCCTCTCCTCAGAGGCTCTGCCAGGTCTTTGCCGGGCCTGCTTTCCTGAGGTGCTTGCAAAGCTGCTGCCTTCCCTGCAGAGCTCTAAGCTGAGAGGAGCAGCAAAAGCCCTGACAAATGTGCCTAGAGCAGAGCCCAGGGGAAGGAGAGCAGCCAGCCCTGCCCCTGGCTCCCCCTCCAGTGCCGCCTCAGCTCTGGCTGCAGAGCAGAAGGGCAGATTTTCCTTGGCATGGCTGAGCCAGACAGCAAAATGCTGCTGTGGTTCTTGCAGTTGTCTCCTGCAGTCACAAGAGAATGACAGCCCAGGGCTTGCCTTCCAAGCAGAACTGGGTGCCCAGGCATCTGTGTGGCAGGGAAATCTGCCCTTGCTGGATTGTGCAGCCTGGGACAGACTCTCACCACCCTCATGCTACAGAACTTCCTCCTCAGCTCCACTCTAACCCTGCTCTGCCTCAGCTCCAAACCCCCTTGGCCTGGCTCAGACACCCTCAGCAAAAGTCCTCTGCAGCCTTCCTGCAGGATCCCTTCAGGCACTGGCAGGCAGCTCTGAGGTGCCCCTGGAGCCTTCTCCTCTCCATGCTGAACCCCCCAGCTCCCTCAGCCTGTGCTCACAGCAAGTGCATGAAGCCAGAAGGTCACAACAGCTCTTCACATGCAGTGCTTGGGGGCAGTTGGGTGCCCAGAGCTGCCTGCAGCATTCCCCTCCTGCCCAGGTGCAGAGTGCTGATTCCCTTCCATTCCTCTCAGCAGAACCACTGCTCCCTGACAAGTGCTGAGAGAAATGCTGCTGGGGCACTGCAGCCCTTCAGGGCAGCCCACATGGAATCCCAGAGTTGTTTGGCTGCCAAAGCCCTTTCAGTTCCTTCAGCCCAACCCTTCTCTAAGTGAGCCACAGCCCTCAGCACCACAGCTCTGCCTCTGGGAAACACCTCCAGGGGTGGGCATTCAGCCACCTCTCTGGGCAGCCTGGGCCAGGCTTTGAGAGCTTTCAGAAGTTTCTTCTCGTGTCCAGCCTGAACCTCCCCTAGTGCAGCGTGAGGCTATGTGCTCTTGTCTTGCCACTTGTCCCTAGGGAGCAGAGCCCTTTAGGGTCTTTAGCAGCCTCTCTGGCTTAGTGCCACTGCTTAGAGCAGGGCTGCAAAACAGCACTTGTTAGGATGTGACTTTTGTGCCTTTTCAGGGAAGATTCTCCCATTTCCATGCCTTTCCAGGGAATGTTCTCCCATTTCCATGCCTTTTCAGGGAAGATTCTCCCATTTCCATGCCTTTCCAGGGAATGTTCTCCCATTTCCATGCCTTTTCAGGGAAGGCTCTCCTCATTTCTTCCCCATGACAATCCTGATCTTTTCCCAAAGCCGTTGAGGCAGAATTCCAAGGGATGATTCATACAATCCTAGATGGGTTGGGTTGGAAGGAATCTTCAGAACCATCCAGCTCCAACCCCCTGCCATGGGCAGGACACCTCCCCCCAGCCCAGGTTGCCCAAGGCCTCATCCAGCCTGGCCTTGGACACCTCCAGGGAGAGGACAATTCTGGTTAACAGTGAAGATTTCAGTTCTGGTTGGCAATGAACTCTTGGTCTGGAGATAAAGTAGCATGAGAACTTTCTTGCTGCAATTGCAGCCAGCCCTGGGGATTAGTCCCTGGAACTCGATGCCATCAAAGCTTAGAGGCTTAGCAGTGCTCTTAGCAGTTTGCCTCAGGGTTTATCCCACTTCAGCCGAGGGGCAAAGGAGGCTTAGTGTTGTTGATTTGCAGCTGCTGTGGCTTTCAAGTCGAGGCAAGTGCTCTAAAGCAGTCTGACACCCCCGGGAGAGGGAAATCTGCTGTACACTTTGAAGGCATGGAATAAGGCTCCTGTTCCAACAGCCTGGGCTTGATGCAAAGCCCTTATTAGAGGAATTAGCAGTCATTAGAAACTGAACAGCGAGGCAGCAGCTCTTGCTGGGGGGTGTCTGCCTTGATGCCATGGGAGAACTGAGGCCAGTTTAAAGGCTCAGCCTCAGCTGCAGAGCTCTGTGGCCCTGTTTGCAGCCCTGTGTGTGAGGGCTCCCCTGCAGCAGCTGCCAGCTGAGCAGCAAGGCTGCACCCTCAGAGCAGGGCTTAGCTGAGCCAGGCCCTCAGCAGGCAGCTGCTAATCCTCCTGCCTGCCCCGGAGCTTTGCAAAGTGGCACCAGCTGAGAACGTTCCCAAGTGCCGTCAGAACGCAGCCACCAGTGCTGCATGGAGAGCCCAGCCCAGCACCTGGCCTTGGCACTTCATTGCCTGGGAGATATTGTGTGGCACCACTGGCCCCTGCGTGGGTTCTGCACTCCCTGGGAGGTGATGCAGGCACAGGATGTGGGCCAAGGAGCCTGCTTCTGCCACAAAGCTGTTGTGCTTGGCAAAGCCCTTTCAGGTCATGGAATCAAACCAGTCTCCATCTCTGCCCAGGCTGGGGCTGAGCCATGGCCCTCAGCACCACAGCTCTGCCTCCTGGAAACACCTCCAGGGATGGGCATTCAGCCACCTCCCTGGGCAGCCTGGACCAGGCCTTCAGAACCCTTCCAGTGGCCCTGCTGGCCACACTTTTCTTCATGTCCCCAGGACACCATTGGCCTTGCCCAGGAAGGCACACTGCTGGCTCCTGGGGAAGATGTCCAGCAGGATGTGCTGCACACCACGAAAGCTTTTTTCCTCTCTCAGAGCTGCTGCTGCTGCTCTGCTCTGGCAGCCAATCCAGACTGGCACCGGAATGATGCTCTCAGCTTTCTCTTGGTGCTGCTGTTGTGGTCCTTGAGGGGACAACACCACCAAGCTGCAGCTCAGATTGCACCTTGCAGCTGCTGTAGTCTCCAGGGGGTGCAGGAGCAGGAGGTTCTGCAGCCAGCTCAGAGGTGGCAGGGGCTGAGGCAGCCCCAGCCTGCTCCTCACACATCCAGCCAAACGGTTCCACAGGCTGCAGCTGCCTGCTGCCAGGGCCTGCCTGCCAAGCCCACACCTTCTGCTGCCGTGCTGCGAGCTGCTCCTTGGGGTGTGCAGCAGTGCTGGGGAGCGCTCACTGCTGTGAAATCCCTGCCAGACTGCAGGGTGCTTGTTGGCCAACACCAAGCCGTAACACCAGCTCAGCTCAGGCTGAAGCAGCAGACGTGAGGAGCAGCTCTGTGGATAGGCAAAGCTGTGGTGGTGCAGCCTGGCACCTTTCTTGGCTCCCAGCTCTCTCTGCCAAGCTGGCTACTTTGTGTTACACTCCTTTGATGGAATGCAGAGAGACTCAGGGGTAGCCACATGCAGAGGTGTTCAGTCAGAGAGACTTTGGGGCAGCTCATGGCGTGAACAAGAGACTGAGATGGCTTCTCCAGCCAAGCACTTCTGCCAGAGCAGCTTCTGTGGCCCCGGGCTTGTTGCAAGAAGTAGGTTTGAGTCAGAACCTACCATAGCAGCTTTTAGATTCATGAGATAGGTTGGGTTGGAAGGAAGCTTCAAGACCATCCAGTTCCAAACTCCTGCCATGGGGCAGAGACACCTCCAACCAGCCCAGGGTGCTCAAGGCCTCATCCAGCCTGGCCTTCAACACCTCCAGGGAGGTTGTGGATCATGGAATCACAGAATCTCAGAATGTGACCACCCAGTCCAAGCATTAACCCAGTAGCGCCAGGTGACCACTCAGCCATGGCTCTCAGCACCACATTTCCATGGCTCTGAAACTCCTCCATGGCTGGAGACTCCTCCACTGCCCTGGGCAGCCTGTGCCAGTCTCTCCCCACTCTCACTGTCAAGAATTTCTCCCTAATCTCCAGTCTCAATCTGCCCTCTTCAAGTCCCCATCCATTGCCCCTCTTCCTGGCACTCGGCCCTTGTCCAAAGTCCCTTCCTGGTTTTCTTTAGCTCCCAGAGCCCTCCATCAGCTGGAGCAGAAGCAGGTGAAGACCAGGCTGCTCTCCAGAGCATGGTGCTTGTCTCCACTGCCAAGGGCCAGTGCTGGGTTTATGGCTCTCCTTTATGTCTGAGCAACTCTGCCTCCTTGGTTCACTCACTGCTGTCACCTGGCCACTAGTAGAGCCAGGGCTGAACTCCCAGTGGAACAAACACTGTTGCCTGAGATGAACTGACAGAGGAGTGCTCTCACCTCCTCCTCCTCCTGCAGTAGCTGCTAGAGTCATGTAGGCTGCTTAGATTTCACTGAAAAAGGAGCCAAACACCACAACAAAAAGCCACCCCTTGGGAGATCTCTGTGTGCAGGGGGCTGTGCAGCCAGGACACAGTCATGTGAAGAGCTCTGAGTGTCCTCAAGCTGCTGTTTGTCTGCTCAGAGCTGATCTGCCTCTGCTGAAGGGCTGGAGAGAATCTGCACGGCTGTGAAGTGGTTCAGGCTGACCACGCAGCCAGAGAGGAAAGATCTTCATGGGGCTGCTACTGCCTGGGTATCACCTGGCCCTGCCCAAACCCCCCATGGCTTCTGACTGTACCTAGCTGGGAGCCAGCTGCCCGTGCCCGAGAGAGCCCTGCCAATGAGGCCCCCTGAGCAGAACCAGTGTGCTCCAAAGGTGTCTGCTGTCAAAGGCCAACCTGCTGGCAACCCGGTGCAGAGCTCAGGTGCCAAGTGGCTCTCAGACCCTGCAATGAGAGCAGTGCTGTCCAGTTTCTACTCCCACAGCTGAAGACAGCTTCACAAGCTTAAAAAACCCCAGAGGAGTGGGACCCCACAGCTGGCAGGGAGAAGATGGCAGCAGAAACAGGCTGCCCAGGGCAGTGGTGGAGTCTCCAGCCATGGAGGGATTTCACAGCCATGGAGATGTGGTGCTGAGGGCCCTGGAACTGCTGGGTTAATGCTTGGGCTCACTGATCTTAAGCCTCCAGCCTAAGTGATTCCATGAGAGCAGGACTGTACTGACAGAGAGCATGGAAAATGCTCTTGTCAAGGGAGAGAGGGCATGAGAAACAAAGGATGAAAGCAGAGGAAAGTGCAAGAGAGGGTGACAGGAAGGGGATGGGGAAGGGAGGGAGAGAGAGAGAAGAAGCCTTGCCCTTGAGATACACCTCCCTACAGCGGGCATGTGAGCTCAGGTAGGTTGGCAGCCAGCCACTGGCTCTGTGTTAGCTGAGTTGGTACTGATGGCAGTTGGTGGCTGCTGATGGAATGAGTCATATTTTCTGCCTCCCCTTCCTTTTCTGGCCATTAATGATTCACATTTGCTGTGGGCTGCTGAGTTACACCACACCACCTTCCATCTGCATTTGGGCTCAGGAAGTCACTGCCAAGCTCTGCTCCTGAGAGAGCTGCAGCGTGGCTCTCGGGGGAGAAGCTGCAGAGCTGGGCTGGGAGTAGACTCTTTGGGGGCTGCAGCAAAGCAAACATTCCCTGACTCCTTCCATCAGGTCTGCAGCAGCTTCTTGTGGGAGCAGGAGGAGCATGCAGAGCAAACAGACTGCAGCTCTCACCAGCTACATCTTCCTCTTCTCAGTGATCAAAGTGATCCTGACCCCAGCAGGCCTTCTTGGGGATCTGGGAAGGGCATATGTGAGAACTGGGAGGTTTCCAAGTGTTAGCAGCTGGAGAGTAACCAAAATCTCACCACCTGCAACCCTAAATGTTGGCAGTTCTCATACAGTGAGCGTGGCTCAAAGCCTGCAGAGTTGAAGCCATGAACCCAAAGGCAAAGAGCCACTGCCTTAGTACCACATCTACACAGCTCTAAAACCCCTCCAGGGATGGAGACTCCAACCCTGCCCTGGGCAGCCTGGGCCAGGCCTTCAGAACCCTTGAGGGGAAAAAACTGTTCCTCATAGCCAACCTGAACCTCCCTTGGGGCAGCTTGAGGTCATTTCCTCTCACTCTGTCACTTGTTCTTAGAAAGCAGAACCCAACCCCCAGCTGGCTGCAGCCTTCTCTCAGGGAGCTGTAGAGAGCAATGAGCTCTGCTCTCAGCCTCCTCTTCTCCAGGCTGCACACCCCCAGCTCCCTCAGCTGCAACTCCCCTCCAGACCCTTCCCCAGCTCTGTTGTCCTTCTCTGGCCCTGCTCCAGCCCCTCACTGTCCTTGGGGTAAGGAGCCCAGAACCAAACACGGAATTAAGAGTATGCAGGGAAATGAAACATATTAATACCCAATCAACTCCCAGGTGATGTCACAGCTCCCAGACAGCTCCAGCTATGCAAACTGGAGGGTTAAGAGAAGTGAAGCTGCAATGTGCTGGAGTGCTGCATGGTGGCAGCTGCAGCCCTTCCAGAGGTGCAGAGAAGGATCTTTTTCATGGCACTTGACTCAGATGTCCTGAATTTCACTTTCTGCAGTTCAATTCCCTTCTGTTACTCGTTCATTCCAGACTGGAAATGGATAGGACTTGGAAAAGCAGGGAAAAGTGTTGTGTGATAAATCTGTGACTCGTCTGGGGAGGAGAGTCCTCAGCCCATTGGATCTGTACACTTGGAGGTCATGGCAGCAGATGTGTCCTTCACCAGCGCTGGGAACTGCACAGAACCACAGGCTGGAGGGGGTTGGAAGGGACCTCTGGAGATCGAGTCCAAGCGCCCTGCCAAGGCAGGGGCACCTAGAGAAGGTCACACAGGTGGGTTTGGAATCTCTCCAGAGAAGGAGACTCCACAACCTCTTGCTCCAGGGATGGCCTCAACCACCTCCCTGGGCAGCCAGTGCCAGTCTCTGCCCACCCTCACTGCACAGAGCTTCCTCCTGGTGTCCAACCTAACTCTGCCCTGCTCCAGCTGAGGCCTGTCCCCACAGGCCCTTCTGAACAGTCCCTCCCCAGCCTGCCTGCAGGTCCCCTGCAGATACTGAAATGCAGCTCTGAGGCCTCCCTGGAGCCTTCTCTTCTCCAGGCTGTACAACCCCAGCCCTCGCAACCTGTTCCCACAGCAGAGCTTCTGCAGCCTCTGAGCACCTTTGTGGCCTCCTCTACCCTCTGCAGCAGCTCCAGGCCCCTGCCGTGTTGAGGCCCCACGGCTGGCCCCAGCCCTGCAGGTGAGGTCTCAGCCCTGCTGCAGAGCAGATTCCGGCAGAGCTGTGTCCAGCGGAGCCTGTGGAGCACAGCCTGCTCCTCACCAGCCTCCTCCTGACCTGCAGAAAGGACTGATCTGGGCTTTGAGCTCCTGGCTCTGAAGTGCTTGCCCCTTCTCACTCAAGGGCAGGCCAGAGAGATTGCCCTCTGAGGCTGGAGAGCCTTGCTGGCACAGGAGCCCAGGCACCCTCAGGGGCAGTGCTCCACAGCCCTGGCACAGGCACCGGGGATGTTAACCCCCTGCAGGCAGGAGCTGAGCCACAAGGGCAGGCTGCAGGCACTCATGACCTTGACCCCAGAGGTGGCCTTGAGACAAGGCCTCCTCTTCTTCACAGAGGAAGAGTTTGTGAGCGTGAGACGTTCTCACTGCTCCAGGAGCCCTCGGGTAGGAGCTGTTGGGGAGTCCCTTCCTTCCTATGGAGCTTTCTCTAGCACAGGAAAAAGTAATTTGGGGTTAAATTCTGTGTGTGGCTGAATGATGATGATGAGGGCAAGCAAAGCAGCAGCAGCCAGCTGAGGCCAGCTACAAGTAGACCTCTTCATTTACTGTGGCTGCCTATGGCCTAGTTCCTTGTCTGAAGGTCTTGAGGCGCTCTGTAAATACTGGACAAGAATGACTGCAGCAGGCAGGAGCAGTGAGGAATGCTGTGGATGTTGTCTCTAAAAGAAACTGGGAATCAGAGGCCAGGTTGCCAACCTGACCTGCAGTGCTGCCAGCCATGGGGCAGCTCTCACCTTTCTGGACATCCTGGGACAGGCTCTCCCCACCCTCAGTGCCAAACATTTCTCCCTTCTCTCCACTCTCAATCTCCCTCTTCAAACCATCCCCCCTTGGCCTGCCACCACAGGCCCTGCTCAAAACTCTGCCCCCAGCTCTCTCCTGGCCCCTTGAAGCACTGCAAGGCCACCAGGAGGTCTCCCTGGAGACTTCTTTCCAGGCTGAACACTCCCAATTCTCCCAGCCTGGCCTGACAGCAGAGCTTCCACCCTGCCAGCACTGCTGTGGCCTCCTCTGGCCCTGCTGCAGCTCCTCCCCTGCATGCAATACTGGGAGCACAAAACCTCTGGAGCCACCGCCTGAGATACCCAGGAAAGGGAAGCAGAAATCAGCTGATTCAGCACCTGAAGCCCTTGGCAGGCTGTGCTGTGCCAGAGGGGCTGGAGCAGCGCCAGAGGAGGGAACAGAGCTGGGGAAGGGTCTGGAGAAGAAGGCTGGGGAGGAGCAGCTGAGGGAGCTGGGGGTGTGCAGCCTGGAGGAGGCTGAGGGCAGAGCTCATTGCTCTCTACAGCTCCCTGAGAGGAGGCTGCAGCCAGCTGGGGGTTGGGCTCTGCTCCCTAGTCTCAGAGTATAGAAGGAGAGGAACTGTCCTGAAATTGTGCCAGGGGAGGCTTAGGTTGGGCACCAGGTGAAGCTTGCTCCCTGAAAGAGTGGTCAGGCATTGGAACAGGCAAGTTATAGATTCCCCACCCCTGGAAGCACTCAAAGAAGTTGTAGATGTGGTGCTGAGAGCCATGGTTTGGTGGTGGCCTGGCAGTGCCAGGTTAGTGGTTGGGCTGCATGACGTTGGAGATCTCCTGCAGCTTTGGTGACTCTATGGTTCCATGGTTTGAATTCACATCCCACAAGGATGGGAATGTTTGCCCAGAAACATAGCAGATGGTGAGGAAACCATCTTGAGGACAATGAAGGCTTATGTAAGGGTGTTCAGCTGAGGCTGCCAGCAGCTGAGGGCACCCAGCCTCTCACTTCTGCACTTGCAGGCTGTTGCTATGGCATTTAACCCTTCCTCTTCAAGAGCAACCTGAGGGAGGTAGCAGATCTTTAAAGCAAAGGCTCCTTGCACCATGAGGGTTAAGATCCATATTAAGGTGGGGCGGAGGAGTGCAGCCATCCTGCCTTTAATTCCTGGTTCCATATTTCTCTGCCAGGCCCCAGACACATCTTCCCTGCTGCTGGAAGAGGACAGGACACCTGCAGGGACCTGCAGCATGGCTGATGCCTTGCTGATGTAGAGCCAGCAGTGGTGTGCAGGGCAAACAATGGCGTTGGGTTTGCACCAGCAGATGGTGATGGAGCAGCCTGAGCAGCCTGCAGGACTCTGCCCTCATGCTTCATGCTAACCAGCAAGGGCAGCAGGCAGTGGGTGCCAGCCTGCTGGTCCCAGCACTACAGTTGGCAATAAAGCTTCAAATGATGAGGCTAGGATAAAATCATGGAATCATGGACTGAATTGGGCTGAAGGGACCTTCAAAGCTCATCCAGCCCAACTCCTGCACTTAGCAGGGACATCTCCACCCACAGCAGGTTGCTCACAGCCCACACAAACTGACCTGCAGTGCTGTCAGCCATGGGACAGCTCTCAACTCTCTGGGCAGCCTGGGACAGGCTCTCTCCACTCTCAGTGCCAAACCTTTCTCCCTTCTCTCCACTCTCAATCTCCCTCTTGCAGTTCAAACCATCCCCCCTTGGTCTGTCACCACAGGCCCTGCTCAAAACTCTGCCCCCAGCTCTCTTCTGGCCCCTTGATGCACTGCAAGGCCACCAGGAGGTCTCCCTGGAGCCTTCTCCTCTCCAGGCTGAACACCTCCAACTCTGCCAGCCTGGCCTGGCAGCAGAGCTTCCACCTTGCCAGCACTGCTGTGGCCTCCTCTGGCCCTGTGCAACAGGTCGCTGTCTGCTGTGCTGAGCATGGACACAGCTGTCTGTTGCTTGCTCTTTTCTCTAATCACGGATGGATCCTTCTGAGGGTTGAGAGGACCTCTTTAAGTCCTGAAAGGGCATCATGAGGTCTCCCTGGAGCCTTCTCCAGGCTGAGCAACCCCAACTCTCTTAGCCTAACTCACGTGACTGATTTTACATCCCTTGAGTTACACATCTGAGCTCCACTGCTAATGATCAATGGCTTCAGATGAGCAGAAGGCATGGCCTGAAGATGCTTCATTTCAGGGTGGCATTGGTGGCTGCTCTGCCTTCTAACAGAAGCCAAACTCTTTGGATCTGTTCTGTCCTGTTTCTTGAATGCTGCACCTGGCTGCCAGCTCTGCCCAGATTGCTTTTGGCAGCAGCAGCAAGTTACTGCTTGAAATCTGCATTTTGGTAAACACAATTTCTCCATAATAGGTTTATAGCATTAATTAGGACCTGTCAGGCTTGTTAGTGCCTCTCTGAGCCATAGCTCAAAGAGAGAGACACAGAATGCTGAGGAGATAAACTGTGTGGAATGAGGATTTAACAGCTGCCTGAAGGATTCTATCACATAATCACTACAGCTCACATGGAAAAGGTAAAAGGGAACATTTGACCTCAAAAAATTGATATGGAATATAAAGGATTGAGCCTTCTCCTAGAGGCTTGCCAGGCAAACTTTTTGCACTCAGAGCAAAAGCATCAATAAATCATAGAATAGAGAATGGCTTGAGCTGGAAGGGACCTCAGAGTTCATCTGCTCCTACCCCCTGCCATGCCCAGGGACACCTCTCAGCTAGACTCAGCTGCTCAAGGCCTGGCCTTGGACACCTTCAGGCAGGAGGCAGCCACAGCCTCCCTGGGCAGACTGGGACAGACTCTCAGCACCATCCTTACACTGCACAACTTCTTCCTCAGCTCCACTCTAACCCTGCTCTGCCTCAGCTCCAAACCATTCCCCCTTGGCCTGGCTCAGACACCCTCAACAAAAGTCCTCTGCAGCCTTCCTGCAGGATCCCTTCAGGCACTGGCAGGCAGCTCTGAGGTCCCCCTGGAGCCTTCTCCTCTGCAGGCTGCACACCCCCAGCTCCCTCAGCCTGTGCTCACAGCAGAGCTGCTGCACCCCTTGGAGCATCTTTGTGGCCTCCTCTGACCTTGCTCCAGCAGCTCTGTGTCCTTCTCCTGCTGGGGACAGCAGCACTGGAGGCAGGATTGGAGGTGAGGTCTGAGCAGGGCAGAGTACAATCTACAAACCTAGACTGGTTTAGATATATTTGAAACCAAAAATCAAACAAAGCTAAAGCCAAACTAAAATCCTATTTGCAGAGAGTCTTCCATGGCCTTATTGAAATGCTGCTGACCTTCGTGGCAGCACTGCAGAGATGCTTCTGCAGCTGCCTGGCCAGGCTAGGGAACGCTGCTGTGTGTTTTACCTCCCTTTTGGAGCAGCTTTGGCTTCCACTGCTCTGATTTTGTTCTGGGAGCCCAGATCGGCTGTGCTGTGCTGTGCTGCTGCTCAAACCTGGTGCCTGGAGCAAGGATCCTACACAAAGTGGACCTGGAAAAATTTGATGTGGTGGGGACAAAGCACATCAACCTGCAGCCAGATTGTGGCCTTAGAACTGCTTTCTTCCGAGGAGAAGCAGGTTTGTGAGGGAGCTGGCAGGCTGGTGGCCACACTTGGGTGGAGAGTGTGGAAATCTGTTAGCTAGGGAGGAATCCAGTCCTGAAAACAGCCCAAATTCCCAGCAGGGTTTTGGAGCTGTTGTTGGGAGTGAGCTGTGTAGAAGCAGCTGATGTGCAGGGAGCTGTCAGACACAAAGCAGGCTGACAGGCTGAGGGCTGCTTTTATCAGCAGCCCTGCTGGCTCTGAAGCACAGCACTGGAGGGCAGGGGAGCTACAGTTCCCCCGGCCCAGGGATGCTGCTTATCTGCAATGCTGACTCCCGACCAGCAGAGCAAGAGACCTCTGCCTTCCCAAGGTCACTGCAGGTCGGGCAGGTAGATTCATAGAATGGGCTGGGTGGAAAGGGATCTTCTAGATCATCCTGTCCCAGCCCCCTGCCATGGGCAGGGACACCTCCCACCAGCCCAGGCTGCTGAAGGCCTCATCCAGCCTGGCCTCAAACACCTCCAGGGAGGTTGTGGATCACAGAATCACACATTCTGTGTTCACATTCTGTGATTCTGTGATCCACAGCCTCCCTGGGCAACCTGTGCCAATCTCTCCCCACGCTCACTGGGTGGGGAGTTTCTTCCTTCTCCTCTCCACTCTCAGTCTCCCCTCTCCCAGCTCCAAGCCATTTCCCTCATCCTGGCACTCCCAGCCCTTGTCCAAAGTCCCTCCCCAGCTCTCCTGCAGCCCCTTCAGGTACTGGAAGGCTGCTCTGAGGTCTCCCTGGAGCCTTCTCTTCTCCTGGCTCAGTAGCTGCCCAGGGGAGGCTGTGGCTGCCTTCTGCCTGGGAGTGTCCAAGGCCAGGCTGGGTGAGGCCTTGAGCAGCTGAGTCTAGCTGAGAGGTGTCCCTGGGCATGGCAGGGGGTTGGAGCAGATGAGCTCTGAGGTCCATTCCAACTTGAGCCATTCTGTGATCTCATTCCAACCCCCTACCATGGGCAGGGACACCTCCCACCAGCCCAGGTTGCTCAAGGCCCCATCCAGCCTGGCCCTGAACAGCTCCAGGCTTGGAGCCTCCACAGCTTCTGGGCATGAAGGGCTGAAATTCAGCCCCTGTCCTTGGACAACACAGAACAGCTGTGTCTCCTAGGAATCCTGACCAGGGCTTTGGATCTCTTCCTAACCTGGATGCTCATCCAAACTGCTTCTCCAGTAGTCCCTACGAGCCTCCTTTGTGCTCTGCAGTGTGCCTGCTTGGTTTGTGTCCAGAGCAGTCGACAGCAGATCTGGGGGTTATTTGCTGGTGGCAGGACTCTGTCAGCATCTCCTTTCTGCCTTCTTCTCTCTCTCCAGGGTATTACAGACATGCCCATTGATGACAGTCCTCAGTGGCAGCATTTCAGACCCAGGATGGCTTTGTCTTAGGTAGCACCAACTGTGAGCAGCTCCTGCCTTTGGCACACAGTGGACGCAGGCCTGCTGCTTGCTGGCATTACCTGGCCACACTTCTCCTGCTGCAGCCCAGGCTCTGCTTGGCTTTCTGGGCTGCAAGTGCACACTGCTGGCTCATGCTGAGCTTCTTGCCCACCAGCACCCCCAAGTCCCTCTCCTCAAGGCTGCTCTCCAGCCAGTCACTGCCCAGTCTGGATTTCTGCTTGGCATTGCCTCGACCCAGATGCAGGACCCTGCACTTGGTCTTGTTGAACCTCATGAGGTTGGCTTGTGCCCACCTCTCCAGCCTGTCCAGGTCCCTCTGGCTGGCATCGCTTCCCTCCAGCATGTCTGCTGCACCACACAGCTTGGTGTCATCAGCAAACTTGCTGAGGGAGCATTCAGTGCCACTGTCTATGGTGCCCAGAAAGATGTTAAACAAGACTGGTCCCAAGACTGATCCCTGAGGGACACCACTTGGCACTGGCCTCCACTGGGACATTGAGCCATTGACTCTTGTCAGTGGTGCCCAGGGACAGGACAAGGAGCAATGGGCACAAAGTGGTACTCAGGAGGTTCCATTTGAGCAGGAGGAGAAAGTTGTTTGTTGTGAGGGTGCTGGAGGCCTGGAGCAGGCTGCCCAGAGAGGCTGTGGAGTGTCCTTGTGTGGAGAGCTTCCAAGGGCAGCTGGGCACTGTGCTGCTGGGCAAGCTGCTGTGGGTGCCCTGCTTGAGCAGGGGCTTGGGATGGATGATCTCCAGAGGTCCCTTCCAACCATTCCATGATTCTCACACGGGAGTCCATGGACCTCCGCCTGGCATCCCAGCATTTCCTTCTCCCTGTTTCTGTGGGGTGGGAGAGTGGTTGAGTACCACAGCCTGCACCTCTGACATAACTGAGGCAGTCCTGAGGCAGGGCCTAATGGATCACCGCAGCTGCAGGCAGGGGAGAGCATCAGGACCCAGCCTGCAGTTTAGTGCCTGCTTTTTAGAGGTGCAGCTGAGGAGGAGCACAAGTGAGAGGAGATTTGGGTCAAAGGCACTGAATGGTTTCTTATGCCAGGAAAGCAAAAGAGGCCTTTGCAGTGCTTTATCTCTGGATTTCTAACTGAAGGGATGGGATTTGCCTCCTGAAATGTTTCATCCAGGGAATTGCCATCCTCTGGTGCTTTCAGAAGATTAAAGAAGAGCAGAATTAAAACCTTTAGGGGGCTGCATGACACGGTTCAGCTGAAGCAAACTCTGCTTCTCCTCCTTGTTCTTATTTCCTCCAAAGCTGAGGAGTGTTGAGGAACTCACTTCAGCCTGGTGCTGGCAGGGAGCTGCCAGAGCAGTTTTCTTCTGCTGTGCTCCCAGCTTCCCTCTCCGTGTGTGTTCCAGCACAAGATGCTGCTCTGCACTGCCCCAGGCGCTGCACTCCGCCAGCTCTGTTTGCTCACTGCCCTGTGCCCTAAGCTCAGCAGGGCTCAGGGCTCGGGCTGCAGGAGCAAAGCTGCTGGATGAAGTCAGCATTGCTCAGAAGCAGGTCACGGGGAGGGACAGCGACAGGCTGGTGACGCCTGAGACACAGCTGGCACAGGGGGCCTGCACCAGCTCTGCACAGGCAGCATTCAAGAATGGACAGAGGAGATGGGGAGGCTTGGACTGCATTTTTAAAGAAGCCTCTTCCCTGAAAGGGTTCTCAAGGTCTGGCTCAGGCTGCCCAGAGACGTGGTTGAGTCCTCATTCCTGGAGGTGTTTCCAAGAGGCAGAGCTGTGGTGCTGAGGGTCATGGCTTAGCCCCAGCCTTGGTACAGTTAGAGAAAGGTTGGACTGGAGGAGCATAAACAGCTGTTCCAAACAAAACAATTCCATGATTCCAAGAATGACGTGGGACTGCTTGTTGCTGGATACCTCCCAAAGAGCTGTGTCCATCCACTCTCACTCTGCACTATTGTGTGACCAGGGGCTTGCCCCTTTCACCCTGTTAGCCTGAGTACCAGGCCACTGCAACAAAAGAAGACAAGGCTGTCTGCAGCAAGACTCTGGAGTACAGGCAGCTACAGAGCTGCTGCCTGCCTGCCTGCTTCCTCCCCTGCCCACAGAGGCATCAAGGATCAGGAAGGCTCTTGCCTTGTGGCAGACAGTGCTCAGAATCTCACCAGTGCTGGGCTACTCACCAGTGCTGAGCCACTCACCAGTGCTGAGCCACTCACCAGTGCTGAGCTACTGACCAGTGCTGAGCCTCTCACCAGTGCTGAGCCTCTCACCAGTGCCCTGCTCATCTGGCCTTGCACACCAGGTAGCTGCTGGTCTCTGCCTCCAAGCCCTGTGGCTTGCCAGGGGCTAAACGGCAGCATGAGGCCTGTGCTGTTCAGCTCAGTCTTTGTGTGTCACTTCCACTCTGATCATTTTCTGCTCCAAACCACAGTCTGAAATAATTGGGTCATGCCCAACAAAGGGGTGGAAATTTCTGAGCCTTGCTATGTCCACATGGCACGGAGGTGACCCAGCTGAGGCAGAGCAGGGAGATGAGCTCTGGAGCTGGGAGTGGTGTGAAATGCTTCACTAGTGTGGATGTTCTGCCTCTGCACCTCGGTCCAGAGCATCCTAACTGCGCCGTCCTGGGGCTTGGGGCTGTGCTGGTTCATTGAGGGACAGATGGGAGCCACTACATAGCAGTAGGGCACTGGGTAAAGATGTCAGGAAGCCATAGCCCTCGAGGTTCTGGCCTTGACAAGCTGGGAGCAGAGACCTGGCTGGTTTAGGAGGATGGCAAATCCTGCACTGGATTAAGCCACAATAAAAGCAGAAAGTGTGCAGGATGGTCCTATACCTGCAGACAAGCAGGCACTGCCTGGGCTGGCAGTCACAGCAGCACCAGCACCAGTCTTGCCTGCTCACTCTCTCAGAAGCATTATCAGGCCTGATGAGGTAAGGATGTGCCTCACTCTCCTTGCCCTCCCTCCCGCAGGTCCACAACCTGAAACGTGACCCTGTGGTGGGTCTGGAAATCAGCAAGCAGCACAGGCTCCTCCGAGCTGGAAGAGCAGAGCAGCTCCATGTGCCAGGCTCCCAGCAGCCAGCCGGGCTTGGTGAGCCAGTGTGCAGCTCCTGGTAGGGATGGAGAGGGTGTTGGGTAGTTGGACAGCAAGACAAACCATCTGGTGGCAGCAGGATTTGGTATTGATGTCCTCTCAGAAGGGAGAGGCAGCTCTGAGCTGCAGAGGACAGATCTAGTGGAGTCCTGCCACTTAATTTCTCACCTGCCAGGCCCTGCCACTGCTGATGCTGTCATGGCTTTAGCTATGGACTGCTTCAGCCTTAGCACCAGCAGAACAAGCTGGCAGCACAGCTCAGACAAGCAGCTGGACACGTTTCTCTGCTGAGCAATCCCGGGGGGGAGTCAACACTGCCTTGGCTACGGTTGTTTGTGTGTCCATTCACAGGGTCCAGAGGAGGCCACCAAGAGAATAAGAGGGCTGGAGAAACTCTCCTGTGGGGACAGGCTGGGAGGGTTGGGGCTGTTCAGGCTGGAGAAGAGAAGGCTCCAGGCAGACCTTAGAGCTGCATTTCAGTATCTGCAGGGGACCTGCAGGCAGGCTGGGGAGGGACTGTTCAGAAGAGCCTGTGGGGACAGGATGAGGGCAAGGGTTTGGAACTGGAGCAGGGCAGAGTTAGGTTGGGCACCAGGAGGAAGCTCTGCACAGTGAGGGTGGGGAGAGACTGACACTGGCTGCCCAGGGAGGTGGTTAAGGCCATCCCTGGAGACATGCAAGCTCAGGCTTGCTGTGTCCCTGTGCAGCCTGCTCTGACTGGAGGTGTCCCTGCTGCCTGCAGAGGGTTGGACAAGATGCCTTTGGAGGGTCCCTTCCAGCCCAGTGTGCTCTTTGACTCCAGCACCCTGTGCTGCTCTTGCTGACAGCAGTTCTCCATCACCTCACAGAGGGGTGGGGAAGGTCCAGGCCTGTAGCAGAGCTCTGCTAGGGCAGAAAAGGTCGCAGCAAATCCAATCAAATCCAGCAGCTTGCTGTGGGGAGCAGAGAGATGGTGGCAGCTTTGCTGGCAGCCAATCCAAGTTGTGCCCCTCGCTGCCTGCTGCGTGAGGATGGCTGCGCTCTGAGGATGTCAGGAGGAATGCAGTGTTCGCCTCTCAGACAACCATTTCAAAGAGCTGCTGTCCTAAAAAGACAGCACACGTGAGCTCCGAGCTCCGAGCCCCGCAAGGCGCCTCCGGCAGGCGGGGGCTCGCCCGGCTCCCGACCTCAACACTAGAGGTAGCTCCAGCACACCAGTAGAGCTCCCAGCAGCCGATCGCCACCGAGCTGCTGCCCGGCGCACCGAGGGCCGAAACAGGGAATGCCTCGGGGCCGAAGCGGGACCAGTCACAGCCCTCAGCGGGAAGGCAGCTGCGTGAACAGCTCCTGACCGTGCGGGGTAAGGAGAGCAGTTGTCAGGCAGCAGCTGTCCCTGGCTGGCTCCTGGAATGGGGTCCCTGCTGCTGCCCTGTGATCTCCAGCTGTGTACACGCAGGCACAGTGCAGGATGAGCATCCACACCTGTGGACATCCCAAATGATGCCACCACGCCCGAGTGCCTGCCATCTTCCACTGCCTTGTCTGCAGCAGCGAACCTGGAGGGCTGAGACGTGTGGGGGGTGATAGGACACAAGCATCATTTGTGTTGTGTTCCTCTCCCATCAGATGGGCCTGATATCCTCTGCCAAACCACTTGCCTGGTGTTGCACGGGACCATCCTGCAGGGTTCAGAGCACCCAGCTGACATGGAGCTGCTGGAGCAGCTGCTTGGCACAGGTTTGGCAGTGCCTGGAGCTCGCCTCACCATCCTGGATGCCTGCAGGCTCGCTGTGCCTCCAAGGTGCTCAGCAGGGCCAAGTGCAGGGCTGCAGCAAAGGCAGGAAACAGCTGGAGATGAGCTCTACTTCCTGAGCAGAAGAGAGGAGCCTTTCAGTGCCATGCTGTGCTCAGAGATCCAGGCTGGCTCCCAGCAGAGCTCCGTGGTGGCAGAGAGCACAGCACCGCATCCAGCTCCGGTGCCACTGGTGGGCGATGTGGGCAGCGTGCCTGGCTAGCTGCTGCCTGCCTCCCTGCTCCTGTGCCTCCTGCAGCTTGCTGACACCTCACCTTGGCACCATCAGGCCTCATGTGAAGGGTACAGCCCCACCCACCATTTCTCCTGCTCCCCTGGCAGTGTGCAGCTGCTGTGATGTATGTGCATTGCTACGATGTAAGAGCTGCTGCTGCACCCTGCCTTGTTTTCCCACATCAGTGCAGCTTCTCTTCCCCTCTCTCTGATCATCCCCCATCAGTCCTCCCCTACAGTGCTCAATAACCCTTCCACATCTTGCCCTGTGCCCTGCAGTGTTAGGCAGAAGTCTCACTGAGCTTCTCCCTTTGGTGACAGCTCAAGGCATGGTCCCGCATGGGCTCTGAGCTGGTGCCCACAGGGCTCCAACATGAGATGTGCTGCTGGGGGAAGCAGGTAGACTGCTTTAGAGCAGCAGAGTGTCTGCTCCAGGCTGCCTTCTCTCTCTCTCACTTTCCCCATGCACCCCTATTTCAGGAGCCTTACCAGGGTGAAGGACTAAGGTAAAATGTGCCCAAAAGTGCTGTCAGGAGCACAGAGTAAACAACTCACACCGGGGGTAGCAATCACCAGAGTAAACAAGGGGGGACCTACTTGCACTGGAGAAAGCAATCACCAAAGCGCTGTCAGAGACACAGAGCAGCTCCTCTGAAGAAATCCAAACACTTGTGCTTGCAGCCTGTCAGCTCTGAGAGCCCTGGGTGTTATCTGGGATAAGAACAGGTAGGATCTTTTCAGGCTGTGCTTTGTTTTAGCCTGACAGCAACCCTTTGAAGAACATCTGTACAGAACAGCAATTACAGCTAGCAGCCAATTAGCCTGAGCCGCACTTTCCTTCGCTGCGGCTCCCCTGAGGACGCCATTCCCCTGCACGGGTGAGGGTGCAGAGCTTCCTGGGAAGGACAAAGCGTTTGGGAAGCAGACCCAGGGCAGCTCACCTGGCCCTGGAAACCCTGCCTCCTCTCACAGCTGGGTGACTGAGCAGGGCTGGCCCCTTTCTGGCAGGGTCTGGCACTGCTGAGCCAAAGGTGAACATGCCAGGAGGCAGATGGGTGCCTTCAGGTACCAGGTGGTTCTGCTACAGCACCTCAGCACTGGCCCTTACCTGCCTAGGCCTGCTTGCAGCAGGCTGAGCAGCACACCGAGGAACCTGCTTGCTTTGAGAGGCGAGAGCAGGAAGGGCAGCCGGGCACAGGGGCAGGCTCAGGTTGAAGGAGTCTGCGGCTTTGTGCCTCTCCTCCTCACACACAGCGCTCAGGCAGCGCTCCTCAGCGAGGCTCGCAGGTTGCTGTCAGTGGTTGGCAACACCAAAGTTCTGCCCTTTGCTCCCTTGCAACGCTCTGCCTTCATGGGTGGTCTGTGTCCGGGGCTGGCAGCGCAGCAAGGCAGTGCGGTGGTTTGCTTTGGTCCCTGCTGGACGGGGAAGTGAGGACAGCGTGACTGGGGCAGCACTGCCTCAGTCCCTGCTAGGCAGCCTGTCAGCTGCAGGAGGGCAGCTGCTGTGCTCTGCAATCCACTGCCATGAGCCCAGTGCCACTCAAAGGCTGCTCGCTCCTCCTCACGCCTGCTGCTGTGCTGGGGCAGTGCCTCAGAGTGTTCCCCGGTGTTGAAGACATGGGCCCTGTGCCCTGGGCTGGAAGGGACCTCTAGATATCACCCAGCCCAACCCCCTGCTCAAGCAGGGCACCCACAGCAACCTGCCCAGGAGCACAGTGCCCAGTTGCCCTTGGAAGCTCTCCACACAAGGACGCTCCACAGCCTCTCTGGGCAGCCTGCTCCAGGCCTCCAGCACCCTCACATCAAACAACTTTCTCCTCCTGCTCAGATGCAACCTCCTGGCTGCCACTTTGTGTCCACTGCCCCTTGTCCTGTCCCTGGACACCACTGACAAGAGCCTGGCCCCAACCTCTTGTCCTCCACAGCTCCTTTAGCTCTTGCTGAGCATTGCTCAGATGCCCTTTGGGGCTACTCTTCTGCAGGCTCTCAGCCCCAGGGCTCTCAGCTTCGCTCATCAGAGGGTGCAGGACCTCAAGCACCAAGTTGTGTTGTCTGCTAGGGATTGGGAGCATCTATGGGCTTGGTGGCACAGTTCTGTGAGTACAGGGAGCACTTTGAGATCAGGCCCCAGGTTGGGAATAGACCTGCTGAATCGACCCAATTCCTATGAGAAATCTCAGCAGATTCTGAGTTTGCTATTAACAACAATAATAAATAAATAAATGAATGAATACTTAAACTAAACACCAGAGAGCAAACTCCAGAATCAGCCTCTGCAATACAGCAGCAGAAATGCTGGCTGGAGCATCTGTAAGCCTGGTAAAACAAACAGAACCCCTCTACAGGGACTGATTAGTGAAATCAAATGATTATCAGGCCAATTAACCCAGTGTTCCCCAGAGGGAAGGCTTCCCCTGCACAGGGGCTGGGATCTGGCTGTGGGATGTGCACTTCATGCAGATGGCTGCCTCCAGGAAAGAAAGCCCAGGGGCTCCTGGCTTCTGGCACACGTGGTACATACAGAGCAGTCCAACAGCCACACTGATGAGGCTGCCCTGACTTTGGCTATGCCATCTGGAGGACTTCCAGATAGCCCTGGCAGTGGGACAGGAATAAGGAGTTGAGGGCTGCTGGAGTTTGCAAGTGTCAAGGGCATCAGGGCCGAAGTTTCCGGTTGCTGAGCTGTCAGGGTGCCCAGCCACAAGGGCACACCTGGGCAAAGCAGTTGGACCAAATCTCAGCTGCAACTCTTCACATAATGTTTTCAAGCTAATGGCAAAATGTAGTCCTTTGAAATCCCAGCCTTGGGAGGCATGGCCTAGCCTTTAGCTCTGCAAGGGCCAGCACCAAAGGGAAGCGGAGCTCAGGTTTCCCAAGGCCTCTCTAGGGAGCTGTCTTCTGGTTGACAGGGAAGGAAGAGAGCTGCTGCGAACCCCAGAGACCCCCCCCACTGGGGACAGCTCTGGCAGGCGTCCCCCTCCTCTTTATATTCCTGAGGCTTTTGCTCATCAGTCATGCAGCAGAAGCAGCTCAGCTGCAGCTCAGTGCTTCCCTCGCCTGCAGGCTCAACCTGATGTGCTTCCACATTGCCACTCTCAAGGCAGCACCTCCAGAGCAAGCCTCACAATGGCTTCTTGCTGCCATTCCCAGGGAGCTGAGGGGATCAGAAGGAAAGCAGGGAGGAATAAGGAGCCAGTCTGAGTTGCATCTTTCACCCCTCATCCCAATCTGTGCCAGTCTGTCTGCCTGAGGAATAGGTGCCAGCTTCAGCTGCATCTTTCAGCCCTTGTCTTGCTGCATGCCAGTCTGGCTGCCTGGATGTAGCATAACTTCCTGAGCTGCAGAATCCCCGTGCAGAAGTGATGGCTGTTGGAGGGCACTCCCAAAAGGCAGGACCTGCTCTGCCTCTTATCCCCTGCCAGCACCATTTAAAGCCAGCTCTGCCAAAACAATACTGGCCTTTGTGATCCATGGTGCTTGTGGAAGGGAGGGGTGGCAAGATGTGCCCA
This sequence comes from Tricholaema leucomelas, assembly GCA_013400475.1. Classification (NCBI taxonomy): domain Eukaryota; kingdom Metazoa; phylum Chordata; class Aves; order Piciformes; family Lybiidae; genus Tricholaema lacrymosa; species Tricholaema leucomelas. The sequence continues at coordinate 140,861 of WAAF01002583.1, forward strand.
AGGATGGAGAGGAGGAGATGATCCTCGGGTAGATTGGCCTTACAGAACCACAGAGTCACAGGATGTATTTGGATGGCAGAGCTCTCCAAGCTCATCCAGTCCAGCCCTCGACCCAGCACTGCAGAATCAGCACCAAACCATGTCTCTCAGTGCCAGCTCCACAGGCTGCTGGAACACCCCCAGGGATGGGGACTGCAGCACTGCCCTGGGCAGCCTGTGCCAGTGTTTGAGAACCCTTCCAGTGCAGAAATATTTCCTGAGCTCCATCCTGAGCCTCCCTTGGGGCAGCTTGGAACCATTTCCTCTGTTCCTGTCCCTTGGCACCAAGGAGCAGAGGCTGCCCCCTCCTCACTACCACCTCCCTGCAAGGAGCTGTAGAGAGCAATGAGCTCTGCCCTCAGCCTCCGCTTCTGCAGCCTGCACACCTCCAGCTCCCTCAGCTGCTCCTCACAGCCCAGCTGCTCCAGGCCCTTCTCCAGCCTCTCTGCCCTGCTCTGGACATGCTGCAGCCTCTCAGTGTCCTTCCAGCACTGAGAGGCCTAGAACCAAACACATTATCTGAGGTGTGCTGAGCACAGGGGGATGATCAACTCTCTGTCCCTGCTGCTCACCCTATCGTTCATCTAAGCCAGGATACCAACAGCAAGCTCCTACCCTTACTGTGTCCTCAGATAGCATTAGCATCAACTTTGCACACATCTCTGCCAGCCCAGCCTGCCTCAGCTGGTGTCTCATAAGGACACGTTACACCAAGACAGCCTCGCTGCCTAGTTTATAAACATTCCAGCACAGCACCTGAGCTCGATGGCACTTCTGACTCCGGCAGCAGCAGCCCCGTGGCCTCTCTTGCTGGAGGGAACCGCTGGGGTTTATTTCCCTGCCGTGCCTCATCCTGGGACTGCAGCCCTGCGGCTGGCGCTGGAGCACCGCGGGGGCCGTGGCTGGGCACAGCCCTACAGGCAGGGCACAGCCGAGCCACAGCGCCTGGCCTTCGTGCCCAGGGCATGGCAGCCTGGGGGATGATGTCAGAGATGGGCTGTGATGAGGAGGAGTCAGGTGTTGGGAGGAACACTGAGGGCTTTGCTGGTGTCCTGCTCGGCTTCAGAGCCTGTTAAAGCTCCCTTAAGGCAGCTGGGCAGTTGAGGAGGATGTGCTGAGCACAGGAGCTGCTCTGACCCCGTAACTGTGCTGGCTGTGCGGCAGCAGCAGTGCCCACTCTGCTCTCTGGACATCATCTGAGGCATTATTTTGAATCATAGAATCACTGAGTTTGGAAAACAGCTCTGTGATCAGCAAGCCCAACCTTCTACCCAGTGACTCCATGACCCCAGGTGCCGTGGCCACAGCTTTCTTGAGCACCTCCAGGGATGACAACTCCACCACTTCTCTGGGCAGCCTGGGCCACTCCCTGACCACTCTGGCAGCAAAGAAATTCTTCCTTCTCTCCAACCTAACCCTCCCCTGGCACAATTTGTGGCCAGTTCCTCTCCTTCTCTCACATGAGACTAGGGAGCAGAGCCTAACCCCCAGCTGGCTGCAGCCTCCTCTCAGGGAGCTGTAGAGAGCAATGAGCTCTGCCCTCAGCCTCCTCTTCTCCAGGCTGCACACCCCCAGCTCCCTCAGCTGCTCCTCCCCAGTTCTGTTCTGCAGACCCTTCCCCAGCTTTGTTGCCCTTCTCTGGACCTGCTTCAGCCTCTCATTGTCCTCCTCACACTGCAGTGCCCCAGGCTGGACCCTGCCTCACCAGGCAGGAGGAGCAAGGGAACATTTCTGCAGGTGGGGGCACAAAAGCAGCCTGCAAGTTGACCAGCAAGAGCAGAGCCAAAGCAGGAACCTGGGAGAACCTGGGAGAGTGCCAAAGGGAACTCACAGGGCAGAGTGAAGTGTTTGGAAGAGATGAGGGGAAGCTGAAGCCTGGCCTGGGAGTAATGGGGGCTTGGTGGGGAGAATGGAGAGCAGGGAGTACCACAGCCCTGTCCACAGGCAAGGCAAAAGGCTGCCAGGCTTCCCTCTCTGGTTCTGTCAGCATCTGGCTGCCTGGATCTCCAGGAGGAAGCATCTGAATGTTCCCTGTCATAACTTGTTTGTGCAGCCACAGCTCTTAGCTGCAGGCTGACAGAGGGGAGGATTTACAAGGAGATTCAGAGCAGCTCCTGCAAGACAGGAGTGAGCTGCCCTTTGTGCATGGCAAACCAGATGGGGCTGCCTTCAGAGGTGATGCTGACTGAAGAGGGACTGCTCACTGTTTCGTGGCTCTTTGAGCTCTCAAAAGGCACTTTCAGACACCTCGATGACTGTTAGGATCTAAGCAGGTGCATGGTCTCCAGCACTCACCTAGGTAAGGCTGTAGTGAACTCAGCAAGCTGTGTGCACAGCTTCACAGACTGCACTGGCTCAGAAGGGACCCTCCAAGGGCATTCTGTCCAACTCCTTGCGGGCACCAGGGACACCTCCAACCGGAGTAGGTTGCTCAGGACCCCATCAAGTCTGATCTTTAATGTCTGCAGGGATGGCCTCAACCACCTCCCTGGGCAGCCTGTGCCAGTCTCTCCCCACCCTCACTGTGCAGAGCTTCCTCCTGGTGTCCAACCTAACTCTGCCCTGCTCCAGTTCCAAACCATTGCCCTCAGCCTGTTCCCACAGGCTCTTCTGAACAGTCCCTCCCCAGCCTGCCTGCAGGTCCTCTGCAGATACTGAAATACAGCTGTGAGGTCTGCCTGGAGCCTTCTTTACGCTAGGCTGAACAGACTCAACTCTTCCATTACGACCTGCTGAAAACAACTGCCTCAGAAGGAGGTGGGAGTGGAGGCTGAGCCTTCTGCCTTGCTGGTGTTAGCCACTGCAGTGCAATCAGAACAGAAGTCAAGTGTTCAGGAGCTTGGCTGCTGCTGTCCCCCCTGAGGAAGCATTCTTCCTAAGTGTTAATTGCTGCTGGCAGGGAGTGATGTTATCCCTATAGGAAGCTCAGCTCTGGGAACCATGGCGGGAAAGCAGGTGTGGAAAGACAGAAATGAGCACAGGAGACGCAAATCCTTGGAGCTGCTGCAAAGGACTGAAAGGAGAAGTGTTGCCAAGCACAATACCTGAGTATGGGGGAAGGGAGCAGGGGGTGGTTTCCAAAGCCTCTGGGGACTGCCGGAGCCCAAGACTGATGCACAGAGCCAGTGTCACAGGCGGTCTGGAAATGCCCACCTGTGACTTCTCTGTATGGCTTGTGGGCAGGTCGTGTGTGGCTCCAGGTGGGCTGGGGCAAAACGAGGACCAGTAAAGCAGTCCCTGCTGCTGAAGATGGCTTTGAAAAGTCCTGGCTCTGGGGGAAACACTCAGATTATCTCTTCTCCGAGAGAAGAAGCCCTGCCCAGAGCTGCCTCTCCCCATCTCTGTGCTCTGCCCCCTGCCCCACAGACCCTGTTACACAACAGGGCCACTGCTTGTTTGCAGGCTTGCAGTTAAGAAGCCAAATCCAGTTACACAAAGCTTTGTAAACCCCAGGGTTTATCCCTGTGAGGAAGTCCACTAACAGATGCCCAGAGACAGAGCTGCTGGTGCAGAGCAGAGCCCTCCTCCCAGCTGGGTCATCTGCAGGCTGTGGCGGCTGAGATGGCAAAGTGACCCTGGCCTCCATTTCTCTTTGCCTCCAGTGCCTGTGGGCAGAGGCAGCCACTCCTGGACACTGCTCAGCACCTGCTCTCTGCCCAGGACAAGAGGCAAGGCAAGTAGGGCAGCCTGTGGTACAGCAGTGGAGCCTCTGTGCCCCTGTGCTGGGTGGCTCTGGGTGTCGCTGGTTCAGCTGGAGCTGTGTGAGCCAGAGAGGTGCCTTGGGGCAGCCCCAAGCCCTGCCTTGTGCTGAGAGCCGTGGTGGCAGGTGGGGCCCATCCCCTCCCATGCCCTCCATCTGGCAGCAGTGGCACTGCTTTGAGCCAGGCTGTTGGGAGACCTTGGTGAGGGCTCCTTCTTTGCCATAGACGTTAGTTCCTGTGAGGAAGAGACACAGACGCAGAAACACAGAAACATTCTGGTTGGAAAAGACCCTCAGGACCATCAAGTCCAACCCTTAAGAAGCACCGCTCCAGCCAGACACCTGTGGTGCTCCCCAAGCATTAGTGACAGAAGTGGCCCTCAGCCCTGCTGCCAAGCTGGCACATGCCCTGTCTTCAGGACTCACAACCACAGCATTGTGAGGGGCTTTAAGATCATCAGGTCCAACCATAACCCAACTACCATCACCACTGAGCTATATCCTGAATCACCTTCAGCTTCTTGAGCACCTCCAGGCATGGGGACTCCATCACCTCCCTGGGCAGCCTGTGCCAGTGCCTGACCACTCTGGCAGCAAAGAAATGTTTCCTCCTCTCCAATCTAACCCTCTCCCGGCACAGCTTTAACTCACTTCCTCTCATCCTATTGCTGGTTACTTGAGAGAAGAGGCCACCACCAGCCTCACTCCAGCCTCCTTTCAGGGGGTTGCAGAGCACCAGAAGCCCAGATCCAGATGGAAGAGAAGGAGTGAAGCCAACAGCCCTTGCAGGGGCGGGCAGCTGAGTGCTTGCTCCGTGGTGCATCCCAGGCAAGGGAACACCAAGCTCCAGCCACATGAGCAGTTAAGGGGAAGGGACTTCCTGAGCAGCTGTGGAAGTCTGCCTGGTACAGAGGTGTGGACAGAAGAGGCAGTGCCTGCATTTGGGACTTGAGGGTGTGGCAGACTTGGGGAGAATGAGAATCGATGGCAAGTGGACATAAACCTCTGCTCAGGACCCCTTCTGCTTCCCAGAACACTCCAGCAGCAGGGTGAGATGTTTGCAACCTCCTGGCACACAGCAGAGCCTCCGTGCTCGGGACTGAGCCTTAAGGGGCACGTTGCTCCCTTTGATGTCTGTGCCCCTGCTCTTGAGGCAGGCACAACGCCCCCAGCCCCCCCCCAGGCCCCACAGCAGCTGTGCAGCAGCTGTCCCTGAGGCCTGGGCCAGCTGTCCCCAGGGGCAGCTGCAGTGCGACGATAGCTGCAGGGCTGTGCCCGCACCGCACTCGCTCTGCCAGGCTGTTGCCAAGGGATGTGGCAGGGCAGAGAGGCCAGGCTGGCTCCTGATTTGCTTTGGAAAGGACACTCCATGTCTCTGGGGGACAGAAAAATCCCTGCTGCTTCGGGGCTGTGGGGGATCAGCCTGCTGGAAAGAGGCTTAGGGAGCTTGCCGTGCTGGGGAAGGGGAGAGGCAAGGCTGCTGAGAGCTGCTCCTGGCAGCCTGAGCTGCTGAGCCCAAGACCTCTGGCACAGAGGCTGCACACCACAGCTCAGAGCTTGCACCACACTCCTGGCCCTCGGGAGATACAAGGAGCACAGCAGCAAGCCACAAGTCTTCAACCAGGTCTGTTTCTGCTAGGTTCAGGGTGGGTTTAGGAATCCCAGAGCAGCATCCAAGGAGCCAGCTCTCAGGGGATGACTGTAATCCAAAGGGTGAGAGAGCTGGGGGGGGGTTCAATCTGCAGGCTGAGAGGAGAGCTCCTTGCTCTCTACAACTCCCTGAAAAGAGGCTGGAGTTAGGCTGGTGGTGGTCTCTTCTCCCAGGTAACCAGCAATAGGATGAGAGGAAATGGCTTTGAGTTGTGCCAGAGGAGGCTGGAGATGAGGAAACATTTCTTTGCTGCCAGAGTGGTCAGGGACTGGCACAGGCTGCCCAGGGAGGTGGTGGAGTCCCCATCCCTGGAGGTGTTCAGGAAACCTGTAGCCATGGCACTTGGGGCCAGGGTTTGGTGTGCATGGTGGTATTGGTTTAATGGTTGGACTGGAAGATCTTAGAGGGCTTTTCCCACCCAAAGGGTTGTAGGATTCTGTGCCCCTAACAACGCTGCTTGGTCCCCTGATTTCCTGCTAATGAGGTGATGAAGTGTCAGCAGGCTCTTCCAGGTCCAAGACAATGAGCAACAGCCTGGTATCAGCATGGTATCAGCTTGGGATCAGCATGGGATCAGGAGGGTCAGATGAACAAGGATTTCAACTCCTCGTGGTCTGAGCAGAACTGCAGCATTTACTGGTGGAGCTGAGCCATGGAAGCGAAAAGCAATTTCATACTTTGCTCCTCCTGTGACCTGGGCCAGCTGTGCCTGGGCTGCTCATCTGCCCTCCTGCTGCACTCCCTGAGAGAAGCCAGCACTCCTGGGACACCTTCCACCTGCCCTGTTGGAAACTTCTGCCTTAGGAACAGGTGAACTCATGCTTTGGAAGTTCCCCATCCTGAAGCCGTGGCCCTGCAGATGCCTGCTGCCCATGCAGGCTTTCCCTGGGTACCTGCAGACCAGCTCACATCTGGAGGGGACAGGGCCTGGCTTTGGTGGTGCCACCGCTAGAGGCTGTTGAATTTCCTCTGGGCTTCTGTAAGGTGGTTCCAGATGTCCCTGTGCCGTTTTTGTGGCTCTGATACTGCTGGTAACAAAGCTGCTCAGTCTCCCTGGGACGCAGCAGGCAAATTCAGCTCCTTTGGAGGAGACTCTTGCCAGCCCAGGAGGCCTCATGCTAAGGCAGAGGCTGGGACATGGGCATGTTCCTAGTCCCAGACGTGATGGACATAGCCAGAACAACAGTCTGCTCTCCAGGTGGTGTCAAGGCAGAGCAGGCTGCAGCTGGCAGGGTGAACTCCTTCTGAGCACAGCCTTCCCCTCCACTGGAGCCTGCCGAGGGTCCTCTTCCTCCCTAGCTGGTAGCTCACACACTATGGGAGTGAAACACCTCAGAGATCCCTGACCCCTTTCATACCAGGCTGAAAGCATCCAAAAGCTGTTATAGGCTTGGCCCTGCAAGCTCTGCTTCCTCAGCAGGTGGCAGTCCTGCCATGGTCTGTCCCATTCTCTAAGCCACCTTGGAACAGTGAAAGAGATTGTTGTGGGTGAAGGGAGAACAGGGACAGAGGCCCTGCCCTGACCTTGCACAGCAGCTGGGTGCCAGAACCTGGAGGTAACCCCCAGACAACTGCTGCCCAGCACCATTCTGCCTGGACAGGCTGCTTGGGCTTGTGGTGGGACTGAACATCTCCTGAAGAGCAGCTCCAGAACAAGAATCACAGAGTGGTAGGGGTTGTGAGGAACCTCTGGAGACCATCCAGTCCAACCCACTGCCATAGCAGGGTCACTCAGGGCAGGGCACACAGGAACACATCCAGGTGAGGCTTGTAAATCTCCAGAGAAGGAGACTCCAGCACCTCTGGGCAGCCTGCTCCAGGCCTCCAGCACTCTCACACCAAACAAGGTTCTCCTCCCATCGAGGTGGAGCTTCCTGGGCTGCAGTTTTTGTGCAGCAGGGTGCCTGTGAGGGCAGCAGGAAGCTGTCCCTGTGCCCCAGGAGGCTGTGGCCCCTGGGGTGTGCGTGAGGAGCAGCCTGCTCTGCTGCAGCTAAGTAGGGCACTGCCTGTGCTCCAGGCACATTGCTGCCGTGCTTGTGAGCCCTGGAGGGCTGTGAAACAAATGAGAAGTCAAAGATCAATCCCCAGCGCTCAGGGAATTTGATCTGAGGAATGAGCACTTGGAGCCAAGCACAGCCAGAGAGCCGCTGAAGGGCCAGGCTGAGGAGCTGCCCGCAGGGACGGCACCTCTAAGGCCAGCAGCAGCACACCAGTGAGCCACCAGCACCCTGTCCAACTCGCCTGAGCCCTCAGGCCTGTGAGGAATGGGAGCAGAGGCAGCTGGACACCAGCTCTAGTGACTGACATGGGGAGCAGGCATCCCGTTCAGGCACCCTGGGTCCCATCCAGGCTTGCCAACAGGTAGGAGACCTCTGAGCTCTGCAGCAGGAGTTGCAGCCATGAGAGATAAACCAGGGACTGGCACAACAGGCACCCAGCACCACAAATGTACTGCCCCCGGGGTGGTGGTGGAGTGCCCCATCCCTGGAGGTGCTCAAGAAACCTGTGGCCACGGCACCTGGGGCCAGGGTTTGGTGGCCGTGGTGGTGCTGGCTTGCTGGTTGGACTGTGTGAGCTCAAGAGGGCTTTTCCAATCCAAGTCCTCCCATGGTTCTCCTTCCAGACAGGTCACTGCTGAGCTTTGTCCTCGTTGAGCTTCGTCCGGCAGCACATCAAGCCCTGTGCCTCAGTTTCCCAGCTGTGAATCTCGGGGGGGGCAGCAGCCAGATCTCTCTGAGGCAGAGGCTGCTGCTCTGCCTTCCACCCCCGTTCCAGAGCTCAGCTGAGCAGCCTAAGGAGCCTCACGCAGAGCAGGGGAAAGCATCACTCTGATCATACCAAAAGCATAGGTCATAGAATGGGCTGGGCTGGAAGGGACCTGCAGAGGTGATCCAGTCCTGGCCCCCTGTAGTCAGCAGGGACATCCCTACCCAAACAGGTCACCCAGGGCCCTGTCAAGCCTCACCTTGAATGTCTCCAGGGAAGGGGCCTCAACCGCCTCCCTGGGCAACCTGTTCCAGTGCTCCACCACCCTCATGGTAAGAACTTGTTCCTAACATCCAACCTAAATCTGCTCTTCTCAAGCTTGAACTCATTGCCCCTCATCCTGCCCCTGCAGGCCTTTGTAAGCAGCTTCTCTCCATCCTTCCTGTAGATCCCCTTCAGGCACTGGCAGGCTGCTATCAAGTCCCCCCAGAGCCTCCTCCTCTCCAGGCTGAACACCCCCAGCCTGTCCTCATAGCAGAGGTGCTCCAACCCTCTGATCATTTTTGAGGCCCTCCTCTGTACCTGCTCCACCAGGTCCACGTCCTTCCTATAACAAAAATGCCAGGATTGTGGAAATATCCTCCCACCCTTTCCTTCTTGGCTCACCCTGCGCCGGGGAGCTGGCAGCAGGAGCACCGCAGACCCCACAGGGTCCAGTCCCCTCCGCCCAGCTCCAGCCTAGGGAGCTGCAGCTCACCGACTGCTTCCTCTCTCCCTTCAAAGCACCAGGAGGCAGCTGGGATTAGCTAATCAGGGCTGAGGAGCAAACGAATGACTGCTCAGAGCGGCAGGAAGGCAGATCCGTCCCAGGCTGCCCAGCCTGGCAGCTGGCTCCTACTGGCAAACAATTCATTTAGATGATGAAAGCGAGGAATTGAGGACAAAGCCCCCTAGATTGTTGGCTTCCTGGAGGAAGAAAAGGAAAGGAATGGAATTTAGATTAGAAATTATGCAGAACAGTTTTAATTCCTCACCCTCTCATGGCCCCCCCACCCCTCCCCTCTGCTGGGAAGCCAGAGCTCTGAGAATGTGGCATTGTTCTGCTGCCAGTGCCAGCCTGCCTCGGTGCAGCAGAGACAATGCCGGAGGTGGCACTCGGAGTTAACTCCTTCGGGTCCTGCCAGTGCAGAGCTGGGCACACAGCACCCGTTCGCCTCTTCTGCTCTGCTCCCATCGTCACCTCCCTTCCACAGGGTGCAGAGCAGCTCCCAGTCCGTGAAGAACTCACTGCTGTGCCCCAGCACTGGTGTGTCACATTCACCACGCAGAGGATGGACCCAGAGGGACCTGGGCAAGCTGCAGCAGGGGCAGCATGTGAACCTCATGAGGATCAACGAGGTCAAGGGCAAGGTCCTGCACCTGGGGCAGCACAATCCCTCTGTGCTGCTTTGAAGCTAATTGGAATATTTTAATGAGAGAAAATAGATTATAGGCTGTGAAAAGGAAAAAAAGTGCTGCTGTCTACTTCACTCACAGGCTTGCTGAGATGTATAAAAGCAAGGACACAAACACAGACAAGACAGTCTCTAGCTGTTGGAGTTTGGTGTCTGTGTTTTCTCTCTGGACTTCTGCTGCTCTGCCTGGATCTGTGTAGCCCAACTAATCATTCTGCTTCTAACAGATCCTTGCAGCTCACCTTGCACATAAGGTAGAGGGGTGGAAAGAAGGTGGAAGGGTGACTGGGAGCCCCTCCTAGAGACTCCGGTTTCTGGGAGGGCTGTTGTGCTTCTGTATTACTTTTAAGTTGTGTATTGCCATAGTCTAGCCTTGAGCTCTGTGGTGAAGGGTTGGACTGGATGATCTGTGAGGTCTCTTCCAACCCTGATGATACTGTGATACTATGATAGCTGTGAGTATTATCTGAATGTTGTATTTGAATGTTGTGCTAAAGTCTGTGGAGCTGTGCACTTGTTCCTTCCCTACAAAGTGACCTCACTGCATCCTGGTGTCCTGACCCCACTCCAGCCCTGGGGCAGAAGAGTGACCCAAATTTCTCCACCTGCCTTCATGCCAGCACGGGGAGGACACTTTGTACATCACACCTCCACCCCATCCCCCCCAAGGTTGGCAGAGGGGTGAGGCATACTCCCTGGACAGACCTCTTCCCCTGAAGAGCTGTGTCACGGGTGGGTGACAGCTCAGGCTCCATTCATGTCTGGCTCACTTTGTTAAGGCCTCTGCCAATTAATGCCTCTCAAAGCAGCCCTTTGCACAGCCAAGCAGACTCTGGGCCAGGAGCTTCCCTTTCCTCCCCAGCCTCATGCAACCAGTGTCAGCCAGGGCCTAGCTCCAGGGCTCCTCAGGCTGAGCCAAGGTGTTGTGAGCCTGCTGCAATGATGCCCATGCTGGTGCTCTGACTGAGATGGGGCAATGCTGCACCCACAGACACCAGTGGCTCCGCTGCCCAAAAGCTGGAGCAACTGTGGGAGCAGGGTCTGTGATCCAAAGCCCACCCAGGGAGGACAGAAGGGGTTTGGGGCAGCCTGGGGACACTGTTCCCAGCAGAGGGATGCTCTGACAGGGAAACTGGAGCAGTCAGCAAAGCTGGGCATCAGCTGGCTTCCAGCACACAGTGTCTGGCTGCCAAGGGGGTTGAAATGGGCAGAGCCTCTTCTGTCCCCACTGCTACCAGCCCTGTGACCTTCAGAGGGCTGTGAAGGGAGGTCTAAATTAGGAGGAGCAGAGACCAGCACCTGGGAGCTGGAACAAACAGCAAGTCAGGCTCAGCCTTGGGCTTCAGGTGCTGCCCCTGGCACCCAGAGCTGGCAGCTGGTCTGAGGCAGGGGTGCTGCAGCCATGTTCCAAAACCCTGATCCATGTCTCAGTTATCCTAAGCCATGTCCCAGCACCCTGATCCATTTCCCACCATCCTGATCCATGTCCTGGCTAGGCAGTGGTGGTGATGGCAGAGAACTCCCTCCTGTCCTTGCCAAGCTGGGATGCTGCAGCTGCCATGGCAACGTGGGAGGCCTGCCGAGCTGCAACCCGCTCATTTGGGTGCCTGGGGAGGTCTGCAGGGCCGGGTGTGCTCCTGCCACCTCGCTGCACCCCAAAGCTGCAGCCAGCCCTCCTCCTCCCCCAGCTGGCAAACCCACCCAGCTCTCAGCTCAAAGACCCTGGGAAAACCCCTGGCATTTCCATGGGAAGAGACACCTTTGGGTGGCAAAATGCTCCCAAAGGCCCTGCAGGGAGCAGGCAGCCAGGTGAGAGGCACCAGAAGCCTCCTGACTTCTGCCAGAATCCCCCTCATGGCTGGGGTAGAGACACCTGGCAGAGCTTGGCCCAAAGCCATTCCCTGCAGGATGCACATGGAGATGCGCCCTGGCTGGGAGAGGGGAGGCGAGGAGTGGGTGGGGATGCAGGTGCTGCCAGCTCTGCCTGAAGGTGGCTGCATCTGCCACCTAAGGTCACCTTGCCCTTCTGCTGCCAGCTGTGACCTTGCTGAACCATCCCTCCTGGCACAGGGATGGACTTTCCCTACCTCAGGACAGCTTTTGCTCTGCCAGCTCAGCCCTGCAAGGACACTCAGCAGCTGTCAGGCTTTGACTGACATCTGTCCATCATCCCTGGCAGCTGGACACACAGGCAGCAGGGAGACCCCACGGGAAGGACAGGCAGGAGACCAGCCTGTGCCACTTCAGAAAGGGCAGCAGGATGCCTTTGTGTGTCCCCCCACGGACCCCACTGCCAGCGGCACCCTGATGGAGCTGCTGCAGCGTTGCCCATTTTTCGGGACACTTCCAGGAGCAGATCAATCCCAAGCAGAGCATTAAATGAAAGCTGTGCCCATGCTAGGTTCCTGTGTCCCCACGCAGCTCCATCCCAGACCTTGCACTCCTGCCTCAGGACACATCCTTACCCTGCAGTCCCTCCTGAATGATCAAGGGAGCTCCAGCAGCAGCTTGGTGGCAAAATGTTTCCTTTCAAAGAGCTGGTTTGGGGATGGGTGGGGTTCCTGTGATGCCAGCCTGGCACCCATCACTGGCACTCCCAACAAGTGGATCATTCAGTTATTTTTACCCTCAACCTCCAGTATTTTTGCTGGGGCTGCAGCATCTCACTCGGCATCTCTAAGCAATGCAGTCAAAAATGGGCAAAATCCAGCTCCAGAAATCAAGGCTGGATGAAATCAGAGGGGGACAGGCTTGGCTGAGAGCCACAGCCAGCGCCTGCTGTGTTGGCATGGCAGGCTGGCAGGGCTGGGCCTGCAGCACCCTCCTCGTGGTCAGCACCCACACAGCCTTAGAATCATAGAGTAGTTTGGGCTGGGAAAGCTCTTTTGGCCTCATTGCCCTTCTCTGGACCTGCTCCAGCCCCTCAGTGCCTTCACTCCTGCCCCCCTCCCCCATGCCTCTCCCTGCAGCCAGCCATAGGGACCAGTGCTCCAGGGACTGCCCAAGGGCAGTGGCCAAGGCAGGGGAGTGGCCACCTTCCTGGCCAAGATGGGGGCAAGCTCACAGGGGAGGTGGCACGTGATGGCTCTACCAGGCAGGGGATGGCTTACCAGGTGGGTAATGGCTTTGCCAATCAGCAATGGCTTTGCCAGGCATGAGATGGCTTTATGGGGAAGGGAATGGCTTTGCCAGGCATGAGGTGGCTTTGTGGGGAAGGGAATGGCTTTGCCAGGCAGAAGATGGCTTTGTGGGGAAAGGAATTGGTTTGCCAGGCAAGAGATGGCTTTGTGGGGAAGGGAATGGCTTTGCCAGGCAGAAGATGGCTTTGCAGGGAAGCAAATGGCTTTGCCAGGCAGATGGTGGCTTTAGAGAGGAAGGATTTGCCACGCAGGGAATGGTTTTGCCAAGCGGACAATGCCTTTGCCAGGCTCGCAGTGGCTTTGCCAGGCAATAGGTGGCTTTGGCCACGTAATTGGGGTCTGAAGGCTTCACCTGGAGTCAGGCTGCCGCCCCGCTGCCGGCTCTCAGCACCCCGAGCTCGCTAAAATTATCCTCTCCGCTTTGAATTTGCGGCAGCGCCGCTGCCGGAGCCGGGCGGCTGCCTTCGGAGACCGCAAATGGCAGCGGCTCCTTTCTCGGCGAGCGGGGAAGGGGAGGGTCCTTCCAGCCAGCGCTTGGTGACAGCGACATTGATTTCCTAGACCCTTCGGCGTGGCCAAGGCTGTATTTTTAGCTGGGGAAGAGGGAATAAAATAAAATAGTACTAATCCCGTGTCAAAGCAGCCCTGATGGGAAGGGAGGGGAGCTCGGAGCCTGCGCTGCGGAGCTCGGGGAAGAGCAGGAGCTCGCTGCTTGCTGCCCACATGCCCGCAGCAAGGTTGGAGATGCTCTGAGGACCTGCTGCTGCTGCATCTTCCAGAGTCCGTCCCGGGCACTGCCCCCCTGCCATGCCTCACCCCTGCCCCACGCAGCCCCTCACCTGTGGGCTGAGCACCCCGAGCTGTGGGGCCCATGGAAGGAAGCAAGGAGACCTCCCAAGACCCTGCTCCCAAGGGATCCTGCCCCAACCCCTTGGCATCCCCTACAGCCATTTATCTTCCGGGACGGGCACTGCCTTCATCCCTGCTGCCTTCATCCCTCCTGCTCTACTTCCTCCTCCTCCTCACTCTTCCCCACCCTGTTCTCATTTCCCCCAAGAAGACTTTAATGAAATCTGCCCTTAATTAAATCCACATTCATTTGCATAATTGCCAGGAAATTGAAATTAGCCTGTGGACGTGGCTGGAATGCATTCAGTGCATTCCTGCCTGTTTGGAGGGGGCTGCACCAGGGGTGGCAGGGCTGGGGCTGGAGCATGGGTGCTGCCACCCTGGCCCATTGCCCTGCTCTCCTTTCCTCCTGCCCTGAGGGGGCCAAGGCAGCTGGGCATGGGAAGACAGGGAGCAGGTGGGAAGAGAGACCTAATGCCAAAGCAGGGTGAAGGCAGGTAGATCTCCCCTGGAATCTATGGTACAACCACCATAGAATCCCAGAGACACAGTCGGAAGGGACCTCTGGAAAACACCCAGTCCAACCTCCTGCTCAAGCAGGACACCCACAGCAGCTTGCCCAGGAGCACAGTGCCCAGCTGCCCTTGGAAGCTCTCCACACAAGGACACTCCACAGCCTCTCTGGGCAGCCTGCTCCAGGCCTCCAGCACCCTCACAACAAACAAATTTCTCTTCCTGCTCAGATGCAACCTCCTGGCTGCCACTTTGTGCCTCTTGCCTCTTAGCCTGTCCCTGGGCACCACTGACAAGAGTCTAGCCTCAGCCTCTTGCCCCCCACAGCTCCTTTAGCTCTTGCTGAGCATTGCTCAGATGCCCTCTGGGGCTGCTCTTCTGCAGGCTCTCAGCCCCAGGGCTCTCAGCCTTTGCTCCTCCCAGAGCTGCTCCAGGCCCCTCAGCAGCTTTGCAGCCTCCCAAACTGGGGAACCAGAACTGGACCCAGGGCTCCAGATGTGGCTTATCTAAGGCAGAGTAGATGTAGAGGACAACCTCCCTTGCCCTGCCGGCCACACTCTATATGCTCCCCAGGGCACCACTGCCCTTCTTGGCCACAAGGGCACACTGCTGGCTCCTGGAACTTGCTGTCCCCCAGCACTCCTTCTGCTTGGAGCTGCTTCCCAGCAGTTCGTCCCTCTGCTGTGCCGCTGCAGGAGGTCGCTCCTCCCCAGCTGCAGGACCTCCCCCCTGCTGAAGCTGATGAGGTTCCCCTGCAGCCAACTCTCCAGCCTGGGTAGGTCAACATCATTTGTGTTTTATTTAAAAAAAAAAAAAAGCCTTCACTGCCAGTGAGGATTGTTGTTGCTTTTTGAACTGTGTCTTTGTCGTCTCTGAGCCGTTGCCATCCTGGGTTTGTTTTTCATCCTTTTCAATAGTGACAAGCTGAGGTAACGTCTGTGACACTAAAGCCTCTCCTGCGGGGAGAGCCCCAACCCCACAGCTGAGGGAACGGGAAAAGAGAACCCAACAACCTACCCACACCGCGACCCACAGGAACAGACACCACACTTGGGCACCCCTCCGCTAGGCAGACAGACAGACAGACAGACAGACCCCAGGAGGTCCCTCCCAGGAGGTGCCACCCAGTGAGCCCTCCCCCGGGGTGGCCGGGATCCCGTATCTACATTATTGCACGAAAGGTGGGGGACATGGAGGGACCTAAGGCAAAGAGGAGGAACAACCGCGCCTAGTGTCTCTACGGCAGGGCAATGCTACGTCTACACCGGGCCCACGGCCCTGGCACCGCGGGTGGGCAGGTGGGCAGGGGTGGGTGCCACTGGGACAGCGGGGGCAGCGGCACTGGCGGGGGGCGCCCGCCTTGCTCTGTAAACTGCTGCTGCTGCTGAATAGCGTTATAGCCCTTTGTGTGGGAACGGGGGGGGACACACGAGGGGAGTCCCCACGGCACCCACCCCACGGGAGGGAAGCCCGAACCATGCCAGGGCTTGGGGTGATGTCACACCGGGGTGCCCCCGCTAGGCTCCCCATCCAGCAGAAGGGAGAGCCCCACACTGCCCTGGGTGCCCGAAACAAGGAAGAGAGGTGTAACCCCACACACACACATCGCGATTTTGTCACTAAGGGGCCACCAGTGGCTCCTGCCACCACCCCCCTGCCTGGCTGCAGGGGAGAGGAACTGGGGTTCGGGGAAGGGTGACAGCAAGGAGAGGCGATGGGGACAGCACAGGGAACCATGCGGACCTTCGGGAGCCCGCTCAAAGCCCCCTCCCCTGCTCCCCGGGTTGTGCAGCCCAGTCTGGAAATGCACCACTGCCACCACCTCTTCCAGTCCCTGGGTACAAAAAGTCTGCAGAGGGGACAAGGGGACACCACCGTGACAAAACCACCGGCCCTGAGTGCCCAACCTGCCAGAGAGCTGGCACCATGGCCACCTGCCAAAGCCTGGAGCGCAGCTCCCGGCTGGGAGGGGCCC
>WAAF01002583.1:156931-280313 GCA_013400475.1 Tricholaema leucomelas
AATGCATTCAGTGCATTCCTGCCTGTTTGGAGGGGGCTGCACCAGGGGTGGCAGGGCTGGGGCTGGAGCATGGGTGCTGCCACCCTGGCCCATTGCCCTGCTCTCCTTTCCTCCTGCCCTGAGGGGGCCAAGGCAGCTGGGCATGGGAAGACAGGGAGCAGGTGGGAAGAGAGACCTAATGCCAAAGCAGGGTGAAGGCAGGTAGATCTCCCCTGGAATCTATGGTACAACCACCATAGAATCCCAGAGACACAGTCGGAAGGGACCTCTGGAAAACACCCAGTCCAACCTCCTGCTCAAGCAGGACACCCACAGCAGCTTGCCCAGGAGCACAGTGCCCAGCTGCCCTTGGAAGCTCTCCACACAAGGACACTCCACAGCCTCTCTGGGCAGCCTGCTCCAGGCCTCCAGCACCCTCACAACAAACAAATTTCTCTTCCTGCTCAGATGCAACCTCCTGGCTGCCACTTTGTGCCTCTTGCCTCTTAGCCTGTCCCTGGGCACCACTGACAAGAGTCTAGCCTCAGCCTCTTGCCCCCCACAGCTCCTTTAGCTCTTGCTGAGCATTGCTCAGATGCCCTCTGGGGCTGCTCTTCTGCAGGCTCTCAGCCCCAGGGCTCTCAGCCTTTGCTCCTCCCAGAGCTGCTCCAGGCCCCTCAGCAGCTTTGCAGCCTCCCAAACTGGGGAACCAGAACTGGACCCAGGGCTCCAGATGTGGCTTATCTAAGGCAGAGTAGATGTAGAGGACAACCTCCCTTGCCCTGCCGGCCACACTCTATATGCTCCCCAGGGCACCACTGCCCTTCTTGGCCACAAGGGCACACTGCTGGCTCCTGGAACTTGCTGTCCCCCAGCACTCCTTCTGCTTGGAGCTGCTTCCCAGCAGTTCGTCCCTCTGCTGTGCCGCTGCAGGAGGTCGCTCCTCCCCAGCTGCAGGACCTCCCCCCTGCTGAAGCTGATGAGGTTCCCCTGCAGCCAACTCTCCAGCCTGGGTAGGTCAACATCATTTGTGTTTTATTTAAAAAAAAAAAAAAGCCTTCAGTGCCAGTGAGGATTGTTGTTGCTTTTTGAACTGTGTCTTTGTCGTCTCTGAGCCGTTGCCATCCTGGGTTTGTTTTTCATCCTTTTCAATAGTGACAAGCTGAGGTAACGTCTGTGACACTAAAGCCTCTCCTGCGGGGAGAGCCCCAACCCCACAGCTGAGGGAACGGGAAAAGAGAACCCAACAACCTACCCACACCGCGACCCACAGGAACAGACACCACACTTGGGCACCCCTCCGCTAGGCAGACAGACAGACAGACAGACAGACCCCAGGAGGTCCCTCCCAGGAGGTGCCACCCAGTGAGCCCTCCCCCGGGGTGGCCGGGATCCCGTATCTACATTATTGCACGAAAGGTGGGGGACATGGAGGGACCTAAGGCAAAGAGGAGGAACAACCGCGCCTAGTGTCTCTACGGCAGGGCAATGCTACGTCTACACCGGGCCCACGGCCCTGGCACCGCGGGTGGGCAGGTGGGCAGGGGTGGGTGCCACTGGGACAGCGGGGGCAGCGGCACTGGCGGGGGGCGCCCGCCTTGCTCTGTAAACTGCTGCTGCTGCTGAATAGCGTTATAGCCCTTTGTGTGGGAACGGGGGGGGACACACGAGGGGAGTCCCCACGGCACCCACCCCACGGGAGGGAAGCCCGAACCATGCCAGGGCTTGGGGTGATGTCACACCGGGGTGCCCCCGCTAGGCTCCCCATCCAGCAGAAGGGAGAGCCCCACACTGCCCTGGGTGCCCGAAACAAGGAAGAGAGGTGTAACCCCACACACACACACCGCGATTTTGTCACTAAGGGGCCACCAGTGGCTCCTGCCACCACCCCCCTGCCTGGCTGCAGGGGAGAGGAACTGGGGTTCGGGGAAGGGTGACAGCAAGGAGAGGCGATGGGGACAGCACAGGGAACCATGCGGACCTTCGGGAGCCCGCTCAAAGCCCCCCTCCCCTGCTCCCCGGGTTGTGCAGCCCAGTCTGGAAATGCACCACTGCCACCACCTCTTCCAGTCCCTGGGTACAAAAAGTCTGCAGAGGGGACAAGGGGACACCACCGTGACAAAACCACCGGCCCTGAGTGCCCAACCTGCCAGAGAGCTGGCACCATGGCCACCTGCCAAAGCCTGGAGCGCAGCTCCCGGCTGGGAGGGGCCCCGTCCCTCAGCAGGGATTTGGAGGGGCCCTGTCCCTTGGCAGGGGTTTGGGGCTGCCAGACAGAGCTGGGCAAGGGGACAGGGGCGGCCAGTGGCCGGGACGCACAACGACACACAGACAGGGACACTTGCTACATCGATGGCTGCCAGCACCTCCCATGGCAGGGAGGCAGCCGGGGCTGCTGGGGAGTCCCAGGCTGCTGGTGACCCCGCGGCTCCCCATCTCCGACCCAGCGCCCACCTCCCCATCCCATCCTAGTCCCCACTAGAAGGGCAGGGACTGGTGGAAGGGGGCAGATCCCCACCCACCCTCTCTCCCCCAAGGCCTCCTCCACGGTGCGGGGTCATCGGCCTTGCCTCGCCCCAGCCGGGGGCTGCAGGGCTGGGGAGAGCCGGTGGGGGCTGGCTGCTCCGGACCCCCACCCCACTCTTCCTCCCCCATACTGGGAGACTCCTCTTCATGCCACCATGGAGAGAGCCTTGGAGGGGGCAGTGTGGCCGTGGCAGGGCCAGGGGCACCGACATCGTCCCTGGCATCAAGCGGTGCCCTGGGCCAGGCTCCCGCTGCCAGCCTCAGCCGGGCAGGGCGGGGAGGGGATCAGCATCCACCATTTTTGTCCTTTTCCTCGTCCGTTCTGTTTTTTTTTGCTTTGGGTCACCCAGAGCCCGGTCCCGGCTCTCGCCACCACCACGAGCGACAGCGCCGGTGCCTGTGCCCGGGGCGGGGGACCGGGAGGGGCCGGGCGGGCCGGCGCCACGGCGGCGCCATCAGACGCAGATCTCTATTGCTGTGGCCAGGACCATCTGCCCTTTGCCTTTGTCCTGCCGGCCGTCTGTCCTGCCGGCCGTGCCCGGGGAGGCCAGGCCGGGCTCGGGGCCGCGGGGGCCGCTGCCGTCGGTCAGGACGGTCCTCTTGAGCGGGGCGGGGGTGCAGGGAGCGGCCGGCTCGTGGCGGTGCGGCCCCGCCGGCAGCTTGTCCCCGGCGTGCTTGCGGGAGCGGTAGGAGGGCCGGCGGCGCACCTCGGCCATCAGGTCGCACTTGATGAAGTAGAAAACCTCCTTGACGGGGCAGCGCTTCTCGGGGTCCAGGGCCAGCAGGCGCTGGAACATACGCAGGGCGCTGTCCGTGAAGCGGCGCCACTGGGAGGGCAGCCCCCCGAGCCGCCCCTTCTGCCACCGCACGAACTCCTCGAAGAAGGCGTCGGAGGCCGCCGCCGCCTCCCAGGGGAAGTTGCCGGTGAGGACGCAGAAGATGAGCACCCCGAAGGCCCAGACGTCGATGCTGGTGTCCACGGCGAAGCCCTCGGCTCGGCCGGCCTGGCAGACCTCGGGCGCGGTGTAGGGGATGGTGCCGCTGATGCGCTTGACCCGGCAGCCTACCTTGCGCGTCATGCCGAAGTCGGCCAGCTTGACGCGGCGGCAGTCGCGGTCGAACAGCAGCACATTCTCGGGCTTGATGTCCCGGTGCACCAGGCTCTTGCTATGCATGTAGTCGAGTGCCAGGCCCAGCTGCTGCACACAGCGCTTCACCAGCTCCTCGGGAAGCCCCACCTGCAGGCACGGGGACACGGCATCAGCCACCTGCCACCAAGCCCTGTGGCCATCCCACCGAGCTCAGTGGTCATCCCACCAAACTCTGTGGCCATCCCACCGAACCCTCTGGTCATCCCACTGAGCCACATGGTCATCTCACCAAACTCTGTGGCCATCCCACCGAGCCCTGTGGCCATCCCACCAAGCTCAGAGGCTGCCACATCTCTGTATCATTACACCACTAATGTGGTCACAGCTTTTATCTGGGGTGCTCTCTGCTGTAGGGAGGCAGGTGGTGGGTTCTGGACAACCTTTGGATGGGTGATGGGTTTCAGGACCACTCAAGGGATGGGTGATGTGTCTCAGGACCTCTAGGGGATGGTGATGTGTCCCAGGCCACTCTAGGGATAGATTAGGTGTCCCAGGCCACTCCAGGCAACGGCTAATGGGTGTGAGGCCACCCCAGAGAAAGGTGAGGTGTTTCAGGCCACCTCAGGGATGGTCCCAGGCACCCTAGGAGTGGACAACGGATCCCAGATCGCCCAGAGGATGGGGGATGGGTGGCAGGCTTGCTTTTGGCCAAGGTTCACCCCACGCAGGGATTCCTAGTCCCTACACATGGAGCCCCACCCTACATGGCCACCAAAGCACAGCAGCAGCTTTGCTCAGCACCCTGGCGTGCACCTCCCCAACCAAGCTTCCCCAGCAGGGGCAGGGGTCCCACCTGCGGCGGGATGATGTCAAAGAGGTCCCCGCCAGGGGCATACTCCTGAGCAAAGACGTAGCAGTCCTCAGTCTCGAAGACCACATCGAAGACCTTGATGATGAAGGGGCTGGAGGAGAGCGTGTTGGTGATGCTGAACTCCCGCAGGAAGTTCTTCAGCTTCGTCTTGCTCTTGTTGACGAACTTCAGGGCCATCTTGGTGCCTGCGGTGATCAGGGGACAGAGGTGAGCCCCGGGCACGGCTGGGATGTGCCGACCACCCTTCTCCCAGCACAGCCAGGTCCCCTTTGCCCTGCTGCTTCCCTCACCTGTGCTTTTGTGTGACACCAGGTCCACCTTGCCGTAGGTGCCCTTGCCGAGCTCGCGGATGAGGTCATAGTGCTTGCTGATGTCGGTGCCTGAGAGGGTGCGGATGGCCAGGGACTGCATGTCCTCGGTGATGAGGGGCACCCCGCAGCAGGCCAGCTTGCGCGACGGCTCCTGCTCCACCGAACCCGCGCTCATGGCTGCGCTGCAAGGCACAGACCCGGCACCGCTTCTGGAGGGGGTGCAAAGTCACTGCAACACAGCCCGTCCCCTCCCGTCTCATTCTCTCCCATCCCATCTTATCCCATCCCGTCCCCTCCTGTCTCATCCCATCCCACCTTCAGTTCTGGGGACCATGGTGCTTTGCAAGGAGGCTCCAGGCTGCTCGGGGCAGTGGTTGCCACCCCTCTGTCCCCAGGGACCACCAACCCAATGGCTCTGCAGAGGATGCTCCAGCCTCTGCGGAGGCTGCAGCCGAGCAGGGCAGGGCCAGGGTCTGCTGTGCCTCCTGTGCCTCCAAACTGAGGGGATATCTGGGACAAAGTTTGGGACATGACAGAGCCATGAGGACAAGGACATGAGTGGACACACAGACATACAGAGGTTTCCTTATCCCAGCCACCGTGCTCAACAGGAGCTGGGGGCCAACCACTGCCACAGACCCCAGTGAGGATCCCAGAGCCAGACCTGTCCCACCCACCCAGTGATGCCCTGAGCAGTGCCAGGTCTGTGGCACAGGCCTCGAGCAGGGCACAGTGGCTCTGCAGTGAACCACTCCAGCTCTGACCATCCAGCGGCATCAGCTCTCTGCTTTCCCCTCCCAGGGTGCCCAGCCAGCAGCACCTGGACCACAAGATGAGCATTCCTCCTCTCAACAGCCCAGCACTGCTTTCTTCTAGCCCTGGCCACCCCTACAACAGGAGCCCAGCTGGGACTCATCTTTCATACCAGTGAAACCCCCACAGGAGCCAGCTCTGGTGGTTTCAGGAAGCTACACTGCTTTCCACCATCCCCAGCAGCACAAACCACAACCCCAGTGGGCTGACCCACACCATGGGCATGCACGCCCTGCATGGAGCAGGCCCTGAGTGGGGCCGTGAGGCCAGGGCTGGTGGGCACCCCAGCAGGGAGAGCTGGCAGCAGTGGCAAAGTCACAGGACAGCAGCCGAGCAGGCGCTGCGTTATATTTAGGTTTGTGATGTGATGTCTCAGCAGAGAGGGGAGAAATCCCTCCTGCTGGAAACGAATCCTGCCAGGCTCCGGGACTAATGGTGCTCAGCTCCAGGATGGGGCTGGAAGTGTGGTGGCTGGGGACATGATGTGGGTGCTTGGTGGCTGCAGTCGTGGGCTCGCTGCCCACAAAACACCCATACAGGTGAGCCCACGACTGCAGAAGGTAGAGGCTGAGAGCAGCTGTGCCAGAGGATGCCCTGTGGGAGGGAGCCCAAATGATGACCATGCAGTCACACAGGGGCTGTGACAACCACCCCAAATGGTGCCAGACACCCCATGGGTGCTCACAAAGCACCCACAGCATCCCAAGGTCAGGGTCCTATGCAATGCACAAGGATCCTCCCAGCGCTTTCCCAACAAGGCTGAGCCTGGTCTCAAACTTCTCTGTCCTTTCCTCCCACCATCATTCCGCCTCACATCCCAGTGGAGAGCTCATCTCAATGGAGTGGTCATCCCAAAGCAGGACTCATCTCAAAGCACAGCTCATCCCAAGGCAGAGCTCAACCAAAAGCAGAGCTCATATCAAAGCAGAGCTCAACCCAAAGCAGAGCTCACCCCAAAGCAGAGCTTAACCCAAAGCAGAGCTCATCCCAAAAAGCTCATCCAAAAGCAGAGTTTGTCTCAAAGGCTCAACTCAAAAAAGGACTTCTCTCAGAAGAGGACTGATCCCTAGGCAGACCTCATCCCTAAGTGGAGCTTGTTCCATGGCAAATCTCATCCCACAGTGGAACTCATCCCATGGTGGACCTCATTCCAAGGCAAATCTTATCCCAAGGTGGAACTCATCCCAGAGTGGAGCTTGTCCCATGATGGAGCTCATCCCACGGTGGAGCTCATCTCAGAGCAAATCTCATCTCAAGGTGGAACTCATCCCAAGGAAGAGCTCAGCTTTGTCATATATTATAGTGTTTTTTTCCTTCCTGGGAAGTTGGGCGAAAAATAGCAAAGGAACTTCACCATCATGATGTTCCAAAAATGTACCGGCCTGACTCATCGGATCTCCGGAGCAGCTCTCTCCAGCGCCTTTGATTGGCCCCTGCAAGAGCAGCTCCATTTCAGCGTCTGGGTGCTGGAGGTGGAGGTGGCTCAGCGCCGCAGCTCCGTGGATCCTGACTAAAAGCAGCTCCTAGCATCCTGCAGGAAGAGCTCTGGTCTACGCTTGACTGCGCAACCATGCTCCTCGCTGGCGCTTCATTACCCGGTGCTGGAATGCCATCATCCCGGCTGGCAAAGGTGGAGTTGGAGATAAACACCTGCTGGTGGGACAGGAGAGAGGAGGGGAGGTGAAGGACTGGTGGCTGCTGAGAGCTCTCCACCTCAAGGGCTCTTTGCTTATTCCTCTGGTTAATGCTGATGGGTTTTCTAGGCAGCTCCTCTCCGACTGGTGACCGAGGAAAGCCCAGTGGAAATGGGTGCCAAGTCCTCTTCTTGCTTCTGGATAGGCTTTATGGAGCAGGTTGATGGGGCAGGCTGCCAGGGACACTGCCAAGGACCTGGGCACTGCTGGGATCTTGCCATAGTGCCTCCATTACACCCAGCTCTGTCAAGGCCAAAGTGAAGCATGGAGCGTGGAGCCAGCGCTGGCCCCAGGAAGCACCAAGCAGTGGTGAGTGGGCAGGCAGCAGCGTGCCAAGGGCAGAGCAAGCACAGCTGCACAAGTTTTCATTACCAGTTGGAGTGCTCTGGGAAACGTGGGCCTGACACCAGCAGCCTTGGGCAGAAGGAGCAAGGGCTCCTCTCCGGTTGGTGTTGTGTGCTCACCGGGACAGGGGGACAGTAGGACGTGGTTGGGATAGTGCCAACACAGTAAGAGATGTCTCTAGCCAGGCATGACCAGAGTGGAGTATCCTCATCTTTGGTCATCTTCTATGCCAATGCCAGTCATGCCCATGCCTACATCTGTATGGCCACATGCCAGGCTGTCAAAGCAGAGCAGAGTCAGGGCCTTTTCCTGGCAGGCCTTTTCCTGGCACACCAGCTGCAGTCCTGCCTCCACAGCACGGCTTCAAAGCACCAGAGAGGAGCCAGAATCTCACCTAAGGGGAGCCAAATCCACCCTGCCAGCAGGGCTCCCCAGCTCAGCTGATTTGGGTGTTCTTCACGAAGGAGCTTTCAAAAGCAAGGAGCAGCACCACGCATCCCAGCTGAGTCTTGGCAAAGGTCTCCATGGCACAAGACCCCAGACCATAGCAAAGGGGCAGCGAGGATGCTGCCAAGTGGCACTGGGAGCCCACTGCTGCCTGCAGGCAGCTCTTGTCGTCATCTCCACATCCTGAACCATTTCTCCTACTATTCAGACTAAAATTGTTCTCTGTTTAAGCTTCAGAACCATTTATCTCATTGAGTGAGGAGGATAATCCACCCACCTCTTCCTTGCTCCCTGGCAGGTATTTATAGGCAGCCACTTGTCTCCCGTCGGCAACTGTCGGCTCCATCCCCAACACCAAGGAGCAGCTCCCGGGAGGATGGCATCCCATATCCGGAGCCCAGCATCCTACCGGGTACTGAGGCTGGCACCACCAACCCACTCCCACCCTGATGCTGCTCCCTGCAAAGGGATTCTTCCCTCTGCTCCACATCCCGCTCCGCATCCCTCTCCACATCCCACTCCACATCCTGTTCCACATCCTGCTCCACTGCACACCCAGCCCTGGGCACATGAGCTCTGCCAGTAAGTAATTGCAAACTCATTACAAGCTCATCGAGAGGAGCAGAGGCTGCCCAGGAGAGCTGCCCCAGGCTCCTGGCAGAATACGCTGCTGGAGCTGCAGCTGCTTGGAAATCGAGAGGGGCAGGGGAAAACCCCTCCCGGCACAGCGGAGAGCAGCAGAGCAGCAGAGCAGCCGATTACTGAGCAGGGTCAGAGGGAAAGGGCCTGGCTGAGCCCCGCACAGGGTTCTGTAGCCAGGCAGCAAGGCGCCAGGGCTCGAAACGTGGGCTGCTCCGGGGCAAGGAAAGGGAAGATGAAGGGAAAACTAGACGGGGCAGGAGGTCTTCAGGACCCAGATTTCTGGTTTGGAGAGGGCAAGGATGAGAGACAGTTGGCAGCAGGCTGGGCACAGGCGCTCGCTGCTCTGTCCCCGTGGCTGCCCCAGCTGCACCACATGGATTTGGCAGAGCTTTGATCTCCTCCATCCCTATTCCCAAACCTTCCCACTGCTGCGATGCTCATTAATTATAGTGTAATTGGCATTAGTTATTAGCAGGCAACACTGGCTCCCTCCAGCCTGGCAAGGCACCCATCAGGAGGAATCTCACTCCCAAATCTCCCCTATTTTCTCCAAACCACACACTGAGCCAGCAAAGTCTTCCAAGGAAGCACTTGGCCACCCAGGGCCATCCCTGTTCCCAGCCCACACCTCCCCGTGCTGCCCTGCTGCTGCCCATGTGGTTCTGGGTGCCAGCAGTGCCTTGGCTATTCCCCACCCTGAGCTGCTGCCTCCCGGCATCTTACTCTATTTCCAGCCTCTTCCACCTCCTTTCCTGCCTGACCCCATTCAGGGGACATCCTCTCATCTCCTCATTGCCACTGGGACCTATGTGCTGGCACAAGGTGTTATTAGCTGTGCTTCCCGGGTGCAGTGGCACGCTGGTGCCCAGGGGGGGTTCACAAAGGCACCTTCACCAAATGAGGACATCTCCATGGGGTGGGAACCGGCATCTCACCAGAGCTCAGAGTTGTGGGGTACCTACAATGTCCTGGCATCCTCCAGCCAAGCTGGCCACTGCCTCCCAACCCACCAAAAGCAGCAGAGCACAGGTGGACAAAGGGCCTCTTGCCCATGTGCCACTCCAGGGTCATGCAAAGATGCTCTAGTCAAGCCCACGAGGGTGCCCACAAAGTGGCTGGGCATGTCCAGCACAGGGGAATCAGCCAGCAGCTGCAGGCGTTTTTGTTGCAGCTCCTCTGCCAGCAGGCTGCCACCCCAGGGGAGTGGCCCCCATCTCCGAGGCGATGGAAGAGGCACGCTTCCGTGTGCTCACACCTCCTGCCAGCTCCCTGGTGGTGCTAAGGCACTGGGGAACACGTAAGGGTGGCCCGTACTGTGAACCTGAACCAGCACCAAACCTCTGCCGAAGCACCCGCAGCAAGTGTGACTCCCCAGTGCCCCCAGTCTGGGGCACTCTTCCACAGGATGGCACTGAATTCCCAGTTATCCAGAGTTTCTCATACCAGCTCCTTGCCCAGAACACAGCAGATCGCTCGGCACCAGGATCGGCTTTGGCGCAGCCAACGAACACCCAGAAGCGTGCGGGCTCCCAGCGCCGGGGACCTGCTGTCCCGGCAGCGATGTCCCAGCTGCAGGGCAGGCTCAGGTCTTGTCACACCCGTCCGCAGCATCTCCCGTAGCAGGAGCCACCTCCTATCCCAGCCATGAGCCTGTGACAAGGTTCTTCAGCCTTCAGTCCCGGGATCCAGGTTTGCAGGCAAATTCGAGAAGAGGAAATAAAGCAGCGCCGGGGCTCTCTCCTCCACCAGCTCACCAAGGGATGGGTGGCAGCCGCTCCTCGGGGAGCCACCGCTGTCCCCTCCGTGATCTCCACGCTGCTCTCCCGGAGCTG
Source organism: Tricholaema leucomelas (assembly GCA_013400475.1). NCBI lineage: Eukaryota > Metazoa > Chordata > Aves > Piciformes > Lybiidae > Tricholaema lacrymosa > Tricholaema leucomelas. The sequence goes on from WAAF01002583.1 coordinate 167,483, forward strand.
CTAGCAGGACTTCCCTGCCCTGGTCTGCACCGCACCAGCTCTGTCCGTCGGCCCCTGACGGCAGGATCTCTGCCGCCCTTCATGGCTTCATCCTGCCGGGACTGTTCCTGCCGAGCGGGGATGGCTTCGTTAGGACCTCAGCTTCGGCACCCTGCAGCTCCTCCCGCCCTCGCCGCCGGGACTCTCCGATTACTTCATTGTTTGATTGGTTTCATCAGCCTGTCATCAGCTGCCTCCCAAAACTCTTCCGTCAGCGCCGGCAGCGTCGCACGTTTGGGATCTGCAAAGACAAATGCCCCGAGCGGCACCTGCCGCCGTCCGCCGGTGCCCGCGGGCAGCACCAGCCGGGCCCTCGGCCTCTCTGGCTCTCGGGGGCAGTGGGACATGTCACCCTGCTGCAAAAAACAGCCTAGGCTCCGCTCCAAGGGGCTTCACGGCCTTGACACGTGGTGCCATGTCCTGCCCTGCAGGAGACCCTCATGACCAGAGCTGCTGGAACCCTGGCACTGCCCCAGATGCCAATGAGGGGGCTGCTTCCGCTTCTGCCCTGCTTTGCCATAGCTCCCTCATCCTCTGGCACATCATCCCGCAGTATCCCGGGCAGGGCACGGAAAGACCCCGTTCACTGCCACACCACAGGCACACCGAGACCCAGGCTCGGCACGCAGGCACTCATCTCCAAGGCTTTGCCAATAGCGAGTCTGGCGCAGAGGGTGCCGAGACCCAACTGCCCCGGGCCCCCCTTGGCCCTCACCCGTCCCCGAGCTGTTGCACGGCTCCCGGCCGGCCAGAGTCAGCCGCCCGCGGGCAACGCGCCGGCGGGGCCGGGGCTGAGGGAAAGTGGGTCACGCTGCCCCGAGCCGAGCCGCAGCCGGGAGAGCCTGGTGTGGGCTGGAGGCCGGCTCCAGTGCCCGCACAGTGCTGCCAGGCGGTGGGAAACCAGGGGAGACGATGAGGAGAGATGACAAGGGAACATGAGGAGGGGAGATGAGGGGAGACAAGGAGAGATGAGGGGGCTGTCAAGGGCGGGGGGTGAGGGGAAACGACGAGGGGAGATGATGACAGATAAGAGGAGGAGAAGCGAAGAGATGAGGAGGGGAGACCACGGGAGGAGACAGGGGGGATGAGGGGAGATGACGAGGGGAAACAAGAGGAGATGACGAGAGATGAGGACGGGAGATGACAAGGGCAGATGGCCTGAGCTGCCCCCTCGCCGCTGTCCCCTCCCCGCTCCCCTTCCCCAGCCTTTTTCCACCTCAGCGCGTCCCCCTAGAGCCCCTCCCCAAGCATCCATCGGGAGCCTTTTCTTCCTCAGGAATCGGCCCTGGGGCCAGGGCGGGGGGGGGGAGATAGCCTCCGCTCCGCCACCACCCTACTATCCGCCACCACCCTACTACCCGCCCCCCCGGCTCCATTCCCGCTTCCCTCTCCGACCCCGAGTTTGTCCTCGCAGACGCAGGGCCAGGGGCAGGTGGCACCGACCGGGGAAGGGCGACACAGTGCCTGGGATGGGGGGGCGCGGCCGAGCCCCGGGGTCAGCACCAGCATCATCCGGTAAGCCGCCGGTTCTGCCCGGGGTGATCGCTCCCCGTTCACCCCAGTGGTACTGAGATGGTTCTTTAGGTCTCTCCGCGCCGTGCGGGCAGACAAAGGGCGGCCCCGCCGCCGCGCCCGCCACCGTTCCCTCCCCGGCCCCCATCCCTCCCCATGCCTCCGCCGCCGCCTTACCGGTGGGGCGAGCCGCCGCGCCCCGGCCTCGGCGGGAGAGGAGCCGCCGCCGCCCGCTCCCCTCCCGAGGCCGCGCCGGGCTCATACCGCGGCCCCGCCGCCGCCACCGGGAGGAGCGGAGGGAGCGGAGCGGCGGTGCCCCCCCCCCCCAAACCCCCCTCCCGCCGCCCCGCCCCGCGCTCCGCCCGCCACCGGCACCGCCCCGCGGCCCCCGGGGACGGGGAGGGGGGGGGCGGGGAGAGGAGGGAACAGGGCGGGAGGCTGAGCCGCCGTTACACCGGGAGGAGCGGGAGATGCGGGGCTCTCCCCGTCCTCGATCCTCCCCAGCACCGGCGCTCCCCATTCGCGCTTCTCCCCGCTGTCAGCTCTCTCTCGCACCGGTCATCCCGTTTCCCCGCCTCGCACCGGCGCTCCCCAGCTCCAGTTTCCTCCCCATCAGCACTCCAAGTCCCTGGAGATGCGGGGCGCTCCCCCTCTTCAGTTCCCCCAAGCACCGGAGCTGCACATCCCCGCTTCCCCCCCTCACCATCGGCAGTCCCCATCTCCGGTCACCCCGCTGCCCGCCCCAGCACGGCTGCTCCCTAGCCCCAGTTCTGCTCCCCGTCATTCCCAGTCCCCACCATCTCCTCCCCATCCTCAATGCTCCCCATCCCAGCTCTCCTAGTTGCTCCCTCCCCCAGCACCAGTTCCTTGCTACCAGCAGCACCATCACTTGCAGCCCCCACGCCTTGGGTCCAGCCCCACACAGGAGCTGCAAGTGGGTTGGCTCCAGGTGGAACTGGAGGTGCTGGGTGCAAGGTTCCAGGGTCTACAGCCAAGCTGTGTCACCACCCTCTAGATGCTGGGGTTGAGCCACCCATGGGTGCAATGTGCTGGGTAATGGGGCTGGGATGGGCACCTCTGCAGTGCCCCACGCAGGGATCAGGCTCCTCACCCCTTCCCCATCCTGGCCACCATTCCACACAGCAAAAAGGACTCAGTCCAAGTTTGGATCACTTGTAGTTCACTGTCACCACTGTGGGTCTGAAACATCCTCACAGAGGATCATGTCCCACTGTGGCAGGTTCCCTGTCTCACTGCCAGCACATCCCCATCTCCTGCTCCCCCCCCCCAGCCCTCCAATACTCCATATTCCTTCTCCTGGTGATGCCCACTGTGGCATGGATGTGCTCCTAGGTGGTTGCTCCATGCACTCGAGAAGGGTGGCACCATCCAGATGCAGCCAGGGGAGCTGCTGAGGCAGCCATGGCACAAGGGCTTCCTCTCAGCCTACATAATGTTTGGCAACAAGGTCAATGAGCAATGCCAGCGCCAGGCACTGGCAGCTCCCGGGCACCTCCAGGCCAGGGGACAGTGGCAGCTGTCTGGGAGGAAGACAAGGGGTCAGCACCTCCTCAGAGCACCCCAGGGCCACATCCCATCATTCTGGGTTTGTCCCTGTGCTCACCGGGACTGAGCAGAAGCATCCTAAAAGGGCATGGCTTGCTTTGGGGCTTCCTTGACTCTTAACTGAGCACCTTTGCTCCTGTGGGGCTGTCCCATGCTCTGAGGGGTGACAGCAGGTTTATTCCACAGCCATGTGAGCTAGCTGTGCCCACTCCACTAGGGCCATCCCACTGCCACCAAACCCCTTGCTGCTGGAGAGGGCAGGGAAGTGTCACCTGGGTGACCCTAATCCAAGCTAGAAGCAGAGCACTCCGCGTTTTCACAAATAGCCTCAAATCAAGAGGCCAAATCACGTTCTGGCACTTGAATTCAGTGCCGGGCACTGCTGTGACATTATCACCCTTCTCCCTTCTGGCAGCTACCCATGGCATAGGCAGCCTCAGGTCTGGGTAGTGGGACAGGTGGCTTTGGTTCACAAGCGCCTGCCAGTCCTCTTGATGCCCTCTCTGCTCACCAGTCCCCGCCACAGCTCCCAGCACCAGCACCAGATGAGAAATGCCAACCCCAGCATTACAGGAGTGTAGTGACCCAGCAAGCCAGGATGGGTGCTGGATGGGTTCTGAGACCAGGAAAGGGCTGCCACAGGGCAGGAGGGCATTTTAGGGGTGAAGGTGCTGGGAATAGGCATGGTGTGGGAAATGGGGCCGAGCTGGGGGCTCTGGTGCCACCAGAGAAGCAGGTGAAAGCCACCACAACCTTCCTCACGTGGATGGAGTAGATCCATCCCGTCCCTCCCCACAGCACTGACACAAGGCGCCTGTCCCCACGTCACCTGTCTGCCCTTGCCATGCTGTCCCCCGACTCCCGCAGCCGTTTGGAGCTGTGGCTCTGAGCTCTCCTCCAGCTTCGCCTTATTTATAGCTCGGGGCTGTTTCTAGGTCAAGCCAGAAGCGCCGGGGCTGGGGAGCTGGCCTGGGGACTGTGGGGGTCTGCAGGGACAGGGTCGTATGCCCTGCACGTGTCTTGCCTCCCAGTGTCACCACCTCGGCGCTAGAGGATGGGGCTGTGCCGTGCCCTGGGTACATAGAGGCTGAGCTGGGCTGTGGCCAGGCTCTGTGAGTCTCAGCAGGGCTCTGTGGGGCTCAGCACAGCTCCGTGAGGCTTAGCAGGGCTCTGTGGGGCTTAGCAAGGCTCTGTGGGGCTCAGTGCAGCTTTATGGGGCTCAGCAGGGCTCCATGGGGCTAGGCAGAGTTCCACGGGACTCTTGCAGCGCTCGATATGGCTCAGCAGGCCTCTGTGGGGTTCATCAGGGCTCAATGGCACTCAGTAGGGCTTGGTGGGTCTCAGTGAGGCTCTGTGGGGCTCTGTGGGGCTCAGCAGAACTCTGTGGGGCTCTGTGGGACTCAGCAGGGCTGTGTGAGACTCAGTGGGGCTGCGTGGGGCTCCTTTTGGGGCTGCCAGGCTGCAGGGTGGCATGTCGCCAGCATGTGGGTCACACCCAGACTGGGTGATAGTAACACCATCAGCATCACTTGGTGCCTGCGTGGAGCTCGTGGTCCTCGCAGCACTTGCAGCATATTAATCACTAATTAAGATGAGGGAGCTGAAAGGAGCTGGCTGTTGAACACGGCTGTCACCAAGCTGGATCCCAAACCCTGCCATGAGCCCACAGCTCTGCACCAGTGTGCCCTGGGGTTTCTGCTGGGAGAGGAAGCATCCTGGTGAGTGCCATGGGCAGAGTAGGAAAAGACCTGGCAAGCCTCAGATACTCCAGGCCAGCCCAGTGCCCTCCAGAGGCAGCGTGAAGGTCGCTTGTCCTTCGCCCATCGTTCGGTGTCCCCTCCTGGCAGAGTGGCGCCAAGGGGCCGTGCCCCACACAGGACGGGTGTCGGAGTGTCAGAACCGCAGGCAGCCTGCCACACTCGGTGCCATGAGCTGAAGCCTGCCCGGAGATGCCGGCAAGACTGCTGGGAAGAGCAGGGAGGGAAGCGGCGATGGTGACGCGGGAGCGGCGCACGCCGGGAGCCGCAGTGCCACTGGAGGGGACAGGCAGCTGCTGGTAGCACCTCCTAGCTGCTCTCGGGTGTTCCCCACAGCGCTCAGCGACCCCGAAACCTCCTCCCCTGCCCCTGCGGTCAGGCCAGCACTTCCACGTTCATTGCCGTGTCGCCATCGGGGTGCACAACCCGTGCTGGGGGCACGGGAGAGCCCAGGAGCAGCGCCCACCCAGGGGGACTTGAAGGCTCAAGGGGACTGTCGGGAGCTGTTCCGCGGAGCGCTGGGGCAGGGGTTAAGTGCCCCCTGCCTGGCTGGTCCAGCTGAATGCTGTGACGATGACCATCGTTACGCTCCAGAGCTAACAGCTTGTCCCTGCCGTGGCTCGGGGGCTGCCAGGAGCAGATTCCTGGCGGCTGCTCTCAGGGTAGGCACCGTGGGGCAGGGTCTGCAGCTCAGCTGCAAGGTGGGGACACACCAAGCTCCTTCCAGTGCCTGGTGGGGTGCCGCCTTCCTCCCGTGCAGCCTCCCCCAGGCTCCATCCTGTGCTCCTGGGCGCAGAGGATGAACCCAAGCCATCCGGGTTGGGGGGCACAGTGCTGGTTCCCCTGGCACAGGCTGGGTCAGCACCTGCAGGAACCCTGGGCATGGTGCTGGCTCTGGAGAGTGATGCTGAGCTGCTGGGGGAAGGAAGCAAAGTTGTTTTCTTTGGGATGGATTCCTTCTGAAAAAGAGCAGAGCAGGCTGCTCTGGGCAGGGGTGGGCATTTGGGGGTGTATTGGGGTCATACCCGTGCCCCACTCCCGCCCCCCATCTGGCTCTGAATCACTGTCCGGGGCCGTGGCACTGCTGCGCACACAGATTGCAGCATTTCCCATCCTATCGCCAGCCTGGCACCCTGGCATGCCGGCAACCTCGCACCCCAGCAACCTGGCGCCGCGGCACCCTGGCACCCCAGCAACCTGGCACCTTCTGTCTCCGCACGCCCGCTGCCGCCTCCGCTCGCAGCTCGTTCTCCTGGCACCATCTAGCGAGGCTGCGGGGACAGACAGGAGGCTGCGGGGACAAACCGGCTGCTTCCAGCACCCAATGTCCCCAGTGGGTACCTCCGGGCTAGAGTGCCAGGCCCAGGGCCAGGCTTGCTGGCAGAGTAAGGAGCATCCGGTGGGTGCCGATGCTGGCAACTCTCCCCTGCCCGGGGGGAACCCACTCCAGTAGCTGCTGCGCTGGTGGTGGCAGGAGATGCCAGCCCTGTCCCCATGGGCTGGAGGCTGCTGGGGACCGGCTAGTGACAACTAAGGGAACATTTTGGGATGGAAGGCATTTGAGGACAGGAAGTGTTTGGGGACAGGGACCCCCACCCAGCACAGCTCACTCTGAAGTGGAGCAGGATGGGGTGAAGTCTCTGGGGACAGGCCATGGGTGCCCATCCCTCACCATACCCCTGCACAGGGAGGGGTGGTCCCCATGGCCACTGCACAAGAGCTCAAGCCACCACAGTGCCACTCTGGGCACTCCTCAGCTGAGAATGCCAAACTCGTGCTGCCATAATGTCACTCTGGACACTCCTCAACTGAGAATGTCACACTTGTGCCACCATAATGCCACTCCTCAGCTGAGAATGCCAAACTTGTGTCACATGTGGACTGAATGAAGCTGGTTGGCTCCAACCCTGAGTCTCTCTGTGAGACCCAGGGTCCCTCTGTGTCCCCCTCCAGCCAGCAGCCCCAATCCCCTGGCCTCTCTCCCATCCCCAGTCCCCCACTGTCCCCTCACCTCCTGGTATCTTGCCAGTTAGTGCCAAGCTCCTGGGCATCAAATTCCAGAAAACAAGGCTCCAAAGGCCATGGTTAACACCAGATCAAATCTTATGGCTTCTTGCACAGCAGGAGGGTGGACAGACCGCCTGGACTGGCACTCAACACATGGCACAGCTAGCCCTGCCTGGCCACCAGCCTGGCACCATGTGTCTCCTGTGGGCAGCCAGGGCTTGGTGGGAGGTTCCCAGCTGAAGAGGGGCGAGAGCTGGGAGCTTTGCTCTGAGGGTGGTGGCTAGGGACAGGAGCTGGCAGTGGCTAGGTGCCACAGAGGAGCAGTTGGGCACGACATATGCCAGTGTTGACACCTTCCATCCTGCCCAGCTAATTCCGGGGCCAGCACATTGGCCTTGGCTGCCGCTCAGGAGCTCTGGAGGTGGGGGCAGGTGAGTCAGGGAGGGCCAGGCCTTGGGGGCTTTGTGACCAACCCTCCCTGGGCACCCCCAGCCGCCCTGGCACCCTGGGCCCTCAGCCAGCTCCTGCCCCAGGGAGCAGAGTCCAGGGACCCTGTCCTGGTGGGCAGAATGCCTCTGGGATGCTGTGGGTTCACACACCTCTCCCATGGGCATGCTGGCACCACTCAGCATGGCACAGGACGCCCACCCTGAGCCCTGGAGAGCTGCTGCCAGGGAAGCCCATGTCGGATGCACACACCTGCTGTGCATACAGCCTCTGTCCAGCGTGGCACAGCGTGGCACAGCATGGCACAGCGCTGGGCTCCAATGGAGGGACTAGCAGGCAGCTCTCATGCCAGGCATCATCCCCCATCCCAGACCAGTGCCCTCTGCTCCCGTGCCACTCATGGGCTCCCCGTGTGCCCCCTCCACAGCATGCCCCACAACCGGGCAGCGTGGCACTGACCTGTGCAGGTGCAGGGGCTGCAGCTCCTCTTTCTGGAAGCAGACGAAGCAGAAGGAATCCATGGCTGGGCTCTGGTGCCCGCTGTGCCCAGGCGAGGTGGACCGCAGGCCAGGCAGTGCCAGAGGGCTGTTGGCATCTTCCTTCCCCTCACCAATGGCACCAGTCGCCAGGGGCTCAGGCTCGCCTACCTGGGGCCATGGTGCCAGGTAGCCCCTTCACACAGCCAGTCTGGATACCAGGGCTGGCTGCTCACTGGGCACAGAGGCAGCACCAGACTGTGCCATGTCCCATGTCATCCTCACTCCGGGGCTGGCAATGCTAAATGCCAGCCTGGCACCCATGGTGCAGCTCAACTGGAAGCAGTACTGCTCCTCAGGGGGTGTGGGCAGGGAGCTGTGGTGGCATCACCCAGACCAAGGAATGTGGCAGGGCAGGATGAGGCCACCACCAAGCCCTGCGGTGCTTCAGAGGCTGGAGGAAGCAGCTGCCCTTCCCTGGCACCCAGTGCCCGTGGTGCTGCCAGGGAAAGTGTCCCCTGTGCTGCAGGTATGGTCTGGCAGGATCTGGCAGGGTCTGGCAGGATCTCACAAGGTTTTATGGAGTCTGGCAGAGTCTGGCAGGATCTGGCAGGGTTGGCAGGGTCCAGCAGTATCTGGCAGGGTCCGACCGGGTCTGGCAGAGTCTGGCAGGGTCCGGCAGGGTCCGGCAGGCAGGTGGCCGGGCCGGGAGCGTCGCAAGCTGGCAGAGGAAAGTTGTGCGGTGTGCGAGCCGCAGCTGCACGGGGCTGGGCTGGCGGCGGAGCAGCCGCGGCTCTGACAGCTCCACCGGCGTGTGAGTATTAATAGCTCCAGAGCCATGCGGTGAGGCTGGGAAGTTAACTCCTTGGCTGCTGCTGCCATCCCTGCCCAAGCTCCGGATGCCTTTCCCTGGCTCTGACCTGCTTGCTGCCTCAGGCTTTGCCAGCGCTGCAGCTGAGACCTGGCAGACTCAGCACTGGGCATCACCACGGAGCCCGAGCTCTGTCCCCATGCCACTTCCTCAGGCTCTGCCCTCCAGTCAGGGGGAATTTCCCTTAGCCTGGATGCCCAAGGATGCCCGTGGGTTCTTTGCACCCTAGTGATGCTGGAGAAGGTGGCCTGGAACCCATCCCTGGAAGGAGGCTGCTTCCTGCTGCATGGCTGGGCACGGTGGGGCATGGCAGGGCACAACATGCCAGTCCTGGCTGGGCACAACAGGAGCATTACAGTACCTGTGAGCAGTGTCCCTGCCCCACAACTTGCGTCCCTGTTCTGCAAGTGGTTTCTCTGCCCCACAAGTGGCATCTTTGCCCCATGACACCCAGGAGGGGCATCTCTGCACCATCGGGGCAAGCCAGGGCAGCTGCCACAGCAACGTCCAGCTGCTTCTGGGGCACAGACCTGGCCACTTTGGCAGCAGCCCCTTGCCCTGCTTGCCTCATGCCTTCACTGGGCAGCTCTGGACTCTCACCATCCATCCTCTGTTGGGATCAACTCAAGGACCAGCTCAGGTTCCCCGAGTCCTTGAGGTCTGTCCCACAGTTTGTCCTGCACCCAGCACCCTGGGGCAGAAGCAGAGGCTGTGGCCGCGGGAGGCCCTGGGGAGGCTGCCCTGGGCTGGCCCTGGGCTTTGTCATCGCTCCCCATGAATTATTCAGTCCCTGGCTGTGCCTGCAGCTCCTCTGCTCCAGCCACACCCCCTCTGATGGCTTTTTAATTGCTCATGGCCATAAAGCTCTTGGCCATACTGCTCATGGGTCCTGTCTTCACTGCACACCTGTCCCAGGAGGGACCCAACCTGATGGTTTATGCCAAACTCATGCCCATCACCTTCATCCGTGCAGCTAGAGGGGTGCAGGGCTGTGTGGTCTCAGACCTAGGGCTGTGAGGAGGCCATGATTAACAGCCCTGATGGGCTTCAGCCACCCCATGCTGGTCTCCGTCTGGGATGAGGACCAAGGCTGAGCAGAGACCCCAACCCCAGGGCCAATTCCTCAGACCTGCCTCCAGCTGAGCTACCTCCAGCACCCTGCAGTCAGCTGGGATGAAGCAGATGTCCTGTGGGGGTGCCTGGGGAGGAAGCCTGACTGCCTGTGCTCTCCTGGCCTGGCTGTGGCTGTGCTCATGGGGTTGGGGTCAGTGTGTGTCATCCTGCCCCTCTGCTGTACCTGCTGAGACCTCCCTGCAGTGCTGGGGCAGCTCTGGAGTGCTCAGCACAGCACAGACAGGGACCTGCTGCAGCAGGGCCAGAGGAGGCCACAGCAGTGCTGTCAGGGTGGAAGCTCTGCTCTCAGGCCAGGCTGGCAGAGTTGGGGGTGTTCAGCCTGGAGAGGAGAAGGCTCCATGGAGACCTCCTGGTGGCCTTGCAGTGCTTCAAGGGGCCAGGAGAGAGCTGGGGACAGAGTTTTGGCCTGTGGTGGCAGGCCAAGGGGGGGATGGTTTGAACTGCAAGAGGGAGATTGAGAGTGGAGAGAAGGGAGAAAGGTTTGATCCTGAGGGTGAGGAGAGCCTGTCCCAGGCTGCCCAGAGAGGTGGTGGGTGCACATTGGTGGTCCAGGGTTGGGGACTGATGCCACAAGACACAGGGAGTTGCAGGGCCGGGCAGCAGGATGGTGATGCCCATCACCCAGAGCTGGAGGCAGCATCACCCTGGGGCTGACCATGCCTGTCCTGGACGGGTTGACGGCGGGGCTGGTGCCATCATGTCCCTCCGTGCCAAGGTGGGGAGCTGGCAGAGACATCCGTGAGGACATCGGAGCCGTGCAGTGTGTTTAGGGCGATGCTGCTGCCATGCAGGTTCTCGGGGGCTGGGAGGAGCAGCAGCAGCACCCCGCGGGCACAGCCGTGGGCTGCAGGTGGGTGTCCCCTCCACAGCCAGGCTCCCACCGCCCCCCAGGCCCCCCGGGGTACCGGCGCCAGGGCTCTGGCACCCACCCAGGCACCCACTCAGAGGAATATGTTGCGAGGAGCAAGAGAAAATGTTAAAATTTAATGTCTCGGTAATGGGCAGGGCGGCAGGGGCCCGGCGGCAGGGCTGCGCTGCCCTGGGGGAAGAGCTCAGCCCGCCCGGCCCAGGGGAGCGCCTAATGGCTGCTGCCTGCCCAGCCTCCTCCAGCCACAGTTCCTGGCAGAAGGGCAGACCTTGCTGGCACACAGCAGCCGATGGGACCCTGCTCCCCGCTGGCTGCACCCAGCTCGCTAAGCGCCCATTAGCTGCCTCGCAGCACCCACCGCAGCCTGGCACTGAGAGCAGGGCTCCGAGTCCATGCTGCTGCTGCATGTCCCCCCGGGATGTCTGCCGGGAGATAGACCCCCCTGAGTAGGACCGTGTCCAGGGGAGCCCAGGCTCAAGTGTCCTCCCGTGCCACCACCTGCAGCTCTGCCTGTCCCCTCTCAAAATCACGGAAGGGCAACCTTGCAGTGCCTGAAGGGGCTGCAAGCAGGCTGCAGAGGGACTGTGCCCAGGAGCCTGCAGGGACAGGGCCAGGGCAATGGTTTGAAATGAGAGCAGAGCAGATTGAGACTGGATGTGAGGAACAAGTTCTGCGGCAGGAGGCTGCTGAAAAACTTCAACAGGTTGCCCAGGGAGGTGGTTGAGGCCTCATGCCTGGAGATGACTCAAGGTGAGGCTGGACAGGGCTGTGGGCAACCTGCTCTAGTGGAGGATGTCCCTGATGAGTGCAGGAGGTTGAGCTGGATGAGCTCTGGAGGTCCCTCCCAACCCAGAGCAATTCGTGACTGTGATTCTGTGATCTGAGAGGTGCAGGTGGGCAGCTTCTTGCATTGCCTGGGTGGGGTTGGAGCTCCTGGCAGCAGGTAGGGACAGACTCTGGACTTTGTGTATGCATTAGAAAAGCCTTAACCTTAAATGGGCCTTTCCTGCCCTGCTTGTAACATGAGTGGAGCACCAAGAGATCGTGCAAAGAGGAGGAAGGGCACCCATGGAGGGGAGAGGTGTTTGGGAGCAGCAGATGAGGGAGGGTTGATTACTATGCCCACGGGGAAGCCACATCTGGAGCCTGGGTCCAGTTCTGGTTCCCCCAGTTGAGGAGAGACAGAGAACTGCTGGAGAGAGTCCAGGGCAGGCTGCAAAGCTGCTGAGGGGCCTGGAGCAGCTCTGGGAGGAACAAAGGCTGAGAGCCCTGGGGCTGAGAGCCTGCAGAAGAGCAGCCCCAGAGGGCAGCTGAGCAATGCTCAGCAAGAGCTAAAGGAGTTGTGGGGGGCAAGAGGCTGGGGCCAGGCTCTTGTCAGTGGTGCCCAGGGACAGCACAAGAGGCAAGGGGCACCAAGTGGCATCCAGGCTGTGGAGTGTCCTTGTGTGGAGAGCTTCCAAGGCCAGCTGGGCACTGTGCTGCTGGGCAAGCTGCTGTGGGTGCCCTGCTTTGGCAGGGGTTTGGGCTGGGAGATCTGCAGAGGTCCCTTCCCACCCCACCCTGCTGAGGTGCTGGGATTTGTACTTCCCTCAGGTGCTTGCACTCAAAGCCTTTCCCTGCTGCGTTTCCGTAGCTCAGAGATAAGCAAACACTGCTGAGCCACAGGCAGTGCTTGGGTTTTGCTCCAGAAAGCTTCCCCCCACCTTTCAGAGCAGCTTTGCTGTCGCTTCTGCAGCACCATTAAAGCCTTGCCTCCAGGTTTTTGAGGTGGCAGGGCAGTGAGATGCTTATTTGCACATCGAATCAGGAACGAATTCCACCTCAGTTTGTGGTGGGAGCAACGAAAGGAGATGGATGGGGACAGGCGGTGGGGTGGAGTAGGATGATAAACGTTGCCAGCTGCCAGCTTGGCATCAGGCTCAGACTAACCCTGGAGGCACACCCCAAAGCAAAGCAGTGAGACCTGCTAAGGGTTTGAGTGTGTGCTTGAGGGGGCTGGGATCAAGGCTGGAGCTGGGATGAGTTAAGGAGGGATTCAAATCCCCTCCCAGCCTGTTCCTCTCTGTGTGACACTAACAGATGAGGGCCAAGCCACGCAGTGAGGAGTTCCATGGATGCTGCTCCCCTGGGCTCCCACACAGCCCCATGGTATGGCCCTTCCCTCTGCTGGATTATGGCTATAAACCCACAAACCCAGCAGTGATGGTTTCTGGGGCTGATCCAGCCTGAGCCACTAGGTAGCAGATGGAGGAGTCCCAAATCCCAAGCTGAGGGCCACAGGCAGCCCGTGGTGGGGGTGACTATTTATTTTCTTCATGAAATGACCCTCTCAGCAAGGGACAGAGCCCCAGCAATGGGATGAAAGAGGCTTTGGTGTCTGCACACACTTCTCCTCGTGCTGCAGGGATGCTGGGGACAGCTCTGGTCCTCACACTTGGCTGTCAGGTTGGTTTCACCCTTGGTTTGCAGGTTTTATAGGCTGCCCAGGGAGGTTGTGGATCATAGAATCACAGAATGTGATCCACAACATCCCTAGGGGTGTTCAAGGCCAAGCTGGATGAGGCCTTGAGCAACGTGTGCTAGTGGAAGGTGTCCCTGCCCATGGCAGGGGGTTGGAACTGGATGGTCCTGAAGGTCCACCTGAAGGTGGATCTCTCTGCTAATGTCTTAGACACTAGAGAACTGAGGGGGATGAAGAGCCCCAGACTGAGCTCAAACTGGGGGGGGTGACAAATAAGAGAAGGGTTTCTACAGCATCTGGCTTTATCATCGTTGCTGATGATTTGTTTAGACTTGCTCCTGGGCACACCGAGGGCACTGCCACATCTTGTGTCCCACCTTGGGCTCCAGGAGGTCACAGACGGAGCAAGGAGGAGCAAACAGGACAGGTAACCCCCAAGTGCCCAGAAAGTAATTACAGCCCATGGGCAGCATCTTTAGGAACAAACTGAGGGATCACCAGGGTGAAGCCTCTTCTCCAAAGGCTGCTGTCCCAGGAGAACTCTGAATGTTCTGCCTCAGATCCTGATCCATGCATTCCTGAATCCATTTCCCGTCTGAGACTTCCCCAGTGCCAGTGGAGCTGGGAGGCTGCACACTACGTTTGTATACATCTCATTACTTTATTAATTACCTTCTCTTTTGATTGTTCTCATTTCCAGCCCAGCTGGTTCACTTGCTTTCCCACTCCATCAGTTTCTCTCTCTTATTCCCTTTCCCTTCCCTTTGGGAAAGCAGAGGGCTTCACAGCAAGCCTCTGGCACTGGTCTAGTGGCCAGGCCAGCCCTGACCCTCAGCAGCTCCTTTGAAACCCCACTGCAGTTCAGCTGAACTCTTCAGTGGGTTGCAAGGACAGGAGGGGCCCTGCACCTCTGCGACTCTCTCGGGAGGTCAAGAGGCAGCACACAGCTCAAGGTCCTGACCCAGACTCAGACTCCGACCCAAGGCCAAGCTCAGACAATGACATCAACTCAGACTCAGTCAGGTCCAGATCAAGACCCAAACCCAGAAACCCAGGCCCAAGCCCAGACTCAGACACCGAGCCATACTCAGGGTTAGAGTGAGAACCCGCCGCAGGCTCAAGCCCCGCCGCCCGCCGCCCGCCGCCCGCCAGGCACCGCCTGCCCTCTCCGTGCCCAGCGGCCGGCCGCTGAGCCCCGCCCTCCGGGGGCGTGTCCGAGGGACGTGTCCCGCCCCCCACTGCCTCTTCCTGCTGGGCGGGAAGCGTCCCGTGCGCGTGCGCAGCACCGCCTGGGGCAGACGAGAACAGGTCCGGGCGGACACCTTCCCCACCCCAACCCGCACACCTCCAGGCGCCGCGCCCTTCTCCAAGATGGCGGCCGGCGGCGCGTCTTTCCGAACTGCGCATGCGCCAGGGCCGCCGCCTCGGCCGCGATTGGCTGCGGGGGCCCGGCGGTGCCTTCCGGCGGGAGGGCGGGGCGGGGCCGGCAGTGCCGCCTCCCGGTGCGCGGCAGGATGCGCCTGGCATAACCTCCGGCCGCACCGACAGCCGTGGTGCCGTACCTTCTTCCCGTCTGTTCCGGCTCGTTCCCTCGGTCGGCCAGCACCGCGCCCGTCCGGCCCTCGTGGGCCTGTCTTCCACCGGCCCTTCCCACTGCCCCGGGGCTCCCCGTTCCCGCCAGTCGGGGGAGGCCCAGGGGCTGGTAGGCAGCGGCAGCACTCCCTGAGGGGAGAGGCAGCCAGTGGTGGTCCTGGGGCTCCGTGTCCGACTGGAGCTTCGCCGGTGAATGGGCGGGGAGGCCCCGCCGCCGGCGGCCATGAGATGAACGGAGCGCGGTGCCCTGCCTAGAGCCGCCCCGCGGGACCACCGGCAGCCATGGTGAGTGCAGGCGGGGAGAGGGGCTGCCGCCGTTCCCACCGGAGCGGCGACTGCTGCGCTTCCGCGGAGCCTGCGGCCTGTCCCGGGCCTGCCAGCTCTCAGGGCCTGCCTCCGGCTCGGGGTCGGGCGGCCTGGGCAGCAGCGCGGCCAGGGGCTGCGGGCTCTGGAGGCCCCGAGGGGCCTGCGGGTGTTGAGGGAGGGAATTCTTTCTGGGAAGAGCGTGTGTAAGTGGGACACTTTTCCAGGGAGCGTTTGTGCCAGAGGATGGTGAGAGCCGGAGGCTTTCTGCGGTGCCTGCTTTGGGCTTGCCTCGAATACGCTGTAGAAATGACCTGGTTTCCTTTTTGTGCACAACGGTACCGAATTCTGCGGCAGCTTCTGGCCTTGAGCTGCCTTCCAGCAGCAGCTCTAGCTGTGTGCAATCCCACCCAGAGATCCGGGACTGAGCTCTGGCAGGCTTTGATTTGCACACTCTGTTTTTCCCTCTCGATAAGAGGCAAGAGCAGACATCTTTAATCCACCGGGGGCACACGCAGCAGCTGTGCGGGGCTGGTAGGTGGATTTCTGTCTTCAGGAGCTGCTGATGCTGCTCACTGTCACCATACCAAGCACTGGCAGTCACCTGCTCTTTTTCTCTTATTCTACTTGCAGGGAAGACTTTTATCCTTAGGTTTAGTAAGTTGGCATAAGGAAGCCACAAATGTAGTTTGTCGTTGGTCAGTAAGAAGAGAGGCAGCCCTGGATTTGCTTTTGGAAGTGTTCCTCCTGTCCTGTGTTGCCTGGACAGTCCCAATGGACACACAGCAGTTACTGATTGAGCTTTCAGCTCCTTTCTAGCTTATGATGCCTCACACAGCACAAAGTGAGGCCTGGGGCCTCTTATTCTTCAGGAAGTTGGGATGTTGGTTTGCAGTTGTGAATTCCTCCATCCAGGAGCTGAAATTTACAGTCACAGATTGCATTCGGTTGGAAGGGACCCTCAAAGGTCATCTTGTCCAGCCCCCTGAAGGCAGCAGGGACACCTCCAACCAAAGCAGGCTGCACAGGAGCACAGCAAGGGTGACCTCATATGTCTCCAGGGATAGCTGCAACCACCTCCCTGGGCAGCCTGTGCCAGTCTCTCCCCACCCTCACTGTGCAGAGCTTCCTTCTGGTGTCCAACCTAACTCTGCCCTGCTCCAGTCCCAAACCATTGCCCTCAGCCTGCCCCCACAGGCCTTTCTGAACAGTCCCTCCCCAGCCTGCCTGCAGGTCCCCTGCAGATACTGAAATGCAGCTCTAAGGTTCTGCCTGGAGGCTTCTCTTCTCCAGCCTGAACAGCCCAAATCCTCCCAGCCTGTCCCCACAGCAGAGCTTCTGCAGTCTCTGATCATCTTTGTGGCCTCCTCTGAACCCTCTCCAGAACGTCCATGTCCTCATTGTGTATCTGGACCCAGCCCTGCAGGAATAATCAGATCTTCATGTTGTTTGGTGTGCTGCTCCAGGTGCTGCCTGCTGTGGTGGGACATGGTGCCCTTGATACATACAAGTAGCACCCTGCTGCTGGAACTGAGTGTGTGCGGGATGGACTCCTGTCTTGTCTGCCACAGGTCACAGTTCTTCCTGAATGCCAGCTTTAGTCAGAGCTGGAGCAAAGGGTAGTGTTCCTGAGGCAGAGTCCTACTGGTGGATACCCCAGGCTCCAGAGCATGGCAATGCTGCAGCTGAGGTCTGAGCTTTGATGCAACAGTTGTGTGAGACAAGTTGTAGCTCTGCACGGGGAAGCAGGCTGCAGAGTTCTGAGCTCCAGAGTCTGCACTTGAAATTGCAGGTGGCAAAATGACTTCTTGGTTTCTCTCTCACCTTCAGGTAGCTGCACACCTGCTCAGTTCCAGCTCCTTTTCCTTTCTCCCTCTCAAGGTGCAGTGTTTAACCCAACTGCAAGCTGGCTGTGGGAGCTGAGCGGCACTCCCTGGACTCTGCTGCAGGGTTTGCTGTCTGAGCTCTTCATGTGACTGCTGGGCAAGACTTTCCTTCTGCTCCCATTGCCTTGCAGCTTCCAGATGGCTGCTGGGGTAACATCCTTCCTGGAAACAGTTGGAGAAATCTGGAGATGGGATTGCTGTGAGGCACAGTGGGAATAAACAGAAGAGGACTGAGTCCTGTGTCAGAGATACAGGATGGGGGAAGCAGATTTGAGTTGAAGTGAGGTGATGTGGAGGGATGTAAGGAATGGGAACAGGAATGGGGGAGAGTCACAGAGTGGGTTGGAAGGGACCTTCAAGATCATCCAGTGACAACCCCCTGCCATGAGCAGGGATACCTTCCACCAGCCCAGGATGCTCAAGGCCTCATCCAGCCTGGCCTGGAACACCTCCAGGGAGGCTGTGGATCACGGAATGTGATCACAAGCCCACAACCTCTCTGGGCAGCCTGTGCCAGTCTCTCCTCACCCTCACAGCAAAGAAATTTTTCCTCATCTCCAGTCTAAGGTAGAACTGGAACTTGATTTAACTTGAAAGGGGCACAGTGTGGAATAAGAGTCCCCAACAAACGTGGGAGGGGAAACAAGTGCTTAGAAAACATAGGGGGTTGGTGAACAGGAGCCAGTGCAGTGTGCGTGGATGCCGCTCATGGCTAAGAAATCACCATCAAGAGGAGTGTGGGCAGCAGGACAGGAGAGGGGATTCTGCCCCTGGACTCTGCTGAGACCTCACCTCCAGTGCTGCTGTCCCCAGCAGAAGGAGAACTCAGAAGCTGGAGTGAGACCAGAGGAGGCCACAAAGATGATCCCAGGGCTGCAGCAGCTCTGCTGTGAGCACAGACTGAGGGAGCTGGGGGTGTGCAGCCTGCAGAGGAGAAGGCTCCAGGGGGACCTCAGAGCTGCCTGCCAGTGCCTGAAGGGATCCTGCAGGAAGGCTGCAGAGAGACTTTTGCTGAGGATGTCTGAGCCAGGCCAAGGGGGAATGGAGCTGAGGCAGAGCAGGGTTAGAGTGGAGCTGAGGAAGAAGTTGTGCAGTGTGAGTGTTCTCAAAGTCTGGCAGAGGCTGCCCAGGGAGGCTGTGGCTGCCTCCTGCCTGAGGGTATTCAAGGTCAGGCTGTGTGAGGCCCTGAGCAACCTGGGCTGGTGGGAGGTGTCCGTGCCCATGACAGGGGGTTGGAGTAGATGAACTTGATGTCCCTTTCAGCCTGAGCCATGCTGTGATTAAAAAGCTATTTGGTTTCACAGGAAGCTTGAATCATTCTTCTGCTTTCTGAGGTCTTCATGAAGAGCAGCCTTGCTGTGGCAAGCTCTGTGGTCACTGTGCTGTGTCTGGTGGTTGCTGTATGCTGGGGGCAGATCTCGCTGCTGATACTTGTTGAGTGTCTGCTGAACAGCCCTGGTGCAGCTCCCAGGTTGTAGCTGTCTGTGAAGGTGTCAGGGATGATCCCCTTGTGGGATGTCTGTGGAGAAGCAGTGCTGAGAGCCCCAGGCTCAGAGGGTTCTGTGCAAGCCAACTTCTAGCCACAGAGGAACTGGCTACAGCTTAGGCACTGAACAGGAATCATGGACTCTTTTTCACTGGCAAAGCCCTTTCAGCTCACCCAGCGCAACCTTTCTCTAACTCTGCCCTGGCTGGGGCTGAGCCATGGCCCTCAGCACCACAACTCTGCCTCCTGGAAACGCCTCCAGGGATGGAGATTCAGCTACCTCCCTGGGCAGCCTGGGCCAGGCCTTCAGAACCCTTCCAGTGAGGAACTTTCTTCTCATGTCCAACCTAAATCTGACCTGACGCAACCAAAGTCTGTTTCCTTTTGTCCTGTGAGGACAAATCCACAGTGAGGATCACAACCTATGGCCAGATTGGTTGCACACAGTCACAGAATCCTTTAGGCTGGAAGAGGCCTTTGAGATCAGAGTCCAAGCCTTACCCAGGCAGTGCCAGGGCACCACTGAGCCATGTCCCTCAGCACTGTATCTTTGAAACCCCCCCAGGGGTGGGGACTCCAACACTGCTCTGGGCAGCCTGGGCCAGGCCTGAACAACCCTCGAGGAAAAAACTGTTCCTCATGGCCAACCTGAACCTCCCCTGGGGCAACTTGTGGCAAATTGCTCTTATCCTGTCACTTGTTCCCTGAGAGCAGAGCCCCAGCTGGCTGCAGCCTCCTCTCTGGGAGCTGTAGAGGGCAGTGCCCTCAGCCTCTTCTTCTCCAGGCTGCACAACCCCAGCTTCCTCAAGTGCTTCTCCTCATCCCTGTTCTCCAGACCCTTCCCCAGCTCTGTTGCCCTTCTCTGGACCCTCTTCTGCATCTGTAGGTGAGGACAGGGTGATGCTGAGCAGGCTGAGTGCTGTGGCAGGCAGGAGGTGCTCAAGCATAGTGAGGAGGTGGCCTTTGCTTGATGGGACGCTGTAGAGAAGAGGCAGCTGGAGCTTGTCCCTCCTCCTGGCCGTGCCTGCTGCCGGCTGCTGTGCAACTCATATCCTGCTGCAGGTCTGGCAGCTTCCTTTATCACCTTCAGGCCCTTCAGAACCAGAGTAACTCCCTCTGAGGCTGTCCTGACCGTTCTGCTGGGCAGACAAACAGAATGGGAATTCTGAAGTTGTGGCCTCAGCTCCAATATCTGGCTTCCTGGTTTAGCCTTCGACTCAGGTCATACCTTTCTCTGCCCCTTTACTGGCCTTGTTTTCTTAGATCATGACACTGGAGTTGGATGCTGCTGAGCTCTTCATGTAGTTGCTTATTCTTCAGCAGTGCAGGAGCTTGTGTGGCTGGTGGGCAGCTCTGCCTGCTGGGACAATCTTGGCAGCAGCATCTGCTTGTGCTGACCCAGTTCTGAGCTCCCCAGTTGAGGAACGACAGAGAACTGCTGGAGAGAGTCCAGGGCAGGCTGCAAAGCTGCTGAGGGGCCTGGAGCAGCTCTGGGAGGAGCAAAGGCTGAGAGCTCTGGGGCTGAGAGCCTGCAGAAGAGCAGCCCCAGAGGGCATCTGAGCAATGCTCAGCAAGAGCTAAAGGAGCTGTGGGAGGCAAGAGGCTGGGGCCAGACTCTTGTCAGTGGTGCTCAGGGACAGGGCAGTGGACACAAAGTGGCACCCAGGAGGTTCCATCTGAGGTGGAGGAGAAAGTTGTTTGTTGTGAGGGTGCTGGAGGCCTGGAGCAGGCTGCCCAGAGAGGCTGTGGAGTGTCCTTGTGTGGAGAGCTTCCAAGGGCAGCTGGGCACTGTGCTGCTGGGCAAGCTGCTGTGGGTGCCTTGCTTTGTCAGGGGTTTGGGCTGGGTGATCTCCAGAGGTCCCTTCCCACCCCACGCTGCTGGGATTCTGTGTGACCCTGGGGTAGGGCTGAACCTGCCTGTGCCCTTCAGAAGAAAGAGGCCCCAGAGCTGAGCCTGCAGCATCACAGCTGTCTCTGTGGCAGCTATGGATGCCTCCCTCATGCTGGAGGGTGTCCTCCACAGAAAAGCAGTGTGATCGTCCAGAAAACCTCTCGGGGTCTGCTGTAGCTACGACCCATTTGCCACATTTCAAAGCCCTCTCTAGCTAAATGTTGGGCTGAGCTGTATCTAGGTGGCCTCAAAGGTGCTAAGGCAAAAGTAGTGAGCTTCAAGAGCTTCTGAGCTACCTCGGAAAGCCTCTTCCTGCTAGTTGAGGGCAGCCTTCTGGGAGATGAGTCCTGGGTGGTGAGGTGTTTTGGTGGAGAAGCATTAAAACCTGCCACGTGCTGTAGGGGGATGGCTCAGCCTGTGGGCACCTACAAGCCCTGATGGATTTCTTCTGTTCTCCTCGGTCATTTTAATGTGCTTTGGGAGATGTTGCTGCTTAAATCGGGGAGAAGGAGCTGCTGTGTCTTTCCAAATCAATCTCTTGGGTCAGTCAGTGGTTTTCTGTAAGGAGCTGTGCTGGGGTCACTGCTGCAGCTCAGCTGTTGGCATAACCAATTAGCCCAGGCTGCTCGGGGCCTCACCCAGCCTGGCCTTGGATACCCCCAGAAAGGAGGCAGCCACAGCCTTCCTGGGCAGCCTGGGACAGACTCTCAGCACCAACTTACACTGCACAACTTCTTCCTCAGCTCCACTCTAACCCTGCTCTGCCTCAGCTCCAAACCATTCCCCCTTGGCCTGGCTCAGACACCCTAAACAAAAGTCCTCTGCAGCCTTCCTGCAGGATCCCTTCAGGCACTGGCAGGCAGCTCTGAAGTCCCCCTGGAGCCTTCTCCTCTGCAGGCTGCACACCCCCAGCTCCCTCAGCCTGTGCTCCCAGCAGAGCTGCTGCAGCCCTGGGATCATCTTTGTGGCCTCCTCTGGCCTCACTCCAGCATCACTGAGTCCTCTTTCTGCTGGGGACAGCAGCACTGGAGGCAGGATTGGAGGTGAGGTCTGAGCAGAGTCCAGGAGCACAATCCCCTCTCTTGCCCTCTGCCCACTCTGCTGTGGCTGCAGCCAGCACACAGCTGCCTGCTGGGCTGCATGAGGGCACTGCTGGCTCCTGGGAGCTGCTCAGCACCCAACATCCCCAAGGCTTTTTCTTCAGGGCTGCTCTCAAGCCACTCAGCACCCAGCCTGGATTGGTGCCTGGGGTTGGCCTAACCCAGCTGCAGGACCTTGCCCTGTGACCTCATGCAGCTGGCACTTGCCTACTTCTCCAGCCTGTCAAGATCCTTCTGGAGGGATCCCTTGTTTGCCAAAATGAAACCCTTGGAGCACTGCTGTGAGTCTGTGTTCAGACGCTGCTTACTCAGGCAGCCCCTGAGCTTTCTGTCAGTGTCAGGCATGGAGTAGGGCAGCTTCTCCAGGCTGGGCTGAGGAGCACCTGCACTTCATGAAGATGTTTTTACCATCAAGCAGCTTTCCCCCCCACCTTTTTCCTCCTTCCCTGCATGGTTCATTCTTCTCTTTTTAACTTTCACACTGACAATCTGCATGGAAGCTTTCACTACACCTGAAGTGTTTCAGCTCTTCTAGCAACACCCTGAATTCCTTAACTCCAGCCTTTAATCATCCCTGATCCCTCTCTAGTCTGCATCATTCCCCAAATCCCATTTCTTTCACCATTTCCTGCACTTCCCACTTGTGCTCCAAATCATCTCTGCTTTGTTTTTGTGACTGGCTCTGCAAGCCAGGTCTGTATTTTTAGCACTTGGGTTTAATAATTGATGAGGGCTTTGATGGCAGCATGGATTTCTGCTGGGGAGACATTGTCATGGTGCCTTTCAGTCCCTTCTGTTGGGAAAGCAGCAAGCTCCTCTGGGCTGGGGTTTGTCAGGATGCCAGAGTGCAGAGGATGGAGCCTGCTGGAGGCAGGGCTGAGGCTGCTCTGATTTTTCTCTGCCAGAGATCATTCAGTCTCAAAAGTCTTTGCTGTGCCTGGGGGATTCTTTCCTGCTTTGGTGGGGAATTGCTGATAGGAGTTGGTTGGATGGTCACATCCAAAGGGCAGTGCAGTGGCTCCACATCCAAATGGAGATGGGTGACAAGTGGTGTTCCTCAGGGGCTGTACTGGGAGCAGTGCTGCTCAGTCTCTTTATCAGTGCCATGGACAGGGAGATTGAGGCACCCCCAGCAAGGCTGCAGGTGGCACCAAGCTGACTGGTGTGGTTGGTAAGGCAGAAGGATGGCATGGGTGCCAGAGGGACCTGGACAGGCTTCAGAGGAGAGCCTCAGGAGATGCAGCAAGGCCATGTGCAAGGTCCTGCAGCCCTTGAGACCAATCCAGGCTGGGGGTGATGAGGTTGAGAGCAGCCCTGCAGAGAAGGACTTGGGGGTGCTGGTGGTAGAGAAGCTGGACAGGAGCCAGCAATGGACACTGGCAGCACAGAAGGCCAAGGGCAGCCTGGGCTGCATCCAAAGCAGTGTGGGCAGAGATGGAGAGAGGAGATCCTGCCCCTCGTCTCTGGGAAGACCTCACCTGCAGGGCTGGGGCCAGCTGTGGGACACCAACACAGGAGAGAGCTGGAGCTACTGGAGAGGGTCCAGAGGAGGCCACAGAGATGATCATGGCAGACTGATGAAGTTCCTGCTGGCTGGAAAGGAGCAAACGTAACACCCATCTTCAGGAAGGGAAAAAAAGATGACCCTGGGAACTAGAGAGCAGTCAGTCTCACCTCTGTGCCTGGCAAGGTCATGGAGCAGATCCTCCTGAAGGCTCTGCTAAGGCAAGTGGATAACAAAGCAGAGGTGATTGGTGGTCCCCAGCAATGGCTTCACCAAGGGCAGAGCAGACCTGATCAATTTAGTGGCTTTTTATGATGAAGTCACAGCAAGAGTGGACAAGGGAAGGGCAACTGACAACATCTACCTGGACCTGAGTAAGGCATTTGACTCTGTCCCCCATGGCATCCTGGTCACCAGACTGGAAACACACAGACCTGCTGGGTGGAGCACTGCTGGGTAAGGAATTGGCTGGATGGTGGCAGGCAGAGAGTGCTGATCAAGGGCACAATGTCCACCTGCAGACCAGTGCCAGGTGGCTCCCTCAGGGGTCAGTGCTGGCACCAGTGCTGTTTGACATCTTTGTCAGTGACATGGACAGAGGAATCAGTGCATCCTCAGCAGGTGTGCAGATGGCACCAAGCTGTGTGGCACAGTCGACTTGCCAGAGGGCAGGGATCCATCCAGAGGGACCTGGGCAGGCTGCAGAGGTGTGCCCAGGCCAACCTCATGACATTCAACAAGGCCAAGTGTAAGGTCCTGCACCTGGGTGGGTGCAATCCCAAGCACAACTCCAGGCTGGGTGGGGAATGGCTGAGAGCAGCCTTGAGGAACAGGACCTGGGGGTCTGGGGTGATGAAAAGCTCAACAGGAGCCTGCAGTGTGCACATGCAGCCCAGACAGCCAACCCTGTGCTGGGCTGCAGCAAGAGCAGTGTGGGCAGCAGGGCAAGGGAGGGGATTCTGCCCCTTTGCTCTGCTCTCCTCAGACCCCACCTGCAGTCCTGTGTGCAGTTCTGGAGCCCCCAGCACAAGCAGGACATGGAACTGTTGGAGTGAATACAGAGGAGGCCACCAAGATGCTCAGAGGGCTGCAGCAGCTCTGCTCTGAGGACAGGCTGAGAGGGTTTGAGCTCTGCAGCCTGGAGAAGAGAAGGCTTTGAGGGGACCTTGGAGTGGCCTTCCAGTATCTGAAGGGGGCCTACAGGAGGGCTGGAGAGGGACTAATGCCAGGATGAGGAGTAAGGGACTTAAGCTGGCAGAGGGGAGATTTAAACTGGATGTTAGGAAGAAGTTCTTTCCACTGAGTGGGGTGAGACACTGGCAGAGGTTTCCCAGGGAGGTTGTGGCTGCTCCCTCCCTGGAGGTGTTCAAGGCCAGGTTGGATGAGGCCTTGAGTGACCTATTTTAGTGGGAGGTGTCCCTGCCTATGGTGGGGGATTGGAACCGGATGACCTTTGGGGTCTCTTCCAATCTGTGCCCAGAGGCTTGAGAACTTCAGCTGTGGGGACAGGCTGGGAGGGTTGGGGCTGTTAAGCACAGAGAAGAGAAGGCTCCAGGCAGACCTTAGAGCTGCATTTCAGTATCTGCAGGGGACCTGCAGGCAGGCTGGGGAGGGACTGTTCAGAAGGGCCTGTGGGGACAGGCTGAGGGTAATGGTTTGGAACTGGAGCAGGGCAGAGTTAGGTTGGACACCAAGAGGAAGGTCTGCACAGTGAGGGTGAGGACACAGGCTGCCCAGGGAGGTGGTTGAGGCCATCCGTGGAGACATTCTAAGTCAGCCTTGCTGTGTTCCTGAGCAGCCTGCTTTGGCTGGAGGTGTCCCTGCTGCCTGCAGGGGTTGGGCAGGATGTGCTTGAAGGTTCCCTTCCAGCCCAATGTGATCTGTGACTGCGTAACACCAGCACAGGCTCTTCCTAGGCTGTAGCACCACTGGTGCTGTTCTGTGGCCTTTAGGCTGGCTTCTTGTGCTAAAGTTTCTCTTCCTGATTGTTTGGCTGCAGCAGTAGCTGCTCTCCAGAGCAGTGTGTTCTGAGCCAAGGTCTGGAAGGGGCACAGTGGAGGGAGCTGCTCCATGATGGTTGGATTTGTGCCATTCCCCCCTCACCGTTGCCTAATTCCATTGCTTAAGGAGAGGTTTGAACTTTCTGCAAGGCCTTGGCTTGCTTTTTGCAAGCAACAACTGATAGGATAAGAGGAAACGGCCTTGAGGTGCCCCAGGGGTCCCACCTGTCCTCTCTTTGCTCTTCAGACAGCTGCAGCTCAAGGGGAGGTTTAGGTTGGCCATGAGGAACAATTTCTGCCTCTTGAGGGTTGTCCAGACCTGGCCAAGGCTGCCCAGGGCAGCATTGGAGTCCCCATGCCTGGAGGGGTTCCAGAGCTGTGTAGCTGTGGTGCTGAGTGCTATGGTCTGGTGTTGAGTTCAGTGTTGGACTAGATGATCTCAGAAGTCTTTCCAAGCAGAACCGATTCTGTGATTCCAAATGTGAAAGTGACCAAATCCAGCTATGATCCCTGAGCACCTCTGCCTGCTGCACAAGTGTGAGGGAGCTGCTCAGTGCCAAGGCTGCCTCTGCCCCCTCCTCCAGCCTCAGGACTGCACCAGGCACTCCTCTGCTCCTCCCGGGACACCAGAAGCGACAGTCTGCGGTGGGGCAAAGGTGAAGGAGCAGAAGGCAGCTCTGCAGCAAAATTCTAGCTGCTGTCTCTTGTTCCCTGCTGGTAGTGTTGACCAAAGTCCAGTGGTGTGTAGGCCTGTGGCAGATGGCTGGTCCTGACAAGGATGACATCATGGACTGCTTTAGGTTGAAGGGACATTTCAAGGTCCAAGCCCCTGCATTCATCAGGGACAGCTGCAACTGGAGCAGGTTCATCAGGGCTCCAAATTACCTGACCTGCAGTGGTGCCAGCCATGTGTCATCTCCCACCTCTATGGGCAGCCTGGCCAAGCTTTCCCCATCCTTAGTGCCCAACATTTCTCCCTTCTCTCCACTCTCAATTTCCCTCTTTGAGTTCAAGCCATCCCCCCTTGGCCTTGTAACTCCAGGGCCCCTGTGCTGTGGGGTTGTGCAGCTGTGAGATGCAGAGCAGCCACCTCCAGCAGCCTGATTTGGGTTCATAGAATCACAGAATGGGTTGGATTGGAAGGGACCCCAAAGATCATCCAGTGCAAACCTCCTGCCATGGGCAAGGACACCTCCCACCAGCCCAGGCTGCTCAATCCAACCTGGCCTTCAACACCTCCCTGGGCAACCTGTGCCAGTCTCTCCCCACCCTCACTGCAAGCAATTTCTTCCTCCTCTCCAGTCTCAATCTGCCCTTCTCAGGCTTCCATCCATTCCCTCTCCTGCTCTCACCACAAGCCCTTGCGGCTGCGGAGCTGCAGGCTCTGGTTCCGGGAGGTGGAATGGTGCCGGAGCTGCAGGCTCTGGTTCCAGGGGTGGAATGGTGCCGGAGCTGCAGGCTCTGGTTCCGGGGGGGGAATGGTGCCGGAGCTGCAGGCTCTGGTTCCAGGGGTGGAATGGTGCCGGAGCTGCAGGCTCTGGTTCCAGGGGTGGAATGGTGCCGGAGCTGCAGGCTCTGGTTCCAGGGGTGGAATGGTGCCGGAGCTGCAGGCTCTGGTTCCAGGGGTGGAATGGTGCCGGAGCTGCAGGCTCTGGTTCCAGGGGTGGAATGGTGCCGGAGCTGCAGGCTCTGGTTCCAGGGGTGGAATGGTGCCGGAGCTGCAGGCTCTGGTTCCAGGGGTGGAATGGTGCCGGAGCTGCAGGCTCTGGTTCCAGGGGTGGAATGGTGCCGGAGCTGCAGGCTCTGGTTCCAGGGGTGGAATGGTGCCGGAGCTGCAGGCTCTGGTTCCAGGGGTGGAATGGTGCCGGAGCTGCAGGCTCTGGTTCCAGGGGTGGAATGGTGCCGGAGCTGCAGGCTCTGGTTCCAGGGGTGGAATGGTGCCGGAGCTGCAGGCTCTGGTTCCAGGGGTGGAATGGTGCCGGAGCTGCAGGCTCTGGTTCCAGGGGTGGAATGGTGCCGGAGCTGCAGGCTCTGGTTCCAGGGGTGGAATGGTGCCGGAGCTGCAGGCTCTGGTTCCGGGGGTGGAATGGTGCCGGAGCTGCAGGCTGTCACATCTCTCCCTGGCACCTTCTCAGCAGTGGAGCTCACACAGAGGCCTCCAGCAGGCCTGGCAGCAGATGTGCTCCCCAGCAGCAGGCTGCTGATGCTATCATCAGGACTCAGGCTTTGTTCTCTGTTTCCTGGTTGCAGTTCAGAGTTGTTGCTGTGATTTAATGAACCCAGAGCAGGCTTCAGTCTGTGTGTTGAGCACAGATCAGGCTCCTGCTGCCATTTCAAGGCCTCTCCTGGCTGCAGAAGACAGCCAAGATGCTTACTTGGTTCATTCAGAGCTCTGACAGCTCAGTAATCAGATGTGAATTCTGGAACCTCATTTCTGCTACACAATTCAAGCCCCCAAAAACCTTCTCTAGAAGTCCTGAATTGCAGTCCTAGCTCAAGGTAGTTGGCAGAGGAACAAAGACACTTTGCCACTCCTCATCTTCCTGCAGCGATGAAGCCAACATCCAGCACCAGAGCTGCCCGAGGCCTTCTGCCTGTGCAAATCACTTCAGAAGCCCACAAAGTACACTTCAGGAATCAATGGATTGTATTTAAACGTCGGCCAAGGGCTAAAAATGGCCACAGGGTGAACAGCACTACGTGAGGGAGCCTGGGGGGAGCCAGCAGTGCTGATCTGATCTCTGCAACAGGATGAAGAGATCAGCTTACCTGTAAGCTCTGCTAGCTACATGAGTGCCAGGCACCTCTGGAATACCTAAAGGATCTTATTGCTTGGGCAGGCTGAGCTCTGACTAACAGGCTCAAGTGGCTGACTGATTCGTTCTGAACTAGCAACTCCTGCTGGACTTCACCCAGGCCAGCAGCCACCTCACACAGCATGCACTGGCTTGGAAGGGACTTGCCCAGCCCTTCTGCAGTCAGCAGGGACATCCCCAGCTAGGGCAGGTTGCTCAGAACCCCTTGAGCCTGACCTCAGCGTGGGCTTTGCTGACACTTTGCACAGCAAGCACAGAGCTTTGGCATGCAGCACCTAGGAACTGACGGAGAAACACTTGGGGAGCTGCAGGCAGGCTGGGCAGGGACTGTCAACAGGGCCTCTGGGGACTGGATGAAGGACAGTGGTTTGGAACTGGAGAGTTTGGTTGGACACCAGGAGGTAGTTCTGCACAGTGAGGGTGAGGAGAGACTGGCACAGGCTGCCCAGGAAGGTGTCTTAAGGTCCCATCCCTGGAGACATTCATGGTCAAAACTTGATGTGGCCTTGAGCAAGCTGCTCTGGTTTGGGGTGTCCCTGCTGCCTGCAGGGGGTTGGGTAAGCACAAATCCAGAGTGGGTGAGGAGTGGTTCCAGAGGATGATAAAAAAAGTGTTCAGGATAATAGAAGGTGTTTTTATAAATCCATTAGTAACAAAAGGAGGGGCAGGGAAACCTCCGTTCCTCACTGGATGAAGGAGGGGACAGAGTAAGGGCAGACAAAGCAAAGGCTGAGCTACTTAACAGCTTCTTTGTCTCAGTCTTGAACACAAAGGTTGGATATCCTCAGGGCTGCTGGATTGGTAGACAGGCTTGGGGAGCAGAATATCTCTCCCATAATCCAGGAGGAAGCAGTTAGTGCCCTGCTGTGCCACTTAGACCCTAGCAAGTTAATGGGTCCAGGTGAGATTCACCCTAGGGTGCTGAGGGAGCTGGCACCAGGGCTGGCACAGCCACTCTCCATCATCTACCGCTGGTCCTGGCTACCTGGGGAGGTCCCAGCTGGCTGCAGGTCAGGCAATGTGAGGCTCATCCACAATAAGAGCTGAAAGGAGGATCCAGGGAACTCTGGGCCTGTCAGCCTAACCTTGGTGCCTGGCAAGGTTATGGAGCAGCTCAGCCTGAGTGCCATCACAGGGAAGGTACAGGGCAGCCAAGGGATCAGGTCCTGCCAGCATGGGTGTAGGAAAGGAAGGTCCTGCCCTAATCTGGTCTCATCCTGTGTCTGGGGGACCTGCCTGGGGGATGAGGGGAGGGCTGTGGGGGTGCTCTACATAGGCTTCAGCACAGCATCCTCCTGGCAAAGTTGGCAGCCCAGGGCCTGGGTAGGTGCAGCCTTTGCTGAGTTAAACACTGTCTGGGTGGGCAGGCACAGAGAGTGGCTGTGGATGGACAGCAGCCAGCTGGTGTCTGGTGCCCAGTGGTGTCCCCAGGGATCAGTGCTGGGCCCAGGTCTGTTCAGCATCTTTATTGGTGACTTGGGCAAGGGGATGGAGTCTGCCCTTAGCAAATTTGGGATGGCACCAAACTGAAGGCAGTGTGGATCTGGTGGACTGTAGGAGACACTTCAGAGAGCCCTGGCCGGGTTGGGCCCATGGCTGAGGTCAGCAGGGTGAGGTTGAAGAGGGCCAGGGGCAGGCTCCTACACTTTGGCCACAACAACCTCATGCAGCCACAGACTGGGGATGAGTGGCTGCAGAGCAGCCTGGCAGTGCTGGGTGACAGCTCTCCCAGGCTGCTGGGGAGAGGCTGAGGAGCTGAGGGTGTTCAGCCTGGAGGAGAGAGACTCAGGGGAGACCTGGTCACACTCTGCAACTGCCCAAAGGGAAGCTGTAGTGAGGTAGGGGTCAGGCTCTGCTCCTAGGCAGCTTGTACCAAGAGGAGAAGGCATGGCCTGGAGCTGTGCTAGGGGAGGGTTAAGTTGGATGTTAGGAAGCACTTCCTCAGGGCTAGGTTGGATGTTAGGAAGTACTTCACAGGATTAGGCTGGATGTTAGGAAGCACTTCCTCATGGAAGGGGTGACTGGGGACTGGAATAGACTGCCCAGGGAGGTGGTGGAGTCACCATCCCTGGAGGTGTTTAAGGAAAGCTTGGATTTGGCAGTCAGTGCCATGGTCTGGTTGATGTGGTGGTGTTGGATCATAGGCTGGACTTGGTGATCTCAGATCTCTATCCCAGCCTCAATAATTCTGTGGAGAGCAGCCTGGAGGAGGAGGCCTTGGGGGTGTCAGTTGGTGGCAAACTCCTCAGGAGCCAGGACTGGTTGCTGGCAGCCCAGAGCCAGCTGTGTGCTGGCTGCAGCCAGAGCAGGGAGAGCAGCAGGAGAGAGCCCCAGAGACCTTTGGAGTGGATGAGTGCTGATTTCTGTGGTCATTACCATGCTATGTTGGGGCTTAGGTAGGGAGAAGCTTTGTAAGGCACCTTGGGAATTGTTCAGTGGGGAGAGGATTGCTCAGCACACACCTGAGGTTTGTGTGTTACTGAGTTGGCCTTGACCGAGCTGCCTGAATTCTCACAGCAGTAACCACTCTGGAAGCAGGGCAGCAGTGCCTGGGTGGGGTTGGAGCTCCTGGCAGCAGGTAGGGACAGACTCTGGACTTTGTATATGCTTTAGAAAAGCCTTAGCCCAAAATAGACCTTTCCTGTCCTACTTGTAACAGGAG
This sequence comes from Tricholaema leucomelas, assembly GCA_013400475.1. NCBI lineage: Eukaryota > Metazoa > Chordata > Aves > Piciformes > Lybiidae > Tricholaema lacrymosa > Tricholaema leucomelas. Next base: position 197,862 of record WAAF01002583.1, read on the forward strand.
TGGAGCACCAAGAAATGGTGGGCAGCGGAGGAAGGGCACCTATGGAGGGGAGAGGTGTTTGGGAGCATCCTGCCCTGGAGCAGCAGCTGAGGGGGGACTAATTAATTATGCCCCAGGGAGGCCACATCTGGAGCCTGGGTCCACTTCTGGTTCCCCAGTGGAGGAGAGACAGAGAACTGCTGGAGAGAGTCTAGGGCAGGCTGCAAAGCTGCTGAGGGGCCTGGAGCAGCTCTGGGAGGAGCAAAGGCTGAGAGCCCTGGGGCTGAGAACCTGCAGAAGAGCAGCCCCAGAGGGCATCTGAGCAATGCTCAGCAAGAGCTAAAGGAGCTGTGGGGGGCAAGAGGCTGGGGTCAGGCTCTTGTCAGTGGTGCCCAGGGACAAGGGGCAAGGGCACAAAGTGGCATGAGGAGGTTGCATCTGAGCAGGAGGAGAAAGTTGTTTGTTGTGAGGGTGCTGGAGGCCTGGAGCAGGCTGCCCAGAGAGGCTGTGGAGAGTCCTTGTGTGGAGAGCTTCCAAGGGCAGCTGGGCACTGTGCTCCTGGGCAAGCTGCTGTGGGTGCCCCTGGTCAATGGAGCTTTGCTGGGTGAAAATGTGGTAAGATCTGAACCTCAGTAGGTGGAAGATGGAATGGTGCTGGGCTGTCTTGCAGTGCTCCTGGTAGGAAATGGGTAGGAAGGGGATCAGAGGCAGGCTCAAAAGAAGCTTGGCAGGCAGAAACAATCTCTCCATTTGCTCATAAGCTCTGGTGGGGGCAGGCTGGGGGCTGGTGCTGGATGCAGTGTGGAACATGTCTCAGCAGTGCAGGTACTGAGGGAGGACTGGAACAAGAGTGGGAGTCTGAACTGAAAACATGCTGGGGTGCAGAGGGTGGTGAGTAGCAGCTCTGGAGCAGAGCTGCCCTTGGCTGTACTGCAGAGCAGAGATGTTGGGGGGGAGGTTAGACTTGGGATAGGGCTGCTGGGCTTCAGCCTTGGAATTACAGAATGGATTGGGTTGGAAAGGATCTCTTGAGGTCATCCAGTCCAACCCCCTGCACTCGGCAGGGACATCCTTCACTAGAGCAGGTTGCCCACTTTTGAGCCTCACCACTGTGCCTCACTGTCTCCAGGCATGGGGCCTCAATCACCTCCCTGTACAACCTGTTGTAGTGTTCCAGCAGCCTCCTGCTGCCAAAGTTGTTCCTCACATTCAGTCTGCTCTCATTTCAAACCATTGCCCTGGTCCTGTCCCTGCAGGCCTTTGGGCACAGTCCCTCTGCAGCCTGCTTATAGCCCCTTCAGGCACTGGAAGGCTGTTGTTAGGTGTCCCTGAAGCCTTCTTCATGTCTCCTAGAACGAGCAGGCACTCTGCAGACTAAACTTGGTGTTGTAGCTTCGATGAAGCAGGTGTGCAGGGCCTGAATTCACACGGTCTAGTAATGTTAGGACGAGGGGGAATGGGTTTAAGCTGGAAGAGGGGAGATTTAGACTGGATGTTAGGAGGAAGTTCTTTACAGTGAGGGTGGTAAGACACTGGCACAGGTTGCCCAGGGAGGTTGTGGATGCTTCCTCCCTGGAGGTGTTTAAGGCCAGGCTGGATGAGGCCTTGAGCAACCTGCTCTAGTGGGAGGTGTCCCTGCCTATGGCAGGGGGTTGGAGCTGGATGATCCTTGAGGTCCCTTCCAACCTAAACCATTCCATGATTCTATGATTCTATGAATTGCCACCCAAAGTCACTCCTCTGCTGTCTGAGTCACTCGTCCTACCCAGAAGCTTTAGTTACAGGCTGCAGGCTGAACTTGGTGAGTCCTGGTTTAAGCAGCAAGGTACAAAGCTTTTGCTTCTCCAGAGCCTTGTGTAGGTGCAGTGCAGGGAGGCAGCAGCTGTTCATTGTCTTCCTTAATCAAGGGGAATTAGTTAATGGCTCCTACTTCTTAAAAGGTCAGGGGCTCTCTCCCACTCAGAGCCATCCCAAGTCACACTTGATCAGAAGGTAAATGGAGGGACAGCAGGCTCAGGACACACCTTACCCATCCTGACACCACTGCACTTCAGCACCTAGCTTGGGGAGACTCATCTGTGACCATCAGCTGCCTTCCAACACCTGAGGGAAGCTACAGGAAGGCTGGAGAGGGACTTCTTACAGGAGTGTCCAGTGACAGGACAAGGGAAATCCTGTCCCTGGCGCTCCTTCCCACCAGGGAGCAGTTTCATTTCCAGGTGGTGCTGTCTTGGGCTTTGTGCTTTTAGTGGGTCTGGGGTCATCCATCACAGGAGTGAGAGCAGACTGGTGGGAAGGGCAGGCTTAGCAGAAGGTGACTTTAACAGTATCCTTTCAATGTTCTTCCCAGGCATCTGAGGAGGCCTCTCTGCGGGCTCTGGAGAGTCTGATGACAGAGTTCTTCCACAACTGCACCACCAACGAGCGCAAGCGGGAGATAGGTGAGTTCGTGGCACTGGGCAAGGCTGCTCCCTGCTGCTGCCCACAGGCCTGGGCTGCCTTGGTTCTGCTGAGTCACAGAAGCACAGAATCATTTAGGCTGGCAAAGCCCCTTCAGCTCCTCCAGACCAACTGTTCTCCAGCTCTGCCCAGGCTGGGGCTGAGCCATGGCCTTCAGCACCACAGCTCTGCCTCTGGGAAACTCCTCTAGGGATGGGCATTCAGCCACCTCCCTGGGCAGCCTGGGACAGGCTTTGAGAACCCTTTCAGTGAAGAAGTTTCTTCTAATGTCTAACCTAAACCTCCCCTGATGCAGCTTGAGGCCATTTCCTCTTGTCCTGTCAGAAAATCCAGCAGGTGCAGGTGCTGGAGTGGACCCCAGGCTGGCATCTCAGCCTCTTCTGCCTCTGTAAGAACTTGGGGAAAACACATTTCCAGAGTGGCTTTTGCAGACCCCGAGGGAGGTCCTAGAGGCTCACAGCCACAGCCTCACAGCCTGGGTTGGGTTGGAAGGGACCTTTCAAGCTCAACCTGCCCAGCCCCTGCACTCAGCAGGGACATCCCCACCCACAGCAGGCTGCTCACAGCCCCACACAACCTGACCTGCAGTGCTGCCAGCCATGGGGCAGCTCCCACCTCTCTGGGCAGCCTGGGACAGGCTCTCCCCACCCTCACTATCAAACATTTCCCCCTTCACTCTCAATCTCCCTCTTGCAGTTCAAACCATCCCCCCTTGGCCTGCCACAACAGGGCCCTGCTCAGAACTCTGTCCCCAGCTCTGTTCTGGCCCCGTGAAGCACTGCAAGGCCACCAGGAGGTCTCCACTAGGGTTACTAAGTCATTAGATGTCTACTGCTGTGATCATGGAGATGCTGCTCAGTGTAGAAGGATGCTTTTTTTTTTCTTGCCCATGGAATTGTGTGTTCTGGAAAACCTCTGCCTTGACATTGAGTGTGGAGTTCAGCTTTGGACAGCATTAAGAAGGAGAGCAGAAGAGTGCCCTAGCTGAGGTGAAATGAGGGCAGGAGTAACCAGGGAGGTTTCATTTTGTCTGCTGGTAACCATGACCTGCTGAAGACCAGCACAGGGCATGCAGATGCTCTGCATTGGCTGCTTCTGGATTACCTTCTGTGTCCAGTGCTGCTGTCCACAGCAGAAGGACTCAGAGCTGCTGGAGTGAGGCCAGAGGAGGCCACAAAGATGATCCAGGGGCTGCAGCAGCTCTGCTGGGAGCACAGGCTGAGGGAGCTGGGGGTGTGCAGCCTGCAGAGGAGAAGGCTCCAGAGGGACCTCAGAGCTGCCTGCCAGTGCCTGAAGGGATCCTGCAGGAAGGCTGCAGAGAGACTTTTGCTGAGGGTGTCTGGAGACAGAGCAAGGGGGAATGGTTTGGAGCTGAGGCAGAGCAGGGTTAGAGTGGAGCTGAGGAAGTTGTTCAGTGTGAAGGTGCTGAGAGTCTGTCCCAGACTGCCCAGGAAGGCTGTGGCTGCCTCCTGCCTGGGGGTGTTCAAGGCCAGGCTGTGTCAGGCCCTCAGCAGGGGACTGTAGTAGATTAGCTCTGAGGTCCTTTCCAGCCTGAGCCCCTCTGATCTCTGCATCCATAGCTGATGGCTGTACTTCACTTTCATTTTCAGGCCTCTGCCCTCTCTGACTGCAATGCCAGAAGTGGTCAGCATGAGACAGTTCTCCTAGCAGCCTGCTGAGGCAAAGCAGCAACCCTGAGCTGGTTTATTTTTAGTGCTGTTGTGGCTATCTCCTGCTGTAGACAGGGTAAAAGCCTCCTCAGCACCTCCTGGCTCTCTGCTCTCTTTGCAGCAAAGCATCTAATGGGTGAGGGCTGAAATGTGATCAGCCTTTGAAGCAGGCCCTGGCAGATGTGCCCTTTGCCATTGTTTTTCCATAGTCATTTTATGTGAGGTGACCAAACCTGTACCAGATGATCTGGAGAGGTTTCTGATGTTCTGTCCTACACGCAGGTCAGTGACTTCTGAGGCCACTGCACTGAACTATGAGTGCTGTAGTATGCTGAGTGTGATCTGAAGTGCTGCTGGGCTTCACTCTGACCTGCTGGCACAGCACTTGGCTTGTGAGGATGAAATGATAAAGCTCATCAGAAGATCTTGAGTGGCTGACACTGTCAGGCTGTGCTGACACTCGGCCAGACCTTCCCAGGCTGCAGAGTTGGCTGCAGGGGACCTCATGAAGTTCAAACAGGACAAGTGTAGGGTCCTGCAGCTGGGCAGAACAACCTCTTGCAGCAGGACAGGTGAGGGGAGACCTACTGGGAAGGAGCTCCAAGGAGAAGGACCTGGGAGTGCTGGGGGACAAGAAGTTCTTCATGAGACATCAGTGTGCCCTCGTGGCCAAGAAGCCTAATGGTGTCCTGAGAAGTGTGACCAACAGGGCGAGGAAGGTTCTCTGCCCTCTTGACTCTACACTGAGGAGGCCACATCAGGAGTCCTGGATCCAGCTCTGGGCTCCCCAGTTGGGGAGAGGCAGGGACCTGCTGGAGAGAGTCCAGGGCAGGCTGCAAAGCTGCTGAGGGGCCTGGAGCAGCTCTGGGAGGAGCAAAGGCTGAGAGCCTGCAGAAGAGCAGCCCCAGAGGAGACCTGAGCAATTCAATAAGGACAAGTGCAGGGTTCTCCATCTGGGTAGTAATAACAACAGGCACCGTTCTGCATTATAGGTTGGAGCTGCCCTGCTGGAAAGCAGGTCTGTGGAGAAAGCCCTTGGAGTGCTGGTGGCCAGCAAGTTCTGCATGGGTAACAATGTGCCCTTGTGGCCAGGAGAGCCAACGGCATCCTGGGAGGCATCAGGAAAAGTCTGGTTATGGAGGTTCTCCTGCCCTTCTGCTCTGCCCTGCTGAGACCACACCTGCAATACTGTGTCCAGTTTGGGGCTCCCCAGTTCAGGAGAGAGAGAGACCTGCTGGAGAGAGTCCAGCAAAGAGCCACAAGGATAATTTGGGGACTTGAGCATTTCCTCTGTGGAGAGAGACTGAGCCCTGGGGCTGCTTTGTCTGGAGAAGAGAAGGCTGAGAGGAGATCTGATCCATGTGTGCAAACACCTGAGGGGTGGGGGGCAGGTGGCTGGGGCCAAGCTCTTTTGGGTGGTACACAGCAGTAAGCTGCAAACTGGAACAGAGAAGGTTTCAGCTCCATGTGAGGAGAAACTTCTTTACAGTGAGGGTGACAGAGGCCTGGGGCAGGCTGCCCAGAGAGGTTTTGGAGTCTCCTTCTCTGGAGACTTCCCAAACCCACCTGGATGCATTCCTGTGCAGACCACCCTGGGGGATCCTGCTTGGCAGGGAGGTTGGACTGGATCTCTGGAGGTCCCTTCTAGCCTCTAAGGTTCTGTGATTCTGCAAATGTTCAGCAAGAGCTAAAGGAGCTGTGGGGGACAAGAGTCTGGGACAAGGCTCTTGTCAGTGGTGCCCAGGGACAAGACAAGGGGCAAGAGGCACAAAGTGTCACCCAGGAGGTTGCATCTGAGCAGGAGGAGAAATTTGTTTGTTATGAGGGTGCTGGAGGCCTGGAGCAGGCTGCCGAGAGAGGCTGTGGAGTGTCCTTGTGTGGAGAGCTTCCAAGCCCAGCTGGGTACTGTGCTGCTGGGCAAGCTGCTGTGGGTGCCCTGCTTAGGCAGGGGGTTGGGCTGGATGATCTCCAGAGGTCCCTTCCCACCCCACCCTGCAGGCACTCTGGTCTGATTTAACACTCAGCCATCACTCCAGTGCAGCAAACATGTCCCAGCTGAGGTTGTTCTCATCCCAGCCCACATCTGAATTGCTTTCAATCCTTTGGAGTTGTCAGCTTGGTGCTTTTCTTGCCCTCCTCCAGCTTGAATCATTCCCTGACCATGGGGTTTCTCCATACCTAGTCCTCCTGCTCTCAGTGTACCTCAGGCTGCATTTGTTTACAGCTGAAGATTTTTAATCTCTTTTTTTTTCCCCCTTGCTTTATTATTTATTTCTTTGTTTTTCTTTTTCCAGAGGAACTTTTAAATAACTTTGCCCAGCAGATTGGAGCTTGGAGATTCTGCCTCTACTTCCTGTCCAGTACCAGGAATGACTATGTCATGATGTACAGCCTGACTGTCTTTGAGGTAAGATGCTGCTGCTGAGGCATTGGCAGATGCCTACCCTGCTTTGCAGGCTCTTACAGGATGCTTTTATTGCTCTCTCCCAGACTGCTAATGGCAGGCGAGGAGCAGAGCAGGAATCTTGCTGCACAAACTGAGGAAGGAATTTCCTGGCATCTCCATCTCTGGTTTCAGAGGCTGCTCGAGCTCTCTGCACCATGCTTTTAGGAGTGCTCTTGCTTTTATCCTCTTTTCCTGGGCATCAGTATGGGCTTGATTGCCTGCTGCTAGCTGCTGCAAGCAATAGTGCTGAAAGGGAAGGCAAAGTGCTTTTGGTTGTCTGACATCTCATGGTGGTGGTTGATGCTAGGTGGGAAGGACATGGACCTGCTGGAGAGGGGCCAGAGGAGAACTACAAAAGTGATCAGGGGCCTGGAGCACTTCTGCTATAAAGCCAGGCTGAGGGAGAGCTGGAGATGTTTGACCTGGAGAAGGCTCCACGGAGGCCTTGAAGCAGCCTTCCAGTGCCTGAAGGGGCTACAAGCAGACTGCAGAGGGACTGTGCCCAAAAGCTTGCAGGGACAGGACCAGGGCAGTGATTTGAAGTGAGAGCAGAAGTCCCTCCCCAGCTCTCCTGGAGCCCCTTCAGGTACTGGAAGGCTGCTCTTAAGTCTCCCTGGAGCCTTCTCTTCTGCAGGCTGAACAGCCCCAGCTCTCCCAGCCTGTCCCTGTGTTCTCTTGCTGTTTAAGTTCAGTGAAGTGCCTCCAGTGAGCTCATTTGGGAGGTCTCTCTTCTTTTCCAGAACCTGATCAACAAGATGTGGCTCGGGGTCCCTTCTCAAGACAAGATGGAGATCCGCAGCTGCCTGCCCAAGCTCCTCCTGGCTCACCACAAGACTCTGCCTTACTTCATCAGGAACAAGCTCTGCAAAGTGATCGTGGACATCGGGCGGCAGGACTGGCCCATGTTCTACCACGACTTCTTCACCAACATCCTGCAGGTGGGCAGCCTCTGCAGGCACCCAGGGAAGGCATTGTTCTCTTCCCTTGGTTAGTCACCTCCCTTGGCAGAGGCGTGACAAAGCCACGCGAAACAAAGCTGCTGCTTCAATGCCTTCTGCAGCTCAGCCATAGCTTCCTACAGGTGACGTTGGTTGCCGGTGCCACCAGGGGCTTGGGCAAAGCAGCAACAGCTGCATATGGAGTGTGCAGTGTTTAGAAGTAGTTGGTAGGCATGCAGGGTGGGGAGTTGTTTGTCACCTGAAAAAGAGACTCAGACTCTGGGTGCTTCCTGGAGTGGTTCCCAAAGTGCTATTTCTGTGTGGCTGTTGGGGATTTTTCACCAGAGATCATTTCACCTTATCTCCACTGAGCTCCCGCTTGCTTCTGTCTCCAGTGCATTCCCTCAGCCCCTGCTTGCTTCTGTCTCCAGTGCATTCCCTCAGCCCCTGCTTGCTTCTGTCTCCAGTGCATTCCCTCAGCCCCTGCTTGCTTCTGTCTCCAGTGCATTCCCTCAGCCCCTGCTTGCTTCTGTCTCCCGTTCGTTCCCTCAGCCCCTGCTTGCTTCTCCCAGCATTTGGAGTCTTAAATGACTGCAAAGTCCTCTCTGGGTACTTTGTTTTTCTTTCAGCCTCTCCCTGTGAACTCAGCTTCCCATAAATTAGTTTCCATAGCAGAAACCTTCCAAAATACTTTGAGAAAGTGGAATTAAAATAGTAAGCTTGAACTCCAAGGCATCAAAACAGAGCAGGAGCAAAGGAGCAGAGGGACTGGATTTGAGAGTTCAAGATGAGTCCTCCCAAGACTCTTCCTACTGAGATCGTTTGAAGCAAGTGGTGAGACCTCAGCTGCAGTGTTGTGTCCAGCTCTGGGGTCTCCAACACAAGAGAAACATGGAGCTGCTGGAGAGGATCCAAAGGAGGCCACAAAGATGATCAGAGGCTGCAGATCCTCTGCTGTGGGGACAGGCTGGGAGAGTTGAGGCTGCTCAGCTGGAGAAGAGAAGGCTCCAGGGAGACCTCAGAGCAGCCTTCCAGTACCTGAAGGGGCTCCAGGAAAGCTGGAGAGGGACTTTGAACAAGGGCTAGGAATGCCAGGACAAAGGGCAGTGGCTTTGAGTTGGGAGAGGGGAGATTGAGAGTGGAGAGGAAGAAGAAATTGTTTGCAGTGAGGGTGGTGAGAGACTGGCACAGATTGCCCAGGCAAGTTGTGATTCTGTGATCCACAACCTCCCTGGAGGTGTTTGAGGCCAGGTTGGATGAGACCTCGAGCAACCTGTGCTGGTGGGAGGTGTCCCTGCCCATGGCAGGGGGCTGGAACTGGAAGATCTTGAAGGTCCCTGCCAACCTAAACTGTTCTGTGACTCCCTGGACACTGGCTCCAGCTCTTTGTTTGGCATCCCTGATGGGCTCCTCAGCTGAAGGTGCAGGCTACTAAGCTGAGCCTGGCTTCAGTGACAGCCTCCTTGTGTGGTGAAACCATCAGTGCTGAAGCACTTCTCAGAAGTGATGATGTCAGCAGGAGGAAGCTGTTGGTGGTAAACAAGCTGGAGCAGAGAGGGTGTGCAGTGATATGGTGAAAGCTGTCTTGGAACCCAGGGATTCCCACGGCCCTGCAGCTGCTGCAGTGCCACGGATGAGTGCCTCAGGAAGTGGAGTGTGCACTTCAGAGTCACAGCATGGCTTGGGTTGGAAGGGACCTCAGACATCATCCAGTGCAAACCCCCTGTCATGGGCAGGGACACTTCCCACCAGCCCAGGCTGCTCAAGGCCTCATCCAGCCTGGCCTCCAACACCTCCAGGGAGGTTGTGGATCACAGAGTCTGCAATCCCATTCTGTGATTCTGTGATCCCCAACTCCCTGGGCAACCTGTGCCAGCCTCTCCTCACCCTCACTGCAAACAATTTCTTCTTCCTCTCCATTCTCAGTCTCTCCTCTCCCAGCTCAAAGCCATTGTCCCTTGTCCTGGCACTCCCAGCCCTTGTCCAGGGTCCCTCTCTACCTCTCCTAGAGCCCCTTCAGGTACTGGAAGGCAGCTCTGATGTCTCCCTGGAGCCTTCTCCAGCTGAACAGCCCCAAATCTTCCAGTCTGTCTCCACAAGAGAGGTTCTGCAGCCTCTGACCATCTTCATGGCCTCCTCTGGACCCTCACCAGCAGGTCCGTGTCTCTTGTATTGGAAACCCCAGAGCTGGACAGAGCACTGCAGGTGAGATCTCTGCACTTGCCTAGCAGAGCCTTGTCACAGCTTCTGCTGCTGTTTCCCTCTCAGCTCATCCAGTCCCCTGTGACCACTCCTCTGGGCCTGATCATGCTGAAGACCACCTCGGAGGAGCTGGCGTGCCCGCGGGAGGACCTCAGCGTGGCCAGGAAGGAGGAGCTGCGCAAGCTGCTGCTGGAGCAGGTGCAGACGGTGCTGGGGCTCCTCACAGGTACGAGTCTCTGCCCTCTGCTGCTGAAGGCTCTCACGGCCTGCCTGCAGGGGAGCACCGTGTGGGGCAGGCAGGGCTGCTCCTGCAGCTTGAGCACACAGCTCTGGGGGGTCGGCCCAGCTTCCTGTGGAGGAGGCGAGTAGCAGAGCAGCTGTGTGGCTACAGTGTGCCCCTCTCGGTGAGGGCTGCATGGACAAACACTTGGCCGCCTCTCGGGGCTCACCCAACAAAGGCAGTCGCAGAAGGGACCTCCAAAGGTCATCCAATCCAAGCCCCTTGAAGTCAGCAGGGACATCCTGCACTAGAACAGGTTGCTCAGAGGTTGGTGAGCCTCACCTTGAACATCTCCAGGAATGGGGCCTCAGGTACCTCCCCGGGCAACCTGTCCCTTGGCAGAGCACTGAAGCTGTGTTCTGCTCTACCTCCCTGGGCAACCTGTCCCTTGACCTCCCTGGGCAACCTGTCCCTTGACCTCCCTGGGCAACCTGTCCCTTGACCTCCCTGGGCAACCTGTCCCTTGGCAGAGCACTGAAGCTGTGTTCTGCTGGTGTTGTTTTGCAGTTCCCAGCCTGTTTGTTAGCTCCAGCTGTCCTTCAGCAGCCTGTTCTGAACCCTCTCTCTTTGGCCAGGTATTTTGGAGAGCATCTGGGACAAACACAGTGTTACTGCTGCCACTCCACCACCATCCCCGACCTCAGGAGAAAGTGGTAAGGATGGAGAAATCAACAAGATGCTGCTTCCATGGGCTTAAACCTGCACTAGCAGGGATTCCTGCCTCTGCTGTCTACCTTTTTAGAATGAGCAGCAGATGCTCCATTTCACACAGAATGAACTGGGTCAGAAGGAATCTTCCAAGGGATTTTCCTGACCAAGCTCTGCAGGCAGCAGGGACACCTTCAGCCAGAGCAGGCTGCACAGGGACACAGCAAGGCTGACCTTGAATGTCTCCAGGGATGGCCTCAGCCACCACCCTGGGCAGCCTGTGCCAGTCTCTCCCCACCCTCAACTGTACACAACTTCTTCCTGGTGTCCAACCTAACTCTGCTCTGCTCCAGTTCCAAACCATTGCCCTCAGCCTGTCCCCACAGGCCCTTCTGAACAGTCCCTCCCCAGCCTGCCTGCAGGTTCCCTGCAGATAATGAAATGCAGCTCTAAGGTCTGCCTGGAGGCTTCTGTTCTCCAGTCTGAACAGCCCCAACCCTCCCAGTCTGTACCCACAGCAGAGGTTCTGCAGCCTCTGAGCACCTTTGTGGCCTCCTCCTGACCCTCTGCGGCGGCTCCAGGTCTGTCTTGTGTTGGTGCAGCCTTGCTGAGGGTACCTTGGTTTCCCTGTCTCATCATTGATGCAGGCACAGCCCTGGAGATATTCAAGGTTAAACTTGTTGTTCCCGTGCAGCCTGCTCTGGCTCGAGGTGTGCCCTGCTGCCTGCAAGGGTTGGTCAGGGTGCTCTTGGAGAGTCCCTTCCAACCCAATGCAATCTGTGAATGACTCAGAGCCAAATCTCTTGAGCCTTTGGCCAGTCCTGGGCTTCCTTTCCTGTTGTGCACAGGCACAGAGCACAGCAGTGACTTGCAGGTCTTGAGTAGCTTTTAGTAGCTCCTGAGGCCAGCACTGACTTCATTGCTCAGAGCACTGCAGCAGAGGAGCTCTGCTCCTGCCCTGCACTGGGGGGTGTTTGAGCTCCTGCAGCAGACTGGAACGAGCTGCCCAGGGAGGTGGAGGCACCCACCCTGGATGTGTTTAAGGGTCGTTTGGATGTGGTACTTAAGGATATGGTTTAAGGTGAATCTTGTTGAGTAGGGTTACAGGTTGGACTTGCTGGTCCTGAGGAGCCTTTCCAGCCTGGCTGTTTCTGTGACCAGCCCAAGCTGTGACCCAGGTGCCTGCTTTTTGCCCTAGGTGACCTCCTGAGCAGCCTGCTGCAGAGTCCCAGCGCAGCCAAGCTCCTGACGCAGCCCATCCCCGTCCTGGACACGGAGAGCGAATACGTCTGCAGCCTGGCACTGGAGTGCCTGGCACACCTCTTCAGCTGGATCCCCTTGTCCACCAGCATCACCCCCTCCCTGCTCACCACCATCTTCCACTTCGCTCGCTTCGGCTGCGACGCGCGGGGCCGCAAGCTGCCCTCGCTCAATGGCAGCAGCCCCAGCGCGCCGCCGGGGCAGGAGCGGGGCCGCCTGGGCGTGCTGGCCATGGCCTGCATCAACGAGCTCATGTCCAAGAACTGTGTGCCCGTGGAGTTCGAGGAGTACCTGCTGCGCATGTTCCAGCAGACCTTCTACCTCCTGCAGAAGATCACCAGAGAGAACAACACCCACACGGTCAAGAGCCGGCTGGAGGAGCTGGACGAGAGGTGAGGGCAAGCTGAGGGAGCTGTGCTAGGGCCTGCTCGGGGGCAATCTGTGTCCCCTGTGCTGGTGCCTGGGCTGTCTGATGGCCTTCTGCTCAGAGAGCTGGGCTGGGGCACACGGGCGGATGGGTAGGTGCCCACAGGTAAGGCCCTGATGAGTTTGCTGTGGTACACAGGTTTTTGTTCTGGTCCTCACAGGAACATTCCTGTTGGCAGAGCCTCTCAGGACCCCCAGGCCCAGACGGGGTCCCTGCTCTGCAAGGTGCACTCTAAAACACTCCCCAAGCACCACATCCAAACCACTTTTAAACACAGCCAGGGCTGGGGACTGCACCACCTCCCTGGGCAGCACATCTCAGTGCCTGACCACTCTTGCTGGGAAAGATGCTTCCCAATGTCCAGTCTAAACCTGCCCAGTGGCAGCTTGAGGCCATTCCCTCTTGTGCTGTCACTGTTGACCTGTGAGCAGAGACCAGCAGCAGCCTCTCCACAAGGTCCTTTCAGGTAGCTGTAAACAGCCATGGGGTCTCCCTTCAGACTCCTCTTCTTCCTTTTGCCTCCAGCTTGTTACTGTCTGACTGCAGCCTCCAGGGCTGGGGACAGCACTACCTCCCTGGGCAGCCTGGAACAGTGCCTGAGAACCTCTGATAGGAAGAAATTGTTCTTCATGGCCAACCTGAACCTCCCCTGTTGCCTCTTGTCCTACCACTGTTCCATGTGAGAAGAGCCCAACTCCTAGCTGGCTGCAGCCTCCTCTCGGGGAGCTGTAGAGAGCAATGAGCTCTGCCCTCAGCCTCCTTCTCCAGCCTCAACACCCCCAGCTCCCTCAGCTGCTCCTCTCCAGCCCTGCTCTGCAGACCCTTTTCTAGCTCTGTTGCCCTTCTCTGGCCCTGCTCCAGCCCCTTGGTGTCCTTCTTGGAGTGAGTGGCCCAGAACTGACGCAAGGATTCCAGCGGTGCCCTCAGCGGTGCCCAGGACTCTCTGTGAAGTCGACATGATGATTTCATAGCTTAATGTGGGGAAGTCTCTTCCCTGGTGCTAGAGGAGCTGAGCCCTGTTCTAGTGTGCCTTGTGGTGATCTCCGGTGTCCTTGGAGTGAGGAGCACAAAACTGAACCCATTTCTTGAGGTGTGTGCCCAGTTCAGGGGCACAATCCCATCCCTAGACCTGCTGGCCACGCCACTGCTGATCCAAGCCAGGCTGCTGGTGGCCTTCCTGGGCACCTCCTGGCTCATCCTCAGCCAAGCACCAAGCAACATCCCCAGGTCCTTTTCCATGGAGTAGCTCTGCAGCCACTCTGCACCAAGCCTGTAGAGCTGCTGGGAGTTGTTGTGGCCCAGGTGCAGCACTCAGGCCTTGGCCTTGTTGAATCTCATCCCTTCGCAGTGTTCTTCAGCAGCCCACATCCAGGGCACTTTCACTCACAGTGACCTCACAGGCTCAGACTGGGAGCTGAGCCTGGTGCTGTTGTGTGGGGTGGTGGCAGCCCTGTGGTAGCAAAGGTGAGGACTTGCTGCTGCCTCTCCCGGGAGGCTGCAGAGTAGTGGTGACACTGACAGGCTGCAGCTCTGGCAGTGTGCTCAGGGTCTGCAGGTGGTGGGAACCCATTGGTGGTGCTGCAGAACATGTCTGCTCTGTGCCAGGAGCTTTGAGGGGATGGGGTGGGGGAGATTTGATACCCACTCAAGGTTAAAACCCATGGTCAGGAGTCCAGCCTGAGGCTAGCTCTGCAGCTGACTTGCATCTTTCTTCCTTGAACTTTCATCTTCAGGTGCACACCTAGTTTGAGGTGGCAAATCCAGGTGAATCCTGATCTCTGTTAAGCAGAGAATTCCCCTTCCTCATTTTGGGGCTCACTTGCTCTGACTTTACCATCTGACTTCCTAGAAATGACATGCAGAGATCTGACCACCTTGGCACACAGGATCTCTGCAGAGAAAGCCAGGAGCTACCCTTTCCATTCCAGGGACTGGAACATCTCTGCTGTGAGGAGAGGCTGAGAGTCCTGGGGCTGGTTAGTCTGGAGAGGAGAAGGCTAAGAGGGAACCTGAGCAGTGTCTGTAAGTACGTGAGGTGTAGAGGGCAAGAGGAAGGGGCCAGGCTCTGTTTGGTGATGCCCAGTGACAGGACAGGCAGCAGTGGGCACAAAGTGGCACCCAGGAGGTTCCAGCTGAAGAGGAGGAGAAAGTTGTTTGTTGTGAGGGTGCTGGAGGGCCAGGAGGAGGTGGACAGGCTCTACTCACTTGTTCCCTGGGAAAGGATAAGGAGCAATGGATGTAAGCTACAGCATAGGCCTGGAGCAGGTTGCCCAGAAAGGCTGTGGAGTGTCCTTGTGTGGAGAGCTTCCAGGCCACCTGGATGTGTTCCTGTGTGGCCCTGCCCTAGGTGCCCCTGCTATGGCAGGGGGGTTGGATTGGCTGCTGTCTGGAGGTCCCTTCCAGCTCCACAGTGGCAGGGCAGCGTTGGCCTCCACAGAGCTGGTGTTACCATGTCCTTGTGCTCTGCTGCTCAGACCTTATCTACGGACACTGCTGGAGCCTGCAAGTGTAAGACCCTCAGACAGTCCTTGCCAAGGTCTGAGGTAGGGATGGAATGAAGATATGGTGTCCCTGCCCATGTCAGAGGGTTGGAACTAGGTGATCTTCAAGGTCCCTTCCAAGCCAAACCAGTCTGTGTCCTGAGACTACATAAACTTACGTAGCTGCAGGGGGAGCTGGGGCTTCCCCTCAGCTGTGCCCTGCCGGAGGGGAAGGACAGGATTTGCTGGACCTTTTATGACCTAAATTGAAGAACTTCCTACAGCTCCCTGAATGAGGCTGGATCCAGGTGGGGGTTGTGCTCTGCTTCTTAGTCTCAGGTGATAGAAGGAGAGGAACTGCCCTGAAATTGTGCCAGGGGAGAGTTAGGTTGGAGAGAAGGAACAATTTCTTCGCTGTTAGAGTGGTCAGGGACTGGTACAGGCTGCCCAGGGAGGTGGTGAAGTCCCCATCTCTGGAGGTGTCCAGGAAAGGTGTGGCCATGGCACATGGGGACAGGTTTGGTGGCTGTGGTGGTGCTGGGTTGATGTTGGACTGGCTGAGCTTGGAGGCCTTTTCCAGCCCAAACAGTTCTAGGATTCTGTGGATTTCTTTCAGGAAAGTGGCTTGAATTAACCAAATCTTGATAAAAAGAGGCACAGAAGCAGCTAACTTCAGCAGTTTGCTGCCTTCCCTGGCTCCTTCCCTCCCTCTCCTGGTGCTGCTTATTTTTGTTCTCTTTCAAGCTCAATGTGGGCATGAAGAAGTTGGTGGTGCCAGACTAGCCCAGAACAAGATGATCAGAGGCTGAAAACTCTCTGCTATAGGGACAGGCTGGGAGAGTTGGGGCTGTTCAGCCTGTTGAAGGGAAGGCTCCAGAGCAGCCTGCCAGTGCCTACAGGAGAGCTGTGGAGGAACAAAGGCTGGCAGTGATTCCATCACGTTGTGTGATCCTGTGATCCACAACCTCCCTGGAGGTGTTGAAGTTCAGGTTGGAAGAGGCCTCGAGTGACCTGTGCTGGTGGGAGCTGTCCCTGTCCATAGCAGGGGGTTGGCACTGGACGATCTTGAAGATCCCTTCTGACCCAACCCATTCTTTGACTTCATTTTTCCAGTCCTGTGCAAAGCAGGAGGATGAGGATGAGCCTGGCTGTGCAATGCTGTCTCTGGGCTGGGGTTGTGTTTCCTTGCAGGTGTGGTTGCTCTCAGCTGTGTTTAGCTGAGTTTGCTGTGACCAGAGAGGCCTTCATGGAATGGAGGTTGCCCCTCCTGTGGCTAAACTGCTGCAGGGCTTCAGATTTTCATTGCACTGCTGACCTTGAACTGAAACTTTCTTTGTAATGAGAGGCTTTGGGGTGATTTTATCCTTATTTTCACGGTGTTGCTTCCCCTCCTGCATCCCACTGGATTCTTATTGTGTTTCCTGCTTTCCCTTGCAGCTACATTGAGAAGTTCACAGACTTCCTGCGCCTCTTCGTCAGCGTCCACCTGCGCAGGATTGAGTCCTACTCCCAGTTTCCTGTGGTGGAGTTCCTGGCACTCCTCTTCAAGTACACTTTCCATCAGGTACAGCTCCACACCTTCAGCTGCTCTCTTCTTCTGCCTTGTTTCACACCAAAAGGGAGACCTAAAGTTAGCCTAGAAATAAAACCAAGTTAATTTCTCTTCCTGTTGCTGCGATCTTGGCTTCAGCTGCTCTTGGATCCAGCTGGAGACAGGGAACACAAGGACGGTCCTAAGGAGGACAGAGGCATAGCTGAAGCATTCTGTTCAGATCTGGGCTGCTCAGTTCAAGAGAGAGCAGATGTGGGGTTTCCAGGCAGCAATGTGTCCTGGTGACTGAGAAAGCCAAAGATCTCTTGGGGTGCATCAAGAGGATTGTGGCCAGCAGGGCAAAGGAGGTTTTCCTCCTGCTCTGCTCTGCCACAGGGAGGGTACAGCTGCAGTGCTAGGTTCAATTCTGGGCTCCCCAGTTCAGGAATGACAGAGAACTGCTGGAGAGAGGGCAGGACAGGCTGCAAAGCTGCTGAGGGGCCTGGAGCAGCTCTGGGAGGAGCAAAGGCTGAGAGCCCTGGGGCTGAGAGCCTGCAGAAGAGCAGCCCCAGAGGGCATCTGAGCAATGCTCAGCAAGAGCTAAAAGAGCTGTGGGGAGCAAGAGGCTGGGGCCAGACTCTTGTCAGTGGTGCCCAGGGACAAGGGGCAATGGATACAGAGTGGCAGCCAGGAGGTTCCTGAGCAGGAGGAGAAAGTTGTTTGTTGTGAGGGTGCTGGAGGCCTGGAGCAGGCTGCCCAGAGAGGCTGTGGAGAGTCCTTGTGTGGAGAGCTTCCAAGGCCAGCTGGGCACTGTGCTGCTGGGCAAGCTGCTGTGGGTGCCCTGCTTTGTCAGGGGCTTGGGCTGAGTGATCTCCAGAGGTCCCTTCCCACCCCACCCTGCAGGCACTCTGTATTCACCCTGCAAGACCAAGCTGTCTGCTGCTGAGCTCTGCCCCTGCTGTCATTTCTGTGCCAGCCCTTGCAAGGGGCAGTGCTGGCTGCAGCAATCTCTGCCTTGCTTGGTTTTTGTCCAGGGTGCTGCTGCTCTTCCTCCTGTGCCTGCTGCCTTCCTTGCACTCGTTACTATCAAACCTCACTGTGGTTTTTGGTAGCTGTCACCTTCCTGTTGTAGCTGTCCAGTGCAGCTCAGGCCTGATTGCCTCCCACAGTAGTGATAGCAGAAGCAGGGTTATAAAACACTGGAAGCTGATGCCACAAGCCATGAGGTGGGCAATGTTTTGACCAGCCTGGAGACTCCTGGGTTGCCACTCTTGGGCAGAAGGTCTTGGAAGTCTTTTGACAGCTAGAAACCTGTCCAGTGACCTCCCCAAACATTCCAATAAAGGAAGTTGTCCCTGTGGATTGCTGTACTTGCTAGGTTCTATGTCCAGGTGACCAAGAAGGGCACCAGCATACTGGCCTTGATCAGCAATGGAGTGGCCAGCAGGAGCAGGGCAGGGATTGTCCTCCTGTGCTGGGCACTGGGGAGGCCACAGCTTGAGTACTGGATTTAGTTCTGAGCCACTCACTCCCAGAAGGACCCTGAGGGGCTGGAACAGGACCAGAGAAAGGCAGCAGAGATGGGAGATGATCTGGAGAACAGTGCTGGGGAGGAGCATCTGAGGGAGCTGGGGGTGTTGAGGCTGGAGAAGAGGAGGCTGAGGGCAGAGCTCATTGCCCTCTACAGCTCCCTGAGAGGAGGCTGCAGCCAGCTGGGGGTTGGGCTCTGTTCCCATGGAAGAAGTGACAGGACGAGAGAAATTGGCCTCAGGTTGCCCCAGGGGAGGCTCAGGTTGGCCATGAGGAACACTTTTGTCCCCTTGAAGGTTGTCCAGGCCTGGCCCAGGCTGCCCAGGGCAGTGTTGGAGTCCTCATCCCTGGAGGGGTTTCAAAGATACAGTGCTGAGGGCCATGGCTCAGTGATGACCTGGCACTGCCTGGGTAGGGCTTTGGACTCTCTGATCTCAAAGATCTCTTCCAGTCTGAAGGATTCTGTGACTGTGTGCAACCAATCTGGCCACAGGTTGTGATCCTCACTGTGGATTTTGGTGTGTTGCAGCCCACCCATGAAGGTTACTTTTCTTGCTTAGACATCTGGACCCTCTTCTTGGACTACCTGACCAGCAAGATCAAGAGTCGCCTGGCAGACAAAGAGGCAGTGCTCAACAGGTGAGTGGGCAGCTGCTCAGAGCCTTCCTGCTCTCCCTGGCTGGAGTGTGAGGACTCAGCTGTTGCTTAATCCAATTTCACTCAGGGCTGAGTCTCTCTTCTCTTCCTGAACTCATAACAAGTGTCTCTGTCAGTGTGCTGCCCTCCTGCACAGGAATCCAAACTCAGCAGCTCACTATGTCAAGGCAACCCCAAGCATCAATCCAGGCTGGGTGAGCAGTGGCTCCAGAGCAGCCCTAAGGAGAAGGCCTTGGGGGTGTCAGTTGGTGCCGAAGTGCCCAGGAGCCAGCACTGGTCGCTGGCAGCCCAGAGCCAGCTGTGTGCTGACTGCAGGGAGAGCAGCAGCACAGGGAGGGGATTCTGCCCCTCTGCTCTGCTGAAACCTCACCTGCAGCACTGCCTTCAGCTCTGGGGCCCTCAGCACAAGAAGTACCTGGAGGTGCTGGAGAAGGGGCCACAAAGATGATCAGAGGGCTGGAGAGCCTCTGCCATGAGGACAGGGTGATAGAGCTGGGGTTGTTCAGCCTGGAGAGGACTCCAGGGAGACCTTAGAGCTGCCTTCCAGTACCTGAAGGTATCCTCCATGAAGGTTGCAGATGACTTTTGCTGAGGGTATTTGAGACAGGCCAAGGGGGAATGGCTTGAAGTTGAGTCAGAGCAGGGTTAGAGCGGAGGTGAGGAAGTTGTTCAGTGTAAGGGTGCTGAGACTCTGGCACAGGCTGCCCAGGGAGGCTGTGGCTGCCTCCTCTCTGGCAGTGTCCAAGGCCAGGTTGGATGAGGCCTTGAGCAACCTGGGCTAGCTGAGAGGTGTTCCTGGGCATGGCTGGGGGTTGGAGCAGATGAGCTCTGAGGTCCCAACTCTGTTCTCTGGCATAGAGGTGCTTGGTGTTGTAAAGGCAGCCTGGTGTCATAGCCACAAAGAAAGATGGAGGTGGCTGCCAGCAGCCAGCTCCCTGCCCTGCAGCCTGGCAGCTGTGGGCTTGGTTCTGCAGGCAGAGGGGTCTGTGGTTGGAGTTTGGTGGCAGATGGCCCCAGCTTGCTGCTCTCTGCCTTGCCGTTCTGCTGCTCTTCCTCTGTCTCACCTGCAGGTCTTGGGTGAGCTTGTTATGGGGACACTGATGACACGCAAGAGATGTCTCCAGCAGGTGTGTCAGGCTGTAAAGCAAACCTGAAAAGAGTGCCAGTGGTTGAGGCTGGTCCTGTGTTGTCACAAGCTGAGTGGCAGCTCCGCCAGCCACAGTTTCCTGTGCGCTCCCTGTGAGGGCCTGGGAGTGGTCTCAGCGCAGGGGCACAGCTCAGGTTTCCTGTCCTGTGGTTTACAGACTTTGCATTTTGTACACACTGCAGCCTGGTGCTGCTGGGGGAGTTGCCAAATCCAGGGTTATGTCATCTGGTGATGGGAAAGAGTGACACCAGCACCCTGCAGAGGGCTTGTGGTGTGCAGCCAGAGCCACAGCTGCCCAGGCTGACCCTCGTTGGCTCAGTGTGTGCTGATGATGCTTCCCCAGCCTGGGCTCGCCTAGGGAAGGGCAGGACCTTCTGCATCCCTTTGAGAAAAGGAAAACCTCAGCCCAAACCTCTGCAAGCCCCCAGCGTGGGTGCTGTGTCACCAGGAGGGTGGCACGCTGTGGTGGCTCTGTGCTGACTTGGCAGTGTGCTCAGAGAGGAGGAGGAGGAGCTCCTGTGCTCTGGACCAGCTTTGCAGCTCTGAGAGATGAAGACACCTCCCAGCGACATGAATCGGTGTTGCAGTGCAAGTAGGAGCAGTAGTGGCTTGATTGTAGAAGGACCTGAATTTTGTGGCCAGTGTAGGGCAAGAGGCCAGCAGGACAGAAGCCTCTTCTGAGGAGGGCAGCAGTAACTCTGCCCTGTCTCATCTCTTCCTCATTCATTGCCCAGAAAGCAGAGCACCAGGCAGATTGCTGGAGCAGCTTCAGCGGTCGGAGGCTCTTGGTGCATTGGCTGTTCTTCTGGCAAGCCACTCCTGCCTTTCCAGACTGGCCCTGAACACCTCCAGGGAGGTTGTGGATCACAGAACCAAACGTTCTGTGATCACATTCTGTGATTCTGTGATCCACAACCTCCCTGGGCAACCTGTGCCAGTCCCTCCCTAACCTCACTATGAACAATTTCTTCCTCCTCTCCACTCTGTCTCCCCTCTCAGCTCAAAGCCGTTGCCTCTTGTCTTGGCACTCCCAGCCCTTGTTCAAAGTCCCTCCCCGGCTCTCCTGCAGCCCCTTCAGGTGCTGGAAAGTTGCTCTGAGGTCTGCCTGGAGCCTTCTCTAGGCTGAACAGCCCCAACTCTTCCAGCCTGTCCCTACAGGGGAGGTTCTGCAGCCTCTGATCATCTTGGTGGCCTCCTCTAGACCAGCAGCTCCAGGTCCTTCTGTGCTGGGGGCGCAGAACTCCCAGGATCTCCTTGGTGTTTCCTCAGCTGTTTGCAGTGCCCCACTTGCAGCTGTCGAGTTTATCTTCTGCTCTTTGCTGGTAGGGCTGTGGGCACAGCAGTGCCTGCAGAGCTGTTTGTCAGCCTCTTGCTGTCCTCTCCCTGCTCCCAGGTACGAAGACGCCCTGGTCCTGCTGCTGACAGAGGTGCTGAACCGAATCCAGTTCAGGTATAACCAGGCTCAGCTGGAGGAGCTGGATGACGAGACCCTGGATGATGATGTAAGGGCTGAACCGGGGCAGCTGTGGGTGCAGACCTCTGGCACTGGGAGCTCTGGAGTGGCTTTCCCAGAGCTTGTGCTGGGGAATCCAGGCTGCACAGCTGCTTCTGCGCTCCATCCTGTGTGGGGTGTGAGGGTTCAGCCAGCAGCAGCTGACACAAATGTGCTGAAGGTCACTTTGCAAAGGGTTGCCTTTGGGGTTTTAGTTTGGTTCTTTGGGGGAAGGGAGGGGTGGTAGGACAAGGACCCAGTGGGTACAAGCTGGAACTCAGGAGGTTCCACCTGAACATGAGGGGAAAGTTGTTTGGTATGAGGGTGCTAGAGGACTGGAGCAGGCTGCCCAGAGAGACTGTGGAGTCTCTTTGTGTAGGGACTTTCCAGACTTACCTGGATATGTTCCTGGGAGCCCTGCCCCTGCTCTGGCAGGGATTTGGACTCAGTCTCTAGAGGTCTTCTCCAACCCCTGCCCTCTATGGCTCTGTAAGATGTTTATGTTCTGATGGTAAGAGGCATTAGGTGTCCATGTCTGCTCGCTCTAGAGTTCAAATGCTGAGCTACCTCTGAGCCAAAGCCTTTAAACTGTCCATATTTTGGTGCTCTCCTTGGAGCTTATTTCTCCTGAGCAGGTTTTGGTCCCCACCACCTCGGTACTGAGAAATGCAGAAGTGGCAGAATGGATGTGAAGGGCAGGTGGCTGTGCACAGTGGCTGCTTGGCAGCTGAGCAGTAACTGTGCTTTAGGAGCAGCAGAATCCCGCTGAAGAGCATCAGTTCAAGAGTTAACTGGAGCTGGTGCCTTAGCACTCCGGGGCCACACCCTCAGAGCATGGGCAGGCAAAGCCCTCCAGCAGATGTCCAGCAGTGTATTGGACTCATAAAGAGTGAGAGCTCCTCAGTGTCAGGGAGGCTGCACAAGCCAAGTTCTGGCAAGGAGCTGGCAGCACCCAGAGCCCCCCAAGGAGCTGTCTTGCTGCGCTGACCTTGCTGTCTCCTCCCGCAGCAGCAGACCGAGTGGCAGCGGTACCTGCGCCAGAGCTTGGAGGTGGTCGCCAAGGTCATGGAGCTCTTGCCAACTCATGCCTTCTCCACGTTGGTGAGTACTCAGCTGGGCCAAAAGTGCACTGGGAAGGGAGCTGCTGTTTGTTGGGAGCTGTTTGGGAGAGGCCACAGTGCCAAAAAAGAAGGAGAATCACAGGATGCAGCAAGGTGGAAGGGACCCTCCCAGGTCATCTTGTCCAACCTCCTGCACTCAGCAGATTGCTCAGGGCCTCATCAAGTTTGACTTTGAATGTCTCCAGGAATGGGACCTCAACCACCTCTCTAGGCAAGCCTATCCCAGTGTCTCATCACCCTCATTGTGCAGAGCTTCCTCCTGATGTCCAGCCTAACTCTGCTCTGCTCCACTTTCACTGCCCCTTGTCACAGAGTCACAGAATGCCAGGTTGGAAGGGACCTCAAGGATCATCAGGTCCAACTTTCTAAGTAATAGTGGAATTGAAATGAGCTGGCCCAGAGCCCTGTCAATCTGGGCCTTAAAACTGAGCAGTGCAGAGGAATCCACTGCTTCTCGTGGGAGATGATTCCCATCTCTTATTCCAGTGTCTCATTTGAAGACCATTAGGAGCTTCAGGGAGCTATTTGGTGAGATGTAAGAGCAGTGGAAACTCGAGTCAGTAGGAACCACAGAATCATTCAGGTTGCAAAAGACCCCCGAGGTCACCAAATCCAACCACTGACCCTACTCTGCAAGGTAGTCCCAATCACCACATCTAAGCGGCCTCTAAACACCTCCAGGATTGGGGACTGCACCACCTCCCTGGGCAGCACATTCCAGTGCCTGACCACTCTTGCTGTGAAAAGACTTTTCTTAGTATCCATCCTAAACCTCTCCTCAGCTTGAGGCCATTCCCTCTTGTCCTTTTGAGAGGAGACCAGCACCAGCCTCTTCACAACCTCCTCTCAGGGAGCTGTAGAGAGCAATGAGATCTCCCCTCAGCCTCCTCTTCTCTAGACTAAGCAGCCTCAGCTCCTTCCATTGTTCCTCATAAGACTTTTTCTCCAGGCCCTTCACTTTCCTTGCCCTCCTCTGCACTGGCTGCAACACCTCAAGAGCTCTCCTGTAGGCTGCAGCCTTGCCCTGTCCAGCATGGCACAGTCACAGCAGCTGCTCTGGTTTGGTTTAGTGATTTGCTGCTACCAGAATGACAGAATGGCGTAGGTTGGAAGGGGCCTTATAGATCAGTCCCAGCTTCCTTACCATGGGCAGGGAGCAGACAAGCTGGGCCTCTGTTTTCACCAGCACTGGGAGTCCTGTGAGGAGCACAGGGAAGTCCTTGAGCATCTCCCAGCTGATCCCAGCAGGCTCCTAAGCAGGGCTGAAGGATGTACTCACTGTTGAGTGTCTTTGTGTCACTGCTCACAAGAACAGAGTCTTCCTTCTGTTCCTGTGTGAACTCAGAACTCATCTGTTCCATTGCTGTGCTATGGGCAGGGACACCTTTCAACTTGACTTGGCTGCTTGAGGCCTCATTCAACCTGGCCTTGAACACCCCCAGGGAGGAGGCATCCACAGCCTCCCTGAGCTCCCCTCTGCACTCTCACACAGGCTCCACACCCAGCTGCTTTGCTTGGAATGTTTTGGTATCTGCATTTTGAGAAGTCAGTTCCTGCCTTTAGAGCAGCTCCAGAGGAGGCCACCAACATGGACAGAGGACTGGAGAAATCTCCCCTGTGGGCACAGGCTGGGAGAGCTGGGGCTGTTCAGCCTGGACAAAAGAAGGCTCTAGTGAGACCTTAGAGCAGCCTTCAGTACTTGAGGAGGCTCCAGGAGAGCTGGAGAGGGACTCCTGACAAAGGCATGGTATGAGAAGCCAATGGATGATGGCTTCAAACTGGAGGAAGCTGGATTCAGGTTGGACATTAGGAGGAAATTCTTCCCTGTGAGGGTGCTGAGGCACTGGAACAGGTTGCCCAGAGAAGTTGTGGAGGCTTCCAAGTCTGGAAGTGTTTAAATCCAGATTGGATGGGACTTTGGGCAACCTGATCTAGTAGGAGGTGTCCCTGCTCATGGCAGGGGGTTAGAACTGGATAATCTCTGAGATTCCTTCCAACCCAGCACACTGTGGGTCTGTGGCTGCTGTGCTGCAGGCTCTGCCTTGCCCTGCTCTCTGTGCTTTGGGTTCTACATCCCCCCACCAAGTGCCCACACTGTTGCCATCACTTTCACTTGCCAGACCATCACTGTCTCTGCCTGCTGGTGGTTGTGGGAACGGGAGAGCTACCACAGGGAGGTGATCTTGGTTGTTTCCATGGCATGAGCCATGAGAAGCTACGGTGTGCAGGGTCAGCCCACGGCCTGTCACCTGCCTTCCTCCACCTGTCCTCTGAAGGCACAGGGGAGAACTAAGCCAGCTGCTGTGAGCTGTTGGTTGGGAACCCTCTGCCTGGCCCCAAAATCACTCATTTCTTGTTCTCTTCCAGTTCCCAGTTCTGCAGGATAATTTGGAAGTGTATCTGGGACTCCAGCAGTTTGTGGTCACCTCAGGGACAGGTAATAACCTCCAGCCAGCACTGCTGATTGCAGAACTACTCTGGCCTGCTTTGCTTTTGCTTCCTCTTCATGCCATGCAGGATCTGCACTCCTGTACTGTGTCCAGTAGCTCTAAGTCTCCAACAACAGACAAAACTAAGCATGCAGCTGCATGTGGCTGGCACGGACTGGCTGGCTGCAGCTGCAGCTGCTTGTCGCCCCAGTGTTGGCTGGCTGCAGCAGCTGCGTGTGCCCCGGTGCTGGCTGGCTGCAGCAGCAGCTGCTTGTCGCCCCGGTGCTGGCTGGCAGCAGCAGCAGCTGCTTGTCGCCCCGGGGCTGGCTGGCTGCAGCTGCAGCAGCTGCGTGTGCCCCGGGGCTGGCTGGCTGCAGCAGCAGCTGCGTGTGCCCCGGCGCTGGCTGGCTGCAGCAGCAGCTGCCCGTGGGTTTAGCTGAGTTCTGCCATGCCCGTGGCTCTCAGCCGGTGCCCCAGCGCGGAGCTGTGTGCTCAGCCTCCAGCTGCCCTGGTCCTTGGGGCAGCAGCCCTGGAAAGCCGTCATGCTGCTGAGCTGAGGGGGCTGCAGGGGGCTGTTAGTGCTGCTGCTGAGGCAGGGCTGTCGTTGCAGGGCCCAGGCTGAACATCACTGCGGAGAACGACTGCCGGCGGCTGCACTGCTCCCTTCGCGACCTCAGCTCGCTGCTGCAGGCCGTGGGGCGCCTGGCAGAGTACTTCACCGGGGATGTCTTTGCTGCCAGGTTCAACGATGCCCTGACTGTGGTGGAGAGGTGGGTGTGGGAGGAGAGCTGCTCCCCCTTCACCCAGACAGGCACAGAATGAGTTGGAAAAGGCTCCCCAGATTATCCAGGTCAGCCCAGCACCGCAATGGCCACCAAACCCTGTCCCCAAGTGCCATGGCCACAGGTTTGTTGAACACCAGGGATGGGGATGACTCCACCCCCCTGGGTAGCCTGTGCCAGTCCCTGATCACTCTTGCAGTGAAGAGGTTTTTCCTCCTCTTCAACCTAGTCCTGCCCTGGTGCTGCTTTAAACCATTTCCTCTTGTTGTTAGGGAGTAGAGCACAACCCCCACCTGGCTCCAGCCTCCTCTCAGGGAGCTGCAGAGAGCAATGAGGTCTCCCCTCAGCCTCCTTTGCTCCAGGCTGAACAATCCCAGGTCACTCAGCTGCTCCTCACAAGACTTGTTACAAGGAGCAGTTGTCACCACTGCAGTGAGTGTGAAAAGCAGGTTTTGGAGAATCCCAGACTGGCAGGGGCTGGAAGGGACCTTTGGAGACCACCCAGTCCAACCCCCCTGCCAAGGCAGGGACACATCCAGGTGGGTTTGGAATGTCTTCAGAGGTGAGGACTCCACCACCTCTCTGGGCAGCCTGCTCCAGGCCTCCAACACCCTTCAGTTACAGAAGTTCCTCCTCGTGTTCAGATGCAACTTCTGATGTTCCAGTTTGTGCCCATTGCCCCTTGTCCTGTCACTGGGCACCACTGGCAAAAACCTGCTGCCACCTTCCTCACACCTGCCCTTGAGGTATTGCTCAGCATTGATCAGGTCCCTCTCAGGCTCCTTCTTTCCAGGCTGAGCAGCCCCATGGCTCTCAGTCTCTCAGAAGGGGAAGTGCTCAGTGTCCTCAGCAGTTCTGGAGCTTCCACACGAAAGGAGGTTTCCTTTTGCTTCTCCTTGTTGCAGGTAAATTGAGACATGAAGAACTGCCTGGCCAGAACCTCCATTACACCATTTATCAGTGAGAGATTTCCCAGGTGGCTTCCTAAATCTTTTCCCAAAGAACTAACTAATAAGAAGGATGAAATCAAATCAGGCACTTGGAAAGATCCAGGCACTTGCAGGAGATGAATTTGATTCCTTCAGAGTTGTATCTCAGAGCTAAATTGCCACAGTCTTTTGCCTTAAGTGAGAAGCCCTGAGGCAGCTTGGAAGGCAGAGCTCATTCAGGTCTCCTTCACCAAGGAGCTGAGTGAGCAGCTTCTCTTGTCTTGTCACTTCTTCCACGGAAGCAGAGCCCAACCCCCACCCAGCTGCAGCCTCCTCTCAGGGAGCTGTGGAGAGCAATGAGCTCTGCCCTCAGCCTCCTCTTCTCCAGCCTGCACACTCCCAGCTCCCTCAGCTGCTCCTTCCCAGCCCTGTTCTCCAGACCTTCCCCAGCTCTGTTGCCCTTCTCTGAACCTGCTCCAGCCCCTCAGTGTCCTTGGAGTGAGGGACCCAGAGCTGACCCCAGCACTTAAGGTGTGGCTTTGAGTGTTCTCTCAGGTGCCAGCAGCCAGACTTCCCCTTTGCCACTCCAGATGCTCAGGTGTGCTCCCTGCAGAGGGCCCTCTTGCAGTCCCTTTTCACTGCCATGTCTCTGCATTCCCTTCCAGACTGGTGAAAGTGACTCTGTATGGATCCCAGATCAAGCTGTACAACATTGAGACTGCAGTGCCATCCGTGCTCAAACCTGACCTCATCGATGTGTGAGTACCACAGGGACACTGGTCCTGCTTCTACCCATAGCTGGGACATGCAGCAGGGAAAGAAGTGGTGGAGCTCCTCTGTCTGCTCCCCCGACTGAGCTTGGCAGATGAAAAAAACTTCTCAATGATGTCAGTCTAACCAGGAGGGGCCCTGCCCTGAACTGCCAGCGTTGTGGACCACTCTTTCCTGATGTACTCAGGTTATCCAAAGAAAAACACATTTGTGATGAGTAGTAAGAACACCTGACAGGGGAGTGAAAGCAGGTGGGTGAAAGGAGGCAAGGTGAAAGGAGGAGTAAAAGGAGGAGACAGGCTGAGGGAGCTGGGGTTGTTCAGCCTGGAGAAGAAAAGACTCCAGAGAGACCTTGGAGCAGCTTTCCAATGCCTCAAGGGGCTGCAAGCAGGCTGCAGAGGGACTGTGCCCAAAGCCCTGCAGCGACAGGGCCAGGGCAATGGTTTGAAATGAGAGCAGAGCAGATTGAGATTGGATGTGAGGAACAAGTTCTGCAGCAGGAGACTGCTGGAACACTGCAACAGGTTGCCCAGGGAGGTGGTTGAGGCCTCATGCCTGGAGATACTCAAGGTGAGGCTGGACAGGGCTGTGGGCAACCTGCTCTAGTGGAGGATGTCCCTGCTGAGTGCAGGGAGGCTGGATTGGATGAGCTTTCCAACCCAAACCATTCTGTGTGATTCTGTGAGGAAAGGGAGGAGTGAAAACTGAGTGCAAGCAGGAGGAGTGCAAGGAGGAAGGGGGAAAGGAGGAGTGAAAACTGAGTGAACCCAGGAGGGTTTTGTGAAAGCAGGAAGAGTGCAAGAAGGAGGAGTGCAAACAGTAAAAGCAGGGTGGTGAAAGCAGGAGGGGCAAAAGCAGAGCCCTGTGCCAGCAGTTCCTGTGCAGGGTCACTAAAGCAGAGGTGTCCCAGCAGTGGTGTTCCAATCCCACTGTCTGCTCCTGTTCCAGCTGAGGGATTTTTTGGCCACCAAATCCGGGCCTGGAGCTTAGGCAGAAGTCAGTTTTCCGAGCCCAGGGGGTTCAAGTCTTTGCCTCTTCACACCAGCAGCTTGGAGCAGGTGAATGCCTTCATCCAGAAGGTGACACTGAGCGTGGACCCGTGGTGCTGCTTGGGCTAGAGGATCCATTTTCTGCTCCTGCCTTAGCAAAGGGCAGGAGGTGCCAAATGTTTGCAGGGCTCCCTTTTGTGTGCTCCCACACAGAGGTCCTGACTCAAAAGCTCTAATGTGGAGCTGTGGCCAAAAGCAGGGCCACAGGCAGGGAATTGTGGTAGCAGCCCTCAGCTCTGTCTGAAAGCCACGGAATGAGGAGGGGGTGTGTGTGGAAGGGACCTCTAGAGATTGGATCCAACCCCCCTGCTGGAGCAGGGTCACCCAGGGCAGGTCACACAGGAACACATCCAGCTGGCTCTGGAAGCCCTCCAGGCAGCCTGCTGCAGGGCTCCAGCACCCTCAATATCACCATGCCCAGCACCTGTGCCCTTCTGCAGCTGTCCTGCTTGTGGCCCTTGTGTCATAGACTCGCAGAAGGGTTTGGGTTGGAAGGGACATGAAAGATGCCATGTGCAGGGGCACCTCCTGCTAGCCCAAGTCACTCAGGGTCCCATCCAACCTCCCAGAAGGTCATGGATCCACATGTGATCCACAACTTCCCTGGGCAAACCTGTGCCAAGGCTAAGGTGTGCCCTGCTGTGCTCCCCAGGCATGCCCAGTCGCTGGCAGCCCTGCAGGCCTATGCCCACTGGCTGGCGCAGTTCTACGGCGAGGTTCACCGCCAGAGCCCGCAGCAGTTCGTCTCCCTCATCTCCACCGCCCTGGAGGCCATCACCCCCCTCATCAGCTCCAAGGTACCTCCACGAGGCTGCCCCTCTGCCCACCCTGCAGGGGCAGGGCTCTTCTGTCGAGTCATTTGCTCCACGCCACGTGGGTGGGACCCAGGCTGGGAGCTACAAGTCCATGCCACAGAGCCGTGGGTGAGACTGAGAGAGCTGGAGGGGAGGCTGCTGTCAAGCTAAGCACAGCTGTTTGGCTTGGAAGAGACCTCCAAGGTCATCCAGGCCAACCCCTAACCCAGCCCTGCCAGAGCACCACTGAGCCGTGGTCCTCAGCACCACAGCTACACAGCTCTGAAACCCCTCCAGGCATGAGGACTCCACCACTGCCTTGGGCAGCCTGGGCCAGGCCTGGACAACCCTCAAGGGGAAAAAAATGTTCCTCGTGGCCAATCTGAACCTCCCCCAGGGCAGCTTGAGGCCGTTTCCTCTCACTGTGCCACTTGTTCCTAGGGAGCAGAGCCCAACCCCCAGCTGGCTGCAGCCTTGTCTCAGGGAGCTGTAGAGAGCAATGAGCTCTGCCCTCAGCCTCTTCCAGCCTCAACACCCCCAGCTCCCTCAGCTGCTTCTCCCCAGCCCTGCTCTCTAGACCCTTCCCCAGCTCTGTTGCCCTTCTCTGCCCCTGCTCCAGCCCCTTGGTGTCCTTCCTTGGTGGAAGTGAGGGGCCCCAAACTGACCCCAGGATTCCAGCTGTGCCCTCACCAGTGCCCAGGACTCTCTCTGTACACTCAACTTGAGTGGGTGTACATAGCTTAATGTGGGGAAATGTCTTCCCTGGTGCTAGGGGAGCTGAGCCCTGCTCTGATGCACCCTGTGCCATTCACACTGACCACAGCCTTGCTGGTGTAAACGTGGCAGCAGCAGGTCCCCACACTGTCCCACAGCAGCGTGCCAGGTGTGGTTCTGCATGGCACTAGCACTCCTGGGCAGCCTGACCACCCTCTCTTGCAGGTGCAGGAGAAGCTGCTGCTGTCTGCGTGCCACTTGCTGGTGTCCTTGGCCACCACAGTGCGCCCGGTGTTCCTGATCAGCATCCCAGCTGTGCAGAAGGTCTTCAACAGGGTCACAGACCCCTCTGCCCAGCGCCTCCCTGACAAGGTAAGCCCTGCACAGCTGCTCTCTGGGCATCTGGGCCTCAGGGCTTGCTGCAGCAAGGTACAGCCTCAGAAGAATCACAGAACCACAGAATTAACCAGGTTGGAAAAGATCTCTGAGATCATCGAGTCCAGCCTAACACCTTCTATTTAAGTAAACCCTGGCCCTAAGTGCCTCATCCACCCTCCTCTTAAACACCTCCAGGTGGATGAGGACTCCACCACCTCCCCAGGCAGCCCATTCCAAGGCCATCACAGAACTTTCTCCTAACATCCATCCTGAACCTGCCCTGGCACAGCTTGAGGCTGTGTCCTCTTGTTCTGTTGCTGGTTGCCTGGCAGAAGAGCCCAACCCCACCTGGCTGCAGCCTCCTTTCAGGTAGTTGTAGAGAGCAGTGAGCTCTGCCCTGAGCCTTCTCTTCTGCAGGCTGCACACCCCCAGCTCCCTCAGCTTCTCCTCACAGGGCTGTGCCCCAGGCCCCTCACCAGCCTTGGTGCCCTTCTCTGGGCACATTCCAGCGCTTCATCTTTCTCAAACTGAGGGGCCCAGAACTGGACACAGCACTCAAGGAGTGGCCCAAAAAGTGCTGAGTGCAGGGACAGGAGGACTGCCCTGGTCCCGCTGGCCACACTGTTCCTGATGCAGGCCAGGATGCCATTGGCCTTCTTGGCCACCTGAGCACAGTCTGGCTCATGTTCAGCTGCCAGCCAGTTCCCCCTAGGCCCCTCTCTGCCTGGCTGCTCTCCAGCCACTCTGTCCCCAGCCTGTAGCACTGCATGGGGTTGTTGTGGCCAAAGGGCAGAACCTGGCACTTGGCCTCGTTAAAACTCCTGGCACTGGACTGTGCCCATGTGTCCAGCCTGCCCAGGTCCCTCTGCAGAGCCCTCTTGCCCTCTAGGGGAAGGAGAGAAGCCGTGGGGCAGCAGCTCTGCCTGCTGGGGGAGCACAGGAGCTGTGCTGAGCTTCTGATCATTCCTGACCTGCTGTGTAAGGGGAAAGCCATTCACACCTCCTGCAGCTGCATCCTTTCTCCTGCTGGCAGTCCCTGCTCTGCCTGCTTTTAGTACAGCTGATGAGAGGATGGAATCACAGACTCGTTTGGGCTGCCAAAGCCCTTTCAGTTCCTCCAGTCCGACCATTCTCTAACTCTGCCCAGGCTGGGGCTGAGCCATGGCCCTCAAATGCCTCCAGGGATGGGCATTCAGCCACCTCCCTGGGCAGCCTGGGCCAGGCTTAAGAACCCTTTTAGAGAAGTTTCTTCTCATGTCCAACCTAACCCTCCCCTGCCACAATTTCAGGTCAGTTCCTTTCTATCCCCTGAGCCTAGGGAGCAGAGCCCTATCCTCACCTGGCTGCAGCCTCCTCTCAGGGAGCTGTAGAGAGCAATGAGCTCTGCCCTCAGCCTCTTCCAGCCTCAACACTCCCAGCTCCCTCAGCTGTTCCTCCCCAGCCCTGGTCTCCAGACCCTTCCCTAGCTCTGTTGCCCTTCTCTGGATCTGCTCCAGCCCCTCAATGTCCTGGGAGTGAGGGCCCCAGAGCTGGCCCCGTGGTTTGAGCTGTGGCCTTCCCAGTGCCCAGTCTGGGGGCACAATCCCTTCCCTGCCCTTGCTCTGCCATACAGTGAGAGTCTGCTGTGAACATTCCCCTCCCCTCAGTGCAAGTTTGTGGTTCTGCTGCAGAAGGTGGAGACTGGGACATGGTTGTGTTGTGTGCTGGGATGGAGGCCCAAGCTGTGTCCTGCACAGGAGCAGTGTGAAGCAGGCGGGGTGAAGAGGCAGCTTCGCTGGGTGATGGAGGTCAGGTCTAGCACCTCTGTGAAGAGCTGGGAGCTGCCTCCAGCCTGGCACTCATGGAGCTTTGCTGCTCTTGCCTTACAGAGCTGCTGGCTCCAGTTGGGCTCTTTCTTCAAACAGCAAGCAAGCACTGCTGTAAGACAGCCCAGAGCTGGAGCAGGGCAGGTTTAGGATGGATACCAGGAGGAGATTATGCATAGTGAGGGTGGGGAGAGACTGGCACAGGATGTCCAAGGAGGTGGCAGAGACCCTGTCTCTGGAGGCATTCAAGGATGAGAGTTGGGACTGTTCAGGCTGGAGCAGAGAAAGCTCCAGGGAGACCTTAGAGCAGCCTGCCAGTGCCTGAAGGGGACTTACAGGCAGTCTGGGGAGGGACTGTTCAGAAGGGCCTGTGGGTACAGGCTGAGGGCAATGGTTTGGAACTGGAGCAGGGCAGAGTTAGGTTGGACACCAGGAGGAAGCTCTGCACAGTGAGGGTGGGGAGAGACTGGTACAGGCTGCCCAGGGAGGTGGTTGAGGCCATCCCTGGAGATATTCAAGCTCAGGCTTGCTGTGTTCCTGTGCAGCCTGCTCTGGCTGGAGGTGTCCCTGCTGCCTGCCGGGGTCGGTGAAGATGCCCTTGGAGGGTCCCTTCCAGCCCGATGCAATCTACGACTGTGAAAGGTCACTGCGGGGCTGTGCTCTCCCAAGCCCTAGATGGCAAACTGCTGACCCCTGTCTCTCTGCTTACCCTCTGGGTGTTTGCAGGCCCAGGTGCTGGTGTGCAGAGCTCTGTCCAACGTCTTGCTGCTGCCCTGGCCCAACCTGCCCGAGAGCGAGCAGCAGTGGGCCATGCGCTCCACCAACCACGCCAGCCTCATCTCTGCCCTCACCAGGGACTACCGACAGCTCAAACCCACTGCCAGCCTGCCACACAGGAAGCTGCAGCTGGAGGACAGTAAGTACCAGGGGTCTGGGGGCTTCCTGGCTGCTGAGAGGAGGCACCAGGGAGGCTCAGCAGTCACTGTTTTGGTTGGGAGATGGCAGGCGGACGGGACAGGAGCAGTTTGTGTTTGCTTTAGAGACCTTTCTTCTGTGAGTGTGTGGAGAGCTGCCTGGGAACTCTGCTACCAAAATGCCATCACAGAATTGTTTTGGTTGGGAGAGACCTCCAAGGTCATGCATTCCAACCTACAACACAACCCCACCACGGCCACCAAACCCTGTCCCCAAGTGCCATGGCCACACATTTGTGGAACATCTCCAGGGATGGGGACTCCACCATCTCCCTGGGCAGTCTGTGCCAGTCCTTGACCACTCTAGCAGCAAAGAAATTCTTCCTCCAACCTAACCCTCCCCTGGCACAATTTCAGGCCATTGCCTCTCCTTCTGTCCCCTGAGATTAGGAGCAGAGCCCAACCCCCACCTGGTTGCAGCCTCCTCTCAGGCAGCGGGAGAGAGCAATGAAGTCTCCCTCCTCCAGGCTGCACACCCCCAGCTCCCTCAGCTGCTCCTCCCCAGCTCTGCTCTCCAGACCCTTCCCCAGCTCTGTTGCCCTTCTCTGGTCCTGTGCCAGCTCCTCAATGTCCTTGGAGTGAGTGGCCCAAAGTTGAACCCAGCATTCAAAGTGCAGCAGGGGGTTGGAGTAGATGAGCTCTGAGGTTACTTCCAACCTGATCCCTGCTGTGCCTCTGATCAGCTCTGTTCCTTTGCAGCCAAAGTGATCATCCACCAGACACTCAGTGTTCTAGAGGACATTGTGGAGAGCATCTCAGGAGAGTCCACCAAGTCTCGGCAGATCTGCTACCAGTCGCTGCAAGAATCCGTGCAGGTCTCACTTGCCCTCTTCCCAGCTTTCATTCATCAGTCAGGTATAACCATGGCACAGGCTCTGCTGCTGTGAGTAGCTTTAGCTGCTAACACCTCCTGCCCACCAGCCTCGGGGCCTGCTGCTATCCCTGTGGGCTGTGTGGGCTCTGGGCTGGGCTGAATCCAGAGGGAAGGAAGATCTCTGCCCTCCACTTCTTGTGGTGGGGGCTGCAGGAGAGCTGGGGAGGGACTTTGGACAAGGGCTGGGAGTGCCAGGACGAGGGACAGTGGCATTGAGCTGGGAGAGGGGAGACTGAGAGTGGAGAGGAGGAAGAGATTGTTTGCAGTGAGGGTGGGGAAGGACTGGCACAGGTTGCCCAGGGAGGTGTTGAAGGCCAGGTGGATGATGCCTTGAGCACCATGTGTTGGTGGGAGGTGTCCCTGCCCGTGGCAGGGGATTGGAACTGGATGATCTTGAAGGTCCCTTCCAACCCAAACCAGTCTATGGCACAATGAGACAGGACAGGAGGAAATGGCCTCAGACTGCAGCAGGCAAGGTTCAGGTTGGACATGAGAAGAAACTTCTTCACTGGAAGGGTTCTTAAGCCCTGGTCCAAGCTGCCCAGGGAGGTGGCTAAATGCCCATCCCTGGAGGCATTTGCAGGAGATGTTTCCAGGAGGCAGAGATGTGATGCTGAGGGCCATGGCTCAGGCCAGGAAAGCTGGGGAGGAACTTCGGACAAGGGTTGGGAGTGCCAGAATGAGGGACAATGGCTTTGAGCTGGGAGAGGGGAGACTGAGAGTGGAGAGGAGGAAGAAATTCTTGATAGTGGGGATGGGGAGAGACTGGCACAGGTTGCCCAGGGAGGTTGTGGATCAAAGAGTGGATCTGTGATCCACAACTTCCCTGGAGATACTGAAGGCCAGGCTGGATGAGGCCTTGAGCAACCTGAGCTGGTGAGAGGTGTCCCTGCCCATGGCAAGGGGGTTGGCACTGGGTGGTCTTGAAGGTCCCTTCCATCCCGACCCATTCCATGGCTCTGAGAAGCAGTTTTGCTTGCAGAGGTCTCAGTTCTCAGTGCCAGGTCCTGCTGCTGAATCTCCCACAGTGAATAAGGCTCTCCCTGCACGGGAGAGCAACACTCACCTGAAATGCTTCTTGCTGCACTTGGGTGGAACCTTGACACCTACTTTCTGCTTGCCTCTTCTGATCCTAGATGTGACAGATGAGATGCTGAGCTTCTTCCTCACCCTTTTCCAAGGCCTCAGGGTGCAGATGGGAGTGTCTTTCACCGAGCAGATCATACAGACCTTCCTCAACATGTTCACCAGGTACTGCCCCATGCTGCTCTCCTCTTTCTTACCCCCAGGGTGATTCATCTTGGGAAGCTATTGCACAGCAGGGCCCTGCCCCATTTCCAACCCCTCTGTGTCATGTCCTAGAACTAAATCTGAGTAAAGTGCTCCTAAGTCTGCAGTGGCCCAGCCCAGGATCATCAACCACCGACTCATGGAGTTGTTTTGGTTGGAAGATACGTTTTAAGATCACAGAATCCAAGCCTTACCCCAGCCCGGGCACCACTGAGCCAGGGCCCTCAGCACCACAGCTACACAGCTCTGAAACACCTCCAGGCATGGGGAGTCCAACACTGCCTTGGGCAGCCTGGGCCAGGCCTGCACAGCCCTCAAAGGGAACAAATTGTTTCTCATGACCAATCCAAATCTCCCCCAGGGCAACTTGAGGCCACTTCCTCTTGTCCTGTCCCTTGTTCCTTGGGAGCATAGCCCAACCCCCACCTGGCTGCAGCCTCCGCTCAGGGAGCTGTAGAGAGCAATGAGCTCTGCCCTCAGCCTCCTCCAGCCTGAACTCTCTCAGCTCCCTCAGCTGCTCCTCCCCAGTTCTCTTCTCCAGACCCCTCACCTGATATGTTCCATGGACTTTCTGGAGATGGACTCTCTCACTCTGGGTTAGATCCCAGCCAAGATCTGAGGGTTCTGCAGCCATCACTCGAAGTCTCGGTGGGGAGCAGGTCAGGCTGTCAGACCTGGCTCCTTTCTGTGGCTCCATGCACTTGGCCTCTATTGCTTGGGCAGTCGAAAGTCTGTGCCCTGTGTTGGCTCGGGGTGCAGACCTCTGGGCAGGTTCCTGTGCCATTGGTGCTCTGCATTGCAGGGAGCAGCTGGCAGAGAGCATCCTGCACGAGGGCAGCACTGGCTGCCGGGTGGTGGAGAAGTTCCTGAAGATCCTGCAGGTGGTGGTGCAGGAGCCAGGCCAAGTCCTCAAGCCCTTTCTACCCAGTGTCATCTCGCTGTGCATGGAGCAGGTGTACCCCATCATTGCTGAGGTAGGGCAGGGCCTTCTCGCCTCTGGGGGAGCTTGGAAGGTCCTTAACTCTTGGCTTTCCAAGAGCTGTAGGTGTCAGTCCCTGTGCAGGAATGGTGCCAAGGCAGAGGGAACTGGAAGCGGTGTCCGGGGGAGGGTTTGTTGAGGAATTGTCAGGAGAGGCTCCAGCTGCGAATGTGCCCAGGGCAGGAGGGCAAATCCAGCACCCGATGGGGTGTGCTTGGCATGACCTAGTGGCTGCTGAGCTCGGTGCCTTCCTCGGGGGGGAAAGGCTTTGGTGCTGGCAGAGCGGCGCACAGCGACCGGCGGTAGCTGAGCCGTGTCCCGTCCCGCAGCGCTCCTCTCCCGACGTGAAGGCGGAGCTGTTCGAGCTGCTGTTCCGGGTGCTGCACCACAACTGGCGCTACTTCTTCCGCTCCAGCGTGCTGGCCAGCGTGCAGCGCGGGCTGCCCGACGAGCAGGTGGAGAACGAGGCACAGTTCAGTGCCATCATGCAGGTAGGTACCCTTCTGTGCCCCGCTGCTGTGCCCGGTCTGCCGCCTGCCGCGGAGCACAGGCTGCACGGGGCAGGGCGCTGGGTGGAGGCTGGGCTGGGGGCTGAGGGGGGCCTTTATGCAGCACTCACTGGAAAGCAAACCACTGCAGAGTGTCCTCACAAGCCCACCAAGATGGTCAGGGGCTGGAGAACCCTCCCTCTGGGGACAGGCTGGGAGAGCTGGGGCTGTGCAGCCTGGAGAAGGCTGCAGGGAGACCTCAGGGCTGCATTTCAGTATCTGCAGGGGACCTGTAGGCAGGCTGGGGAGGGACTTCTGACAAGGGCTGGGAGTGACAGGACAAGGGACAATGGTTTGGAACTGGAGCAGGGCAGAGCTGGGTTGGACACCAGGAGGAAATTGTGTACAGTGAGGGTGGGGAGAGACTGGCACAGGCTGCCCAGAGGTGTAGTTGAGGCTCCAGCTGTGGAGACATTCAAGGGCAGACTGGATGTGGCCCTGAGCAGCCTGCTCTAGCTGGAGGTGTCCCTGCAGCCTGCAGGGGTTTGGCCTAGATGCCCCTGGAAGTGCCTCCCAAGCTGAAGCACTGTGTGGCTCTAGAGGAGGCTCTGTGGCAGTGCCCCTGTGCTGTGCTTGCAGGCATTCGGGCAGTCCTTCCTGCAGCCTGACATCCACCTCTTCAAGCAGAACCTCTTCTACCTGGAGACACTCAACACCAAGCAGAAGCTGTACCACAAGGTGGGGCCCGGGGCTTGCTAACAGCAGGAGCCTGTTCTCAGACTTGATTTAAGCCTCCCCGGAGCTGCAGGGCATGTTCTGATGGCTGTTAAGGCTCAGCCTGTGCTCGCCTGCTGTGCTCTGGCTGCGTTGCTGACCAGAGTGGCATCGGCACCAACTTGATACTGCTGTGGTGGGCACAGGAGGGATCCCACCCAGCTCCAGGCAGTCTAAGCAGAGCCTTGCTGCCTTCCCTCCCGAAGGGAAGCAAAGGACATACACAGTGACAGTGCAGCATGGGGAAGCAGAGCCCGGGGACAGCGGCAGTGGGTGAGGCCCTGCAGTGTTCTCCTCTGGGCATCTGCAGTTGAGTCCCTGCCAGGTGTTTGTCTCCACTGCTGTCACGTGGGACCCTTCCTCCAGACCCTCTGAGCTGGACCTGTTGGCTGCTGTCAGGAGGGGTGAAAGTTGGAACGCGAGGCCTTGCCCCTCTGCTCAGGCTGTGACAGCAGAGCTTTTGGGTTTGCAG
The DNA here is from genome assembly GCA_013400475.1 of Tricholaema leucomelas. NCBI lineage: Eukaryota > Metazoa > Chordata > Aves > Piciformes > Lybiidae > Tricholaema lacrymosa > Tricholaema leucomelas. Next base: position 235,632 of record WAAF01002583.1, read on the forward strand.
CTGTGGGCACAGCTGGAGGCCAGCCCCTCCTGGCACCAGCTGCCTGTGCGGACTCCAGACCCTGGCTGGCAGGAGCCCTGAGCAGTGCCAGCACTGCCTGGGCTTTGAGTGAGGCTGAAATGCCAGTGCTGAAAACGTGGGGCAGAGGCTGGCTGTGGGCTCACCACTGACTTCCCAGCCCCTCGGTGGCCTTGGCGTGTCCTGGACAGTGCTGTCTGTGTCCACTGGGAGCTCCGAAGCTGCCACTGCTGCAGTGCCTCAGTGCAGCCAGGCTGGGCCTGTGCCTGCTGAGCTGCTGAGGCCCTGTGCAGCCCCTGAGGGTGTGCTGCTCTCTGTGCAGAAGATCTTCAGGACCACCATGCTGTTCCAGTTTGTCAACGTGCTGCTGCAGGTGCTGGTGCACAAGTCACACGACCTGCTGCAGGAGGAGATTGGCATTGCCACCTACAACATGGCCTCGGTGGACTTCGATGGCTTCTACTCTGCCTTCCTGCCCGAGTTCCTGGCCAGCTGTGACGGGGTGGACTCCAACCAGAAGAATGTGCTGGGCAGGAATTTCAAGATGGACAGGGTAAGGAGTGGGCAGTACTGCAGCAGCAGTGCCAGGGTGAGAACACACTGGCAGAGAGCTGGCAGCGAGTTGTCAGGGAGCTGGGAGCTCCTGAGGGCGGTGGCTGCAGGCAGGAACTTCTTTTCTAGATGCTTCCAGGCTCAGCAGTGCCCAGGCAAGGACTTTCCTGTGTAGGTGGCGGAAGTGGTACCTGACTTTGTGTCAGCAGTGGTATGGCAGTAGGAGCAGGGCAGGGATTGTGCCCCTGGACTGGGCACTGGGAAGGCCAGAGCTTGAGTAGTGGGTTTAGTTGTGAGCCACTCACTCCCAGAAGGACACTGAGGGGCTGGAGCAGGGCCAGAGAAGGGCAACAGAGCTGGGGAAGGATCTGGAGAAGAGGGCTGGGGAGGAGCAGCTGAGGGAGCTGGGGGTGTGCAGGCTGGAGAAGAGGAGGCTGAGGGCAGAGCTCATTGCTCTTTACAGCTCCCTGAGAGGAGGCTGCAGCCAGGTGGAATTGGGCTCTGTTCCCATGGAAGAAGTGACAGGACAAGAGGAACTGGCCTCAAACTGCCCTTGGGGAGGTTCAGGTTGGCCATGAGAAACAGTTTGTTCACCTTGAGGGCTGTCCAGGCCTGGCCCAGGCTGCCCAGGGCAGTGGTGGAGTCCCCATGCCTGGAGGTGTTTCAGAGCTGTGTAGCTGTGGTGCTGAGGGCCCTGGCTCAGTGGTGCCCTTGCAGGGCTGGGGTAAGGCTTGGACTTGATGACCTTAAAGGTCTCTTCCAACCCAGCCAGTGCCATGATTCTGTCTCTCAGGCTGCTGGATGCAGTGAAGCTTGGGACATGTTCCCTGGGGCAGCTTTCACGGGGCTGGCCTGAAATTTTCTGCATGGGGACACTCAGAGCCTTGCCAAAAGCTCACTCCAGGTGCTGCCAGATGTTTGGAGTGCAGCGCAGGCAAGAGCAGAGCAGCTGCAGTGGCTCAGTTCTTTCAAACCCCTCCTGTGTGTATGGAGCAAATGGGGGGAGGTCTCCAATCTCCCTGAGGGACACTGTGGCAGGGCAGCAGGTTGTGGCTTCCACCTGCTGAAGCTTGCCTGACCCTGGAGTGGTTCCTTTCCTGTGGGAGGTGATGGAATCATGGAGTAGAATCGCAGCATGGTTTGGGCTGGCAAAGCCCTTCCAGCTCCTCCAGCCCAACCATTCTGCAGCTGTGCCAAGGCTGGGGCTAAGACATGGCCCTCAGCATCACAGCTGTGCCTCTGGGAACCACCTCTGGGGTGGGCACTCCACCATCTGCCTGGGCAGCCTGTGCCAAGATGTGAGAACTCTTCCAGTTGCATGTGAAAGCAGGTTGGAACCAGGTGGGAGTTGGTCTCTTGGCACAAGTCACAGCTGACGGGACCAGAGGAAATACCCTCAGGAAATGGCACCAGGGGAGGTTTAAGTTGGACACAAGGAAAAACTTCTGTGCCAAAAGGGCTGTGAAGCCCTGGCACAGGTTGCCCAGAGAGGTTGGCTGAATTCCCATCCCTGAGTGTATTTGAATGCCCATCTTGGTGTGGTGTAGCAGTGGCCCGGGCAGAGGCAGATAATGGTTGGACTTGGATGATCTTAAAGGTGCTTTCCAAGCACTGTGGTTCTGTAATCCACTCTTGTAACATCTGATCCAGTCTGGAGACCAAGGCTGAGGGCAGGGAGGCAGCCTTGAGAGGCTCACTGCAGCCTGGAAGACTCTTGAGGAAGACCAGCCCTGAGCACCCAGCAGCCTTGGCAGAGTCTTGGTGAGCAGCTGCTGCTGCAAGTGGTTGTGTCGTGGCCTGAGTGCACGGTGAGGAGCTGGCACAGGTTGCCCAGGGAGGTGTTCAGGGCCAGGCTGGATGAGGCCCTGAGCACCCTGAGCTGGTGGGAGGTCTCCCTGCCCATGGCAGGGGGGTTGGCACCGGCTGATCTTTCAGGTCCCTTCTAACTTAAGCCATGCTGTGAATCCCTCTGCATGGGGCAGCTGTGGAGCAGCCTCTGCTTCCTCTGCCAGGCCCGGGGAAGCCGGGAGGTGCTGTGGAGGGGAGGACTGAGGCGTGCTGTGTGCTGCAGCGGAGCTGCTGTGCCCTCTCTTGCAGGACCTGCCCTCCTTCACCCAGAGCGTGCATCGGCTGGTGAACGACCTGCGCTACTACCGCCTGTGCAACGACAGCCTGCCCCCGGGCACTGTGAAGCTATAGCCGCTGCTCCGGGCTCCTGCTCACCGCAGGCAGCGGATCCGTGGCTCCTCTCGCTGCCGCCTGCTCCTCTCCCCGGCTGTGGCAGGACTGCAGGGCACCGCCGCGGGCACACCCGCCCGGATTCACGCACCACGCTCCCCTCCCTCTGCCCTTCCCCAGCCCCGAGCAGCTCCCAGCCGGGTCGGTGCTGGCTGCAGGATGTGTCTTAACGCCCTCCCCTCCCCGCCTCAGTGGGCATCTCAGCTGCAGGGGAAGTCCTCCTGCTGGGGTTGTCTTCTGCTGCTGCTGCTGCTTCTGGCGCGGCTCTGGGCCGCGTCTGGAGGGCTCTGCGGGGCTGTCCCGGCAGTGCCCGTGGGGCAGAAGCGCCAAAGCCCACTTCAGACATTCTTACCTTCGTCTCATTCCACCTGCCTGCCCCTGCCCGGCTCCTGAGGAGCAGCCTCGTGATGTTGAGACTCCTTCTGGCACTTCTGTCACTCCCTTGTGGTTTCCAATTGCCTTGAAGAGCCTCCCCACGGTCGGGGGGGCTCAGAGACTTCTTTGGGGGTTGGTTTTTTTTTAGGTGTTTTCTCATCATTCCATTGTGATACTAAACCACCATGCTCATGGAAATAAAGTGCTTACTGGTTGTTTTAAGCAGCCCCCCACGGCCCCTGCTTCGCCCCAGCCCCAAGGAACCAGAGCAGCCTAGAGACAAAGCTCCAGCAGGGGCCTCCTTCAGGGATCCTAGGGTCTAGCAGCAGGTTCCTGCACTTCTGGGCTGTGCCTTGGGGGTTGGAAGGGACCTCTAGAAACTGAGTCCAACTCCCTGCCAGAGTAGGAGCACTCAGAGTAGGGCACACAGGAACACATCCAGGTGGTCCTGGAAAGTCTCCACACAAGGAGCCTCTACAACCTCTCTGGGCAGCCTGCTCCAGGCCTCCAGCACCCTCACAACAAACAGCTTTCTCCTGCTCAGATGGAACCTCCTAGGTGCTGCTTTGTGCCCCTTGTCCTGTCACAGGACACCACTGGGCAGATCCTAGCTTTTTCCTCTTGCCCCCCACCCCTCAGATATTTATAGACACTGCTCAGGTCCCCTCTCAGCCTTTTCCTCTCCAGACTACCCAGCCCCAGGGCTCTCACCCTCTCCTCAGAGCAGAGATGTTCCAGCCCTTCCAGCATCCTTGTAGTCTCCCTTGGGCTCTCTCCAGCAGATCCCTGTCTCTCTGGAACTGGGGAGCCCCAGACTGGAGGCAGGAGTGCCCTGCCCAGGCTCCCAGCAAGGCCAACACCTGCTGAAAGGTGCTGTGCTGGAGTGCTGCAGATCAGCACTGGCTGCTCCGCTCCCTCTCTACCAGCTCTGGTAAGTGATGTTCTCTGCCAGCCACTGTGCTGCCCTCGGGGGCATGTTGCCTGGACTGCCCAGAGCTGCCTGCAGGAAGGTGCCTCTCAGATCCATGGTGTTGCATCAGAGGGGGCCTGGGCTGAAGACCAGCATTGGCCAGAGTGACCTGATGGTGCCAGCTGAGTGTGGGCAGGCAGGAGCAGGGTCTGGGGGGTTTGTCCATCTCTGTTCATGCATCTGGGGAGGGTTGTGTGTTCCCAGAGGTCTCTATTCAGGGAGCTGGTGCAGAGCACTGAACCAAGTCTGTCAGAGAGGCAGGAAGGTTGGAAAAGACCTCTGAGTCCATCAAGTGCAACCTTCTGCCCAGCACCTCCATGGAGTCAGGTGGGGGTTCATCTCTTCTGCCAGGCAACCAGCAACAGAATGAGGGGACACAGTCTCAAGTAGTGCCAGGGGAGGCCTAGGCTGGATGTTAGGAGGAAGTTGTTGCCAGAGAGAGACTGGCATTGGAATGGGCTGCCCAGGGAGGTGGTGGAGTCACCGTCCCTGGAGGTGTTCAAGAAAAGATTGGATGGGGCACTTAGTGCCATGGTCTGGTTGACTGGACAGGGCTGGGTGCTAGGTTGGATTGGATGATCTTGGAGGTCTCTTCCAACCTGGTTGATTCTGTGTCCACCAGACCATGCTCTGTGGTTTCAGGGGCAGCTGCAGTGAGGGCTGGATGGTGGCAGCAGCCCTGAGGGAAGCCAGCCTGGAGGAGATGTTCCATACAAACTTTTGTAGATGTGGACTTGAGTGAGAGGGTTGCACGTGGCCAGCTGGGAGGTGTCCCTGGCAAGCTGGGGTGGAGGAGCAGCTGCCCCATGGCTGCTGTGTGCCAACCTCTGTGTTGTGTTTACTGGGAGATAAGAGGAGCTGTTTGCCTAACCTGTGCTCAGAGCCCTGCTCCGAACCTCTCAGCTGCCACCAGCCTGATCTTTGGGCTTCAGAGCCTGCAGCTCGAGGTGAAAGTTGCATGTCAGGCAGAGTGTAGCCTGCCAAGGACATGGCTCAGCAGGCAGAGTCCTGCAAACAGAGCTGTGAGCTGCTAGCTGTAGTGCTCGGGGGTGGGTGATGCTCTGCCATGGGCGTGTGGAGCTCTGACCTGCCCTGAGGGAAAGGTGCTGAGCTCCCTGGCAGACAGAAGTCCCAGCAGGTGGGAAGGGACCTCTGGAGATCATCCAGCAAATCCCCTGCAGGGCCCCCACAGCAGCTTGCCCAGGAGCACAGTGCTCAGCTGGCCTTAGAAGCTCTCCACACAAGGACACTCCACAGCCTCTCTGGGCAGCCTGCTCCAGGCCTCCAGCACCCTCACAACAAACAACTTTCTCCTGCTCAGATGGAACCTCCTGGATGCCACTTTGTGCCCTTGCCCCTTGTGCTAGCCCTGGGCACCCCTGACAAGAGTCTGGCCCCAGCCTCTTGCTCCCCACAGCTGCCTTAGCTCTTGCTGAGCATTGCTCAGATGCTCTCTGGGACCGCTCTTGTGCAGGCTCTCAGCCCCAGGGCTCTCAGCCTTTGCTCCTCCCAGAGCTGCTCCAGGCCCCTCAGCAGCTTTGCAGCCTGCCCTGGGCTCTCTCCAGCAGTTCTCTGTCTCTCCTGAACTGGGAAGCCCAGAGCTGGACCCAGGACTCCAACTGAGGCTTCCTTCAGAGACAGGCTGGGGGGATTTCAGCTGCTGCCCTCCTGGCCAGGCTCTCGGGGCTGGTGGCTCCTCTGTTGCTTGCAAAACCTTTGGTTGACAGATGGTGAAAGTCCACCTTTGAACTCTTGGTCAAGGGCAGCAGCTGGAAGGTGGCCAAAGCCAGAGTGCAAGCAACCACCCCTTGTGCTGAGTGCTCCTTCTCCTTGGTGTGGGGCTGGCTGCAGCTCCCTGGGTGAAGATGGGATCTACACTGCATTAACCTTGTCCAAGGAAGCACCTTTAGAATCAGATCTATAAGGGTCCACCTCACACTAGATCAGGTTCCTCACAGCCCCATCCAGCCTGGCTTTAAAGACGTCCAGGGTTGAGGCTTCTACTACCTCCCTGGGCAACCTGTGCCAGGGTCTCACCACCCACGTGGTGGAGAACTTCTTCCTAACAACCTGTCTGAATCTTCCCACTTCTAGCTTGGATCCACTCTCCCTGGTCCTATCAGTACCCAGCACCATACAAAGTCCCTCCCCAGCTTTTTTGTATCCCACTTCAGACACTGGAAGGCCACAATGAGGTCGCTCTGGAGCCTTCTCCTCTCCAGACTGAACAGTCCCAGCTCTCTTAGCCTGTCCCCATAGCAGAGCAGCTCCAGCCCTCTGCTCATCCTCATGGCCCTTCTCTGGACACCTTCCAGCACCTCCAGATCTTTCCTGTAACAGAGGCTACAGAACTGGTCACAGTGCTCCAGGTGGGGACCATCACCCTGCAGAGGGCCCTTTGGGTGGGTGGCAGCAGCCCCTGGCCAGCAGAAACTCTGTTTGGGATGAGCTGATGCCCAGTTGCTTGCCCAGGGTGCAGCTGTGTGAGGTGGTTTTGCAGCCATGCTGAGCACAGCAAGGCATAGGAACCCCTCATGACCCCCCCAGCCCCAGATGTGGCTGGTGCTGCCTTCCCCCTCCCAGCACAGGGGTGCTGCTTGCACCCTAGGGAGGCAGGAAGGAAACAGGAGAGGATGAAGAAGCCAAAGGCAGCTTGGAGACCTTCAGGTCCAGCTCCCCAGGCTCCCGGCGTGATGCTCGGTACCGGGATACCCCGTATCGGGATGCTCCGTGCAGGAGCGGCTGCAGATCGATCCCAGCGGCTGCTTTAAGGGGAGGGACGGAAACCTGACCCGTCCCCGGGCCGGCCGGGCCCTTAAAGCCTCCGCGGGGCGGCCGAGCCCCGCTGCGGCCAGGTCCGACCCTCCCACCCCGCCATGGGCTCCCTGGGGCGCTGCCTGGCCCGGAGCCTGCTGCGGGGGCAGCCGGGCCCGAGCCGCCCTGCCGGGCCCCGCTGCTACGGCTCCGGTGAGACACGGCCCCGTCCTGCCCCCGTCCCCATCCCTGTCCTGCCCCGGGACCCGCTCTCCATCCCTGTCCTGCCCCTGGGGGGGATTCTGTCCCCATCCCCGCTCTGCCCCGGTCCCCTTTCTATCCTGCCCCCAGGGACCCTGTCCTCATCTTAACCCAGGGGACCTGGTCGTCACTCTCAGCCAGTTCCCATCCCTGGTCTGCCCTTGTCTCTTTCCCTGTCCTGCTCCTGGTGCCCTGTCCCCATCATGATCCTATCCTGGAGACCTGGTCCCCATCCTCACCCTGCCCCGGGACCCTGTCCCCACCCTTGTCCTGCCCATGGGAGCCCAGTTCCCATCCCTGCTCACCACCTTCCCTGTCCCTATCCTCCTGTCCTGGAGACCCAGTCCCTGTCCCTATCCTGCCCTAGAGGACCCTGACCCTATACTGCCTTTAGTCCCTTCCCTGTCTTTCCCTGGGGATCTATCTCATCCTTGTCCTGTCCCCAGGGGACCCTGTCTGCATCCCCGTCCCACCCTCAGCCCCTTTTCCCTCTCCTGCCCCTGGGGATTTAGTCGTAATCCTTGTCCCTCCCTCGGGCACCCGTTGCCAATCCCTATCTTGTCCCTGTCCCCCTCCCGGTCCTGGTGACCAAGTCCGATGCCCATCCTGTCCTCAGCCTCTTGCCTGTCCTGTCCATCCTGCCCCCGAGGGCCCCACTGCCGCGTCCTGTCTCCCCCTAGTGGCCCCTAGTGCCCAGCACCCTGTCCCTCTGTCCCGACCCTCCCAGGCAGGACCCAGCTCAAGGCGTCTTTCGCTTTTCCGTGGTGCATGTCGGTGTCAAGACCTCCTGCCCTGTGTGCCAAGATGGGGCAGAACCCAGAGATGGTGACTCCTGGCACCAGCCTGAAGGTCCCAAGAGGTTTAGTGCCTCCCAGGCTGCAGTGAGGGGACCCTCAATCTCTCCCGGAGGGCAGATTGGGTGGGAGCCTGGTGCAGCTGGGCCATGCCCAGGAATGCCCAGAGGAGTCTTGGGATCCCTTATCTCATGCTGTTCCAGCTGGCACTGGGCACAGCCTGCAGCCCAGTACAGGAGGCTGAAGCCTGGGGCCGGCAGCAAAACATCGCAGCTTGAAGTCTTCCATCCCTGTCCCTGCCTCTGCCTCTCCTTCCTGTGCCCTCTGGCCTTCGGGTGAGGCACTGTCCCCTGGGGGATTCCATGCCCCCCCCCGCCAGCAGGCTCCAGTGAGGCCAGCAGCGGGTTGCAGGGGGTGGCAGTATGCTGTCCTGTGGTGCCATGGGTGACAGTGAGGCCAGACCCTGCCACCCCACGGTGCTCCGTTTTGCTCTCCACCGATGGGGACTGTGACCAGGGACCCTCTCTGTGCCAGGGCTGGTGCCATGCTGACTCTGGGCAGGGGGAAGCACCCGAGGCTGGATAGGATCAGTGGCAGCACATGGGGTGGCAGCAGGACACAGCAGTGTGGTATCCTTGGCAAAACCAGAGCCGTCCCAGCCCACATTGGGAGTTTCCTAGCCACGGGCATGTCCCCAACAGCCACCAGGACTCGGCAGAGAGTCATTTGCCCCAGTCTGCAAGGCACGGGGGCAGACACAGCACACAGCCCCGGGCTGGGTACAGGGGTGGGACAGGGATGGGGAAGAGCTCCATGGCACCCACTACCCACTGGGCCCGAGCAGCAACCCTTGGTACTCCAGGGGCACTGTGGAGTTCTGCTGCCACAACCCATGCCCACGTCCTATGCCCAGTGGTGATCCGTGTGATGGGTGGTGATTTGTGTGCTGTGTCTGGTGATGATCCATGTGCCATGCCCGATGGTGACCCATGTGCTGTGCCCAGTGATGACCTGTGTGCCATGCCCAGTGGAGGCAATCTGTGTGCCATGCCTGGTGGTGATCTGTGTGCCCTGCCCGGTGGTGATCTGTGTGCCGTGCCTGGTGGTGACCTGTGTGCTGTGCCCGGTGGCGATCTGTGTGCCATGCTCAGTGATTATCTGCGTGCTGTGCCCGGTGGTGGTGGTCCGTGTGCTGTGGCCAGCGATGGTGATCCGTGTGCCGTGCTCAGTGAGATCCATGTGCTGTGCCTGGTGGTGGTGACCCGGGTGCCGTGCCTGGCCGTGGCTGCGTGCTGTGCCCGGCGGTGACGCTGCCGGTCGGTGCCCCCGCAGCGCCCGCAGAGCTGCAGGAGCAGACGCTGGTGCTGGTGAAGCCGGACGCGGTGCAGCGGCGGCTGGTGGGCAGCGTCATCCAGCGCTTCGAGCGGCGAGGCTTCAAGCTGGTGGGCATGAAGCTGCTCCAGGTAGCCAACCCCGACCAGCCGCCACCCCATGGCACTCTGCTCCCTGCGCCCAGCGGCCACTTCGAGAGGATGGCTGGGCTGGGAGTGGCAGCAGGGCCACCGTCTGGGTGTGCCCTTTGTCACCTCACGCTGCCAACAGGCCAACCAGGGCATCCTGGAGCGGCACTACGAGCAGCTGCGGCAGAAGCCCTTCTACCCTGTGCTTGTCGCCTACATGACGTCGGGGCCGCTGGTGGCCATGGTGAGGGGCTGGGCTGGGCTGGGCTGGGGGGGGGGTGCCCCGTTGCCCCGTGGGTCTCGGAGGGGTCCGGCGGGGCTCAGCCATGCCCTGTCCCGCAGGTGTGGGAGGGCTACAACGTGGTCAAGTCCACGCGGGCCATGGTGGGGGACACCAACCCCGCGACGGCAGCGGCGGGCACGATCCGGGGGGACTTCAGCATGCACGTCAGCAGGTAGCGGCGGGGCGTGGGGTGCGCGGGGCTGGGGGCGCCCCGCGGGGACTCATCTCCCTTCCCTTTCCCCCCCCCCCCCCCCCAGGAACGTGGTCCACGCCAGCGACTCGGTGGAGACCGCCCGCAGGGAGATCGGCTTCTGGTTCCAGCGGGACGAGCTGCTGGACTGGCACAGCGGCGACAGCGACTACACCTACGGGCCCTAGGGCACGGCGGGCACCCCCGGCCCGCAATAAACGCCAGCGCCTCCAGGCCTGGGCACCCTCTCCTGAACTGGGCACCGGCAGCGAGCGCTGGGGCCCACTGGCACGTCCCTAGGGCCACTGGGGCAATACTGGGATGCCCCTAGGGGAGACTGGGGCAATACTGGGATGTTCTGAGAGGCATTGAGATGTCCCTACAGGGCACTGGGATGTCCCTAGGGGACACTGGGGCAATACTGGGGTGTCTGTAGGGGATACTGGGACAATACTGGGCAGCTCTGTGAGGCACTGGGATGTCTGTATGAGATGCTGGGTCCTTAATGGGAATCTCTGGCAGACAATGAACTGTCCCTGAGGGCAAGATTGGGATGCTCTGGGAGGCACTGGGATGCTCCTGCCAGGCCCTGGAATGGTACTGGGAAGCTCCGAGGCACTGGGATGTGTATGTGTGGTTCTGGGTTGGTTCTGGGTAGCTCTTGGATGTACTGGAATGTCCTTAAAGGGTACTGAGCTGTACTGGGAAGCTCTTTAATGCCCCCAGGGGCACTGGGGCAGTAGTGGGAAGCTCTAGGAAGCACTGAGATGGCACTAGGGCAGCCGTGGGAAGCTCTTGGAAGCATTAGGGTGTCCCTAAGGGACGATGGGCTGGTAGTGAGAATCTATAAGGCACTGGTACAACCTTAGGGAGATACCGGGAAGCTCTGGGAGACAATGAATTGTCCCTGAGGGGCATGAACACTGGGGCAACACTGGGAAGCTCTGTGGGGTCTGGAATGCGTATTTGTGGTACTGGATTAGCGTGAGTAGCTCTGAGAGGCACTAGGCTGTCCCTGGCAGGCGCTGGGGTGGTACTGGGAAGCTCTGGGAGGCACTGGGCTGCAGCTGGCTGGCACCGGAGCGGTACTGGGAAGCTCTGTGTGTTACTGGGCTGCCGCTAGGGGGCACTGGAGCAGTACTGGGAAGTTGCGGGGTGCACGGGGCCGTCCCAGTGCCGCCAGGGAGGGCCACAAGGGGGCGCTGTAGGACTCCTCCCCGGCCGCACGCCGTTGCCAGGCAGCGCGCCCCACGGCTGGTGGTACTGGATTGGTGTGAGTAGCTCTGAGAGGCACTGGGCTGTCCCTAGCAGGCGCTGGGGTGGTACTGGGAAGGTCTGGGAGGCACTGGACTGCAGCTGGGGGACACTGGAGCGGTACTGGGAAGCTCGGTGTGTGACTGGGCTGCCGCTAGGGGACGCTGGAGCGGTACTGGGAAGCTGCGGGGTGCACTGGGCCGCCCCAGTGCCGCCAGTGAGGGCCACAAGGGGGCGCTGTGGGACGCCTCCCCGGCCGCACGCCGTTGCCAGGCAGCGCGCCCCACGTGGGCGCATGCGCAGCGCGCCCGGCCCGGCAGCACCTGCAGCTCCCGGCCTGCCGTGCGCCGCGCCGGGACCATGGCGGCTGCCTGTGAGCCGCCGCCCGACGTGGATACCGATGACTGTCTCCGGGACTACCGCCACCTCTTCAGCCCCGACATCCTGGCGTGAGTGCCGGCGTATTGAGGGTCTCCATCCCGCCCCGCGGAGGGCAGCGGCTTTCCCAGCGCGCTGATCGTGGCCGCCCCGACCGGCGGCTGTGCCCGGCGCTTGCCTCTGACTCTGGTTTCGTTCCCCCCAGGGGTCAGGTCGCGTTCATCACCGGTGGAGGCTCGGGCATCGGCTTCCGCATCGCCGAGATCTTCATGAGGTGCGGGAGCCCGGCGGGGCTGAGGCCCCGGGGGTGGTGGCAGTGCCCGGGGAGGGCTTGCCCGACCTCCCTGGGCACCGGCAGCCTTCCTTCGCTTGTGGTGATGGAGCACGGGAGAGGTGGAGCGCGAAGCCTGGGGCGACAGAGCCCTCGTGAGAGCTGCGGGCAGGAGATGCTGCCTGCTGCGGGCCCCGGGGGTTTGCTCGGGAGCGAGAGGCAGGGTCCGGCCCCGTCGCTGGGCTGGGATCGGTCGTCGGTGAGCGCTGACCCTCCCCAGCTTCGATTCTGCAAGCCTGGAGTTGCAGCCCAGGTGCAGCCCCGCACCAGCCGAGCGGCCGGGCCGCGGCAGGGCTGCGGGGCGAGCGTGAGCCGCCAGCTGCCTGTGCGCCTTCTCACCAGCCCTTCCTTGCAGGCACGGCTGCCGGGCGGTCATCGCCAGCCGGAACCTGCAGCGGCTGTCAGAGGTGAGTCTGTGGGCTCTGGAGGGGCAGGCAGACAAGGGAGAGCTGGAAATACCTCAGAACCCACTGCCCCCTCCTCTGGGTGCAGCTGGCAGTGGTGCAGGGGGAGGAGTGGCTGTTAACACCTCAGAGTGGGCTGCAGCCCACGGTAGAGTTCAGTGTGGAACTTGCTACGTTTCCCCATCAGCTTTGGGGTGTCTGTTCCAGACACTACGTTAGTGAAACAGAAGCAAACTGGTGAAGGTTTGTGAGCAAGGTCAGACTGAAATCATCTGAGCTTGAGGTGGGACAGACCCCTTTGTCCGAGGGCTCTGTGGGTTCAGGTGGGAACAGCAGGTCCCCAGACCTTCAGTTTGGAGAGAGAGAGTAGGAGGTAGGTCTGGGAAGCAGTGACTGGTGAAGCTGTGTTAGACAAGCTTCCCTAGGCAGAACAGCCCTCTGAGCCTGACCCCAGACTGGCACCTGGCTGGTCACAGTTCCCATTTCTCACCCACAGCTGGTGCTGAAAGCTGCTATGAGAGAGCTCTGTGGCAGCTGTGTGTGGACCTCGCTGAAATCCAGCATGTGGGAGTGATCTGGCATGGCCCAGCTACCTCCCAGAGGTGATTAGTGCTGTCATTTCATGTTCCCTCATTGCTCCTGTGCCACAAAATAGACTCAGGAACATTTTAGTTCTCAAGGGGTGAGGTCTCCCTCAAGGGACTGCTTGCCCAGGCTTTGGCTGGGGCTCCGAGCTGCTCCCAGCAGGGCCCCATGGGCCTGAGTGTGCAGCACTGCTGGGTGCTGTGCAGGGCTGCTGTGGAGTTTGAACATCCTCTGTGCTTAATTTGTGGTGCAAAGTCTTAATGACTGCCTGGGGTGGTTTGTGGTGGGAACAGGGCTGCAGAACCAGCCCTGTGCCTGGCGGGGCAGGGCCTGCCAGCTGCTGCCCTGTGTGTGCCCTTTTGCCTGCTGACATTCCAGAGATCTAAAGGTGAATTGTGTCTGATCTTGTGCCAGAAATGCCTCATTGAGCTCCAGCCTTTGTACTTTGTGCCGTGTCCATTCCAGGCCACACAGATAACTGGGCTCAGGGGGTTGGGGGCTCAGGGCCAGCCTGGAGTTCTCTGTGGGCTCAAGGTGTAGGAGCTTCCTTTGGCTACCCCAGGGCTGGGGCTGTTGGGGGCAGCTCCTGCTCAAGGCAACTCATCTTCAATGTCAGGGGCTCCAACCACAATGTCCAAGTCCCAGGGGGCAAAGGTAAGGAGTGGGGGAAGGAAGGTCTGCCCACTGTAATTGAAGATCATGTTCATGAGCACCTAAGGGATCTGAACGTGCACAAGCCCATGGGGCCTGACGAAATCCACCCACAGGGCCTGAGGGCACTGGCAGATGAAACCACTGTCCATCATATTTGAAAGGTCATGGCAGACTGGGGAAGCTCCTGCTGGCTGGAAAAGGGCAAACATAAGGCACATCTTCAGGAAGGGAAAAAAGGATGACCCTGGGAACTAGAGAGCAGTCAGTCTCACCTCTGTGCCTGGCAAGGTCATGGAGCAGGTCCTCCTGAAGGCTCTGCTAAGGCAAGTGGATAACAAAGCAGAGGTGATTGGTGGTCCCCAGCAATGGCTTCACCAAGGGCAGAGCAGGCCTGATCAATTTAGTGGCTTTTTATGATGAAGTCACAGCAAGAGTGGACAAGGGAAGGGCAACTGACAACATCTACCTGGACCTGAGTAAGGCATTTGACTCTGTCCCCCATGGCATCCTGGTCACCAGACTGGAAACACACAGACCTGCTGGGTGGAGCACTGCTGGGTAAGGAATTGGCTGGATGGTGGCAGGCAGAGAGTGCTGATCAAGGGCACAATGTCCACCTGCAGACCAGTGCCAGGTGGCTCCCTCAGGGGTCAGTGCTGGCACCAGTGCTGTTTGACATCTTTGTCAGTGACATGGACAGAGGAATCAGTGCATCCTCAGCAGGTGTGCAGATGGCACCAAGCTGTGTGGCACAGTCGACTTGCCAGAGGGCAGGGATCCATCCAGAGGGACCTGGGCAGGCTGCAGAGGTGGCCTGGGCAGGCTAAGTGTAAGGTCCTGCACTTGGGTGGGTGCAATCCCAAGCACAACTCCAGGCTGGGTGGGGAATGGCTGAGAGCAGCCCTGAGGAACAGGACCTGGGGGTCTGGGGTGATGAAAAGCTCAACATGAGCCTGCAGTGTGAGTGCAGCCCAGACAGCAACTGTGTGCTGGGCTGCAGCAAGAGCAGTGTGGGCAGCAGGGCAAGGGAGGGGATTCTGCCCCTTTGCTCTGCTCTCCTCAGACCCCACCTGGGGTACTGTGTGCAGTTCTGGAGCTCCCAGCACAAGCAGGACATGGAAGTGTTGGAGCCAGTCCAGAGGAGGCAACCAAGATGGTCAGAGGGCTGCAGCAGCTCTGCTATGAGGACAGGCTGAGAGAGTTTGAGCTCTGCAGCCTGGAGAAGAGAAGGCTTTGAGGAGACCTTGAAGTGGCCTTCCAGTATCTGAAGGGGGCTACAGGAGGGCTGGGGAGAGACTATTGACAAGGTCTTGTGATGACAGGCAGGACAAGGAGGAATGGGTTTAGACTGGCAGAGAAGAGATTCAACCTAGATGTTAGGAAAGTTTTTTTTTTCCAGTGAGGGTGGTGAGACACTGGCAGAGGTTGCCCAGGGAGGTTGTGGCTGCTCCCTCTCTGGAGGTGTTCAGGGCCAGATTGCATGAGGCCTTGAGCAACCTGTTCTAGTGGGAAGTGTCCCTAGCCTATGGTGGGGGGTTGGAACTGGATGAGCTTTGAGGTCACTTCCAACCAAAACCATTCTGTGATCTGCCTCTCTGCCAGCTGAGCCACGCAGTGGGTGAGGGGGAGGCTGTGGGTGCTTGCCTGGACATCAGTGAAGCCTTCAACAGTGTTCCCCACAGCATCCTCACAACAAGCCTGGCTGCCCTTGGCCTGCCTGGGCTCACAGCCTGCTGCATCAAACACTGCCTGCCTGGCAGGCACAGAGGGTGGCTGAGCACCGGTGGTGTTCTCCAGGGCTCAGTGCTGGGACCAGCTCTCTTTAACGTCTTTCTCAATGCTCTTGCTGAGGAGATTGATAGCAGCCTCAGGCATTTAGTAGATGACACTAAGTTGGGTGGCAGTGTTGATCTGCTGGAGGGTAGGGACTCTCTGCAGAGGGACCAGGACAGACTGAGGCCAAACATGAGCTTCAGCAAAGCCAAGTGCTGGATCCTGCTTTTGGGTCACAACAAGGCCAGGAGGGCTCCAGGCTTGGGACAGAGTGGCTGGAAACTGCCCAGTAGAAAAGGACCTGGGGATGCTGGGTGACAGCAGCTGGAGATGAGCCAGGGGGTGCCCAGGTGGGCAAGAAGGGCACCAGCAGCCTGGCCTGGATCAGCAATGATGTGGGCAGCAGGAGCAGGGCAGAGATTGTGCCCCTGGACTGGGCACTGGGGAGGCTACAGCTTGAATCTTGGGATCAGTTCTGAACCATTCCCAGAAGGACACTGAGGGTCTGAAGAACAGGGCTGGGGAGGAGCAGCTGGGGGTGTTGAGGCTGGAGAAGAGGAGGCTGAGGGCAGAGGTCATTGCTCTCTACAGCTCCCTGAGCGGAGGCCGCAGCCAGCTGGGGCTTGGGCTCTGCTCCCAGGGAGCAAGTGACAGGTCGAGAGGAAATGACCTCAAGTTGCCCCAGGGCAGGTTTAGGTTGGCCATGAGACGAAACTTCACTGGAAGGGTTGTCAAGGCTGGCCCAGGCTGCCCATGGAGATGGCTGAATCCCCATCTCTGGAGGTAAAGCTGTCTAGGTGGGGCACTCAGGGTGATGGTGCTGCAGTGTCCCTGGCACAGTCAGGTAGTGATGATCTTAAAGGTCTTCCCAAGCACTGCGACTGTGCTTGGGCAGGTCCTTCCTCCTGCTGAGTGCTGACCGGGACTGGCTCCTGCCTGACTCGATTGCCCATTAGGCGGTGTGGGTCTAAGCCTTGCTGAAGGAGAGTCCCAGAAGGAGTCTGAGGTCTCTTTTCTTTGCAGGCCGCCCGAAAGCTGGTGGCAGCCACGGGGCAGCAGTGCCTGGCACTGTGCGTGGACGTCAGGCAGCCCCAGACGCTGGCGGCAGCAGTGGAGGAGGCACTGAAGCACTTCCAGAGGATCGACATCCTGGTGAACAGTGAGCAACTGGGGTGGGCAGGGGGAGCCCTGGCACTGCTTGGCTGCCAGCAGGGACCTGTTTCTGCCCGGGGGCTGTGCTTGCCCAGTGCCTGGCTGATGCTGGAGCACCCTGGCGGCCCCTGGGCTCAGAGCAGGCAGAGATCCTTTGTGATCTGCACCACCAGGGCATGCCTGGGTGAGGGTTGTCCCTGCCGCCACTGCACCAGCAGCCTCCTGCCCTGAGTCCGGCCGTGCTGGTGGACAGCAGAGCCACAAGCTGCTCGTCCTCTTGCCAGGGCTTGTCCCACATGCTCTGCAGTCTGCCCAGACAGCCTCACTCGCTGTCCCTCTCACAGAAGTGCCCTGAATATGCCTGATCTCCCTGCCCAGCCCTGACTCTGCCCCTGCCTGCTTGTTCTTCAGATGCTGCAGGAAACTTCCTGTGCCCAGCCAGTGCCTTGTCCTTCAATGCCTTCAAGACAGTGCTAGAAATTGACACCCTGGGCACCTTCAACACCTCCAAAGTCCTCTTTGAGAAGTATTTCCGGGTAAGAGGAACCAAACCTGCTGGAGAGACTGATGGCAAAGAGGGGCTTAGTGCCAAACGGACTGCACTGTGCTCAGGGAAGCATGGAGGGAGGAAGGGAGCACAGAGGCCATGCTGCCAGACCTCTGCCGCTCTCCTTGCTTAGATCCAGCCTGTTCCATCCCAGGGATGGCAACTGCTCTGCAAGAGCTGAGAACCCTGCCTGTCCCCAGCCCTGGGCCTTTCAGCTGGGTGACCAGCAGGAGCAGGGCAGGGACTGTGCCCCTGGACTGGGCACTGGGCAGGCCACAGCTCCGGTACTGGGATCAGTTTTGGACCTCTTGTTTCCAGAAGGACATTGAGGGGCTGGAGCAGGGTCAGAGAAGGGCAACAGAGCTGGGGAAGGGTCTGGAGAAGAGGGCTGGGGAGGAGCAGCTGAGGGAGCTGGGGGTGTTGAGGCTGGAGAAGAGGAGGCTGAGGGCAGAGCTCATTGCTCTCCACAGCTCCAAGAGGGCTGGGGAGGAGCAGCTGAGGGAGCTGGGGGTGTTGAGGCTGGAGAAGAGGAGGCTGAGGGCAGAGCTCATTGCTCTCCACAGCTCCCTGAGAGGAGGCTGCAGCCAGCTGGGGGTTGGGCTCTGCTCCCAGGGACCAAGTGACAGGTCGAGAGGAAATGCCCTCAAGTTGCCCCAGGGCAGGTTCAGGTTGGATATGAGGAACAATTTGTTCCCCTTGAGGGTTGTCCAGGCCTGGCCCAGGCTGCCCAGGGCAGTGTTGGAGTCCCCGTGCCTGGAGGTGTGTAGCTGTGATGCTGAGGGCCATGGCTCAGTGGTGCCCTAGCAGGGCTGGGGTAAGGCTTGGACTCTGTGATCTTAAACGTCCCTTCCAACTAGGGATGGGACAGTGACACAGAGATGGCTTTGCCCACAGCTGCCTGTCCCTTCTAGCTCAGCTCTTGTTCCACCACTCCCCTGCACATCCGCTGCTCCCTGCCTAACTCCGTGTCCTCTTTTGTCCCCAGGACCACGGTGGGGTCATCATTAACATCACAGCGACCCTGAGCTACCGAGGCCAGGCCCTCCAGGTGCACGCTGGTGCTGCTAAGGCTGCCATAGGTACCTGACCACCCCTCCCTGGGGCTCTCCGAGCTGTGTGCGGGCACCGAGGAAGCCACTTCCTCCCAAATACTGGCACGGGGAGATGTCCCTGGCAGAAGTGAACGTGTATCCACGTGGGCACTGCATTTCTCCTTCCTGCCATCCTCCCTTCCCAGATGCCATGACCCGTCACCTTGCTGTGGAGTGGGGACCCAACAAGATCCGAGTCAACAGCTTGGCACCTGGCCCCATCGTGGGCACCGAGGGCTACCGGCGGCTGGGTAAGGCCACATGGGGCTCTGGACCCTGCCTCGCTGGTGGTGGCTTGCTGGTGTCTGTCGGGGAGGGGACCAGCACCACCAGTGCCATGCAGCTCATGGGGGGTGACATGCATCCAGGGCTGTTGCTGCTGGGCACGGCTGCCATGTGGCTGAGCTGGCACAGCTCTCAGCTCAGTGCCTCGCACGGCACTGCTGTTTCTCTCTGCGAGCTCTCTGACCCCACGAGGCAGTGTGCTTCTCCCAGAGCTCAGCCTTGCCTGCTGCTTCAGCTCTGGCAGCCTGTCAGTGCAGTGCCAGTTCCGGCCTGCAGGCTTGGGAAGCTCCCTGAGCTCCTGGCTTGGACCTCGCTGGCACAGCACAAATGCCACTGCTGCCCCTCAGCCTCCTTGCTTTAGCTCTCTCCTTGGGTGTCTGCCTCTGGGCTGTCCCCAGAGCTGTACCAGCAGCTACTCCAGATTCCCTGGGGCACTCAGCAAATCCTCTGGGAGCAATGCTGAGTGCCTGGTGGTGGACAGGTGGTGCCATGGTCCTAGCTGAGCTCTCTTCTGCTACTCAGGTGGACAGTCTGCCGAGCAAGCCAGCATGTGGGACACCATCCCCCTCCAGCGGGCTGGCACCAAGACAGAGATTGCCCACAGCGTGCTCTACCTGGCCAGCCCCCTCTCCTCCTACGTGACGGGCACTACCCTGGTCGTGGATGGTGGCAGCTGGCTGACCTCTGCCAACAGCTTCCCTGCCTTGCTGGGTATTGCTTCATCCTCTGCTAAGCTCTAGGTGACGTGCATTTCCCCCCCACACCGTGGCCATACAGCAGGGCTCACCCCACAAACCCTCTTGTCCCATGGGGTAAGGGTCTGACGGTGCCCTGGTCATCTTCTGCCACTGCCAGGCTCTGACCTTGCTGAGGAAACTCTGTGCCTTAGGCTGTACTGGTGAACAGGGAGCAGACTTTGGGTGTGAGGGTCTCTGGGTGAAGGAGAACAGCCTAGGTGCCAGCTGGGCAACATTGGTTCTCAGGCCTTCCTCTGCAAATGCCAGAGTGCCTGCAGGGTAGGGTCAGAAGGGACCTCTGGAGATCACCCAGTCCAAACCCCTGCCAAAGCAGGGCACCCACGGTAGCTTGCCCAGGAGCACAGTGCCCAGCTGCCCTTGGAAGCTCTCCACACAAGGACACTCCACAGCCTCTCTGGGCAGCCTGCTCCAGGCCTCCAGCACCCTCACAACAAACAACTTTCTCCTCCTGCTCAGATGTAACCTCCTGGCTGCCACTTTGTACCCCTTGCCCTGGGCACCACTGACAAGAGCCTCGTCCCAGCCTCTTGCTCCCCACAGCTCCTTTAGCTCTTGCTGAGCATTGCTCAGCTGCCCTCTGGGGCTGCTCTTCTGCAGGCTCTCAGCCCCAGGGCTCTCAGCCTTTGTTCCTCCCAGAGCTGCGCCAGGCCCCTCAGCAGCTTTGCAGCCTCCCTCTCTCCAGTTTTCTGTCTCTCCTGAACTGGGTAGCCCAGGACTGGACTGAGAGCTCCAGTTGTAGCCTCCATGGCAGAGTAGAGGGGATGGAGAACCTCCCTTGCCCTGCTGCCCACACTCTTCATGCTGCCGAGGACACCGTTGGCCTTCCTGTCCATGACAGCACATTGCTGGCTCATGGAAGGGGAAGGTGGAGCAGGGTTCTCCCCCAGTGCTGTTGTCAGAGCAGCACAGGGAACATCTTTTGAGTCCTCATGGATAGTCTTAGGGAGGGACAGGAGAACTTGCTGGGTTTCTCCCTGGAGCCTGCAGCAGCTGACATACTGTTTCTTGTCATCCTTGCTGGAAAACACTGTTCTGTACACCTCTGGCTGTCCTCTAAAGCAAGGTGATGCCAACCAGCTGGAGTTGGCACAGCCTCAACTTCAGCATGTCTTGTGTCTCAGGAGCCTTGCTGGCTGCAGATGCCTGTGAAGGTGGACAGGGAGCTGAGGTTGGCACTCTGTGGGACAGAGGTCTTCTTCCCTCCCCTCTCCCCATGTTCAGGCCCTGCCTGGCCAGCTCCGTGAGCAGGGCATGACTCTGTGCCCGTCTCCACGCTGTCTTGCAGATGTCTGGGCTACAGGAGCCAACACGACCGCCTGAGGGACAGCCGTGGCTGGCTGATGGACAGGACCATGACTGGAAGCTGCTGCGGGGACCCCTCCGGTGATGCCGATGGCTGCCACCTCTGGTCAGCCACCGCTGCTGCTGGTGACGCCGCCGATCTCACGGTTGCCTGGGGGAAGGGGCCCTGGGGCGCAGGGTGGGGGCCAGCCCACCCCCTGCTGTGCCACCACTGTTGTGGCAACTGAGGGACACACGCGGAGGTGTGGGCTGTGGCGGTCACCCTCCCTTTGTGCCTCCCTGTGAGCTGCTCTCTTGGCCTTTGCCCCTTTCCTCTCTCTAGCCCTAGAGCTTCTCAGGACCCCCAGCAGCTGCTTGCTGCAGCTCAGCCTGTCTGGGGTTGAGATCAGCCTTGGTGCTGAGGGAGCTCTGGCTTGTCAGCAGGACCTCCTGGAGGGCAAACAAGGAGCGAGCTGGCCCTGCGCAGGGGGAACTGGCCCTGTGCCCTCGTGGTGGGGTCCTAGGTGGGGCAGTGGTCTCTGCAGGGTGGTGCAAATGCAGCTGGGATGTCCCCTTCCCGGCAGCAGAGCTGAGGTGACATCAGACTTCACTAGAACTGGCTCTGCTGTAGCACCATATCTTTTGGGAGCCCAAGATGTCCCTTTGTCTGTCCAGCACCCATCTGTCTGTCCAACCTTGCTCCTGCTGTCCTCCTGCTCCAAAGCACTACAGCTGAGGCTATATCTAGGGCAAGCAGGAATTTGGTCCTCTCCAAGCAGGGAGTGGAACTGATGAGCTGCAGGGACCACATCAGGGCCAGAGCCAAACATGTCCCCAGTGCCAGCCCCTCAGGGGACTTGCTGCTCACGTGCAGCTGCCTCCTGCTGCTGACACACTTCTGGAGCTTCTGCTGCCTTCCCTGGAGCTTTGCTTTCCTGCACTTGACTGTAGACTTGCCAGGCTTTGCTCCTTCCTCCAGGCTACCAATAAAGACCTTCTATGCCAAGCTGTGACATCTGTCCCTTGCAGGGTGTTGGTCCTCTAGGCTCTGACTGTTGGGACCTCAGGAGGGTTTGCTGTGCCTTGTGTCTTCTCCTGAAGGAGCTTTAGGAGGCCGCATCATGTCTGTGGTCAAGTCAGCCCCTGCTCTGCTGTGCTGGCTGACCCCCGGGTGCTGAATTGGGCCCTGAGGGAGCATGGAAAACCAGAAGAGCCCAGTGCAGCCCCAGTACGTGGTGGACGTTGTGTCACAGTGCCCCTGGCCAGTGATGCCTGAGCATTTGTCACCTCCTTGGGCCCAGCTGGCCCTGGGGAAATGATTCTGGCAGCTGCTGGGTCCATCAGTAGAGGTGATGGGGAAGTGCTGAGGCTCTTAGTGGGAGAACTACCAAACTCCATCACCCCTTCACAGGCTGTGGAGCTTGGGCTGAGGCCTGTGCTCCATCCTTTGCCATGCTGTCCCTCTTCCTAGACAACAAGACAAGCATTTCCTCCCGGAGAAGGAGCTTGTATGAGTGGTGTTGGTGCTAGCTGCTCTCTGGCCTGCAGCCCTGCTTCTGAGGAGCTCCATTTGACAAGGCACAGTGAACTGTGTTGTGTTCAACCTTGACCGAGGGAGCTGGGGACTGTCCCCGAGCGCTGTAAGGGATGTGGTCCCTCCTGGCACCATGGAATTGGTTTGGAGAAGACCTTCCAGATCGTTAAGGCCAAGCATTAACCCAGCAGCAGCCCCAGAACAGGCTGGGAACATTAAGAGCCACACTAGCCAAGCTGGTGAGGGGTTTGTGCTCCTCACCAGCGGCTGTGCTGGCCAAGGGGCAGGTGTGTGGGGCACAGGGAGGCTGGCAGGGGGCACGGGAACTGGTGTGTAGATGGTGGGCGCCAGGTGCCCAGTTACCCCTCGGTGTGGTGCGCGGTGCCCTCGTTGCACCCCCAGTGCACACTGGCCCTCGGAGGGGTGCGTGGCACCGGGGTATCGTGCCCACCTTCCCGCGGGGAGAGCTGTGCAGTCCCGGAGGGAGGGCTTCTCGGTCCCGGTGAAAGGTGCGCCCCTCGGCCCCGCGGGGCACCGTTCGCCCAGCGTGGTGTGCTCCCGCCACGGGCTCCCGAGGGCGGTGCGCCCCCGCTGCGCCGTGTCCGTTCCCGCTGCGCCGTGTCCGTTCCCGCTCCCCCCCGCTCCGCTCCTCAGGGAGCGCGCGGGCCGCACGTGCTCGTGCGCCGCCAGGCCCCGCCCCTCCCCTCCGGCCCCGCCTCTCCCCCGGCCCCGCCCCCCGCTGCGCACGGGCCGGGGCGTGGCCAGGGGCTCCTCGCTCCGCCTCACGGTGTGTGGGTGGGGCCGCGCGGGCAGACGAGTGACGTCACCGCTCCGGCTACTGCGGCGGCGGCGGCCGGGTTGGATCTGGTGTTTCGCCGTGGGCTGCCCCCGGAGCGGCGGCGTGGGCAAGCAGGTGGCGGGGCTGTCTCTCAGTGCCCTCGTCTCCTTCTCCCCACACCCCCGAGCCTAGTGAACCCCGCGTACCCTACGGTGCTCGGAGGCACCGTTCCTGGGCGGGCGGGGCGGGGTCGACGCCGCCTCGCACAAAGCCGTGTGTGCCCGGGTGCGGGCGGAGCTGTCGCTGGGACCGCACCGGCTTCGCTGCATTGGCATCATCAACGCCCCGATACCGGTATCGCCGCCCCTGGTGCCGGGCGACCGCGATGTGAAAGGGTGATGGGCGCGGGGCATGGCCGCCGGGCAGCGGTGGGGCGGGCGGCGGCGGCGGGCGCTGAGCGCCGCCGGTGAAAATGGAGCCGCCACCGCCGGCGGCCGTGCCCGAGCCCCGGCTCCCCGTGGGGCCGCAGCGGGACGGGACGGGGTTGGAGCCGGAGCTGGAGCCAGAGCTAGAGCCGGAGTCGGGCCTCTGGCTACTTGAGGCCGCCGAGCCCATCCCGGGGCCGCCGCCGTGGTCCCCTCCGGAGCATGGGGACTGCCTGGTGTTGGAGGGTTCCGCCGAGACCCCGGCTCAGACGGAGGAGGAAGAACCGCGTCTCCGGCCCGTTTTCGACGCCCTGGACCGCGACGGCGATGGCTTCGTGCGGGTGGAAGAATTCGTCCAGTTTGCCACGGCCTACGGTGCCGAGCAGGTGAGGCCGGAGGGCAGCGGGCACCCGGCAGGGCCTGCACCGGGCCTGGGCACACCCTGGGTTGGTGGGGCCCTGGCAGGCTGGGGCCTCCTCAGACACCTGCCCTATGGCGGGGTCCTGGGTCCCCCCCAAGGAAAGAGCTGTGGGTGCTGGGTGTGAGGTGATGGCTCCCTGCCACGGAGCGCTGCGGTCGGTATCACCCAGTGGGCACCGTGTTGGGCTGGCGATGGACCCTTGTCTGCCAAAGGGGTGATGAGCGAAGGTGCGTGGTATTGCTGGCAGCAGCCTCGAGAAGAGCGTTTAGCGTGAGCAAGGGCAGTGTCTGCATCAGTGGCCTCTGGGTCATCCCGGGTGAAGGACAGGGATGGGCCCAAATGGCTGCAGGAGCTGGAGCTCACCTCCTCCCGGTGCCGAGCCGCAGTGCTCCTCAGAGCCAGCGTTCCCTTTGCCAGCCTCCTGTCCGCCGGGGACGGAGCAGCTCAGCAGTGCCGCTGGGATCCTGCGTCCCCTCTCTTTGTTCTCCATCTATAACACATCTCAGATTTGTCTGAGCAGCTCCCGTGCCTGAAGGACCAGCGGCAAGATCCCAAGGTCTGCTGCCGCTCCTCGTCCCCGTCATTGCTGAGGGTCCCGGCATGGCCTGGCTGGCACGGTGCTGAGCTTGGAGCACCTTGTTAGCACGGTTTGGTCTGCCTGCAATACTCTCTTCTTCCTCCTCTCCCCTGCTTTGCAGCCTGCAGAGCCTGTGTTGCCCTGCAGCAGATCGAGTGCGATGGCATTTGAAGCCTGCTGCCGTGACCCAAACTGGAGAGAGCCCCAGCAGCCTCCCGGGGCACGGCACTGCCTTCGGGGGTGTTCTG
This sequence comes from Tricholaema leucomelas, assembly GCA_013400475.1. Classification (NCBI taxonomy): domain Eukaryota; kingdom Metazoa; phylum Chordata; class Aves; order Piciformes; family Lybiidae; genus Tricholaema lacrymosa; species Tricholaema leucomelas. The sequence continues at coordinate 260,003 of WAAF01002583.1, forward strand.
TGTGTTGGGTCTCCAGACCAAAGGTTGATTTGTTTGTTTGGATTTGTTTGGATTTGGGTTGTTTTTTTTCTTTGGAAGGCAGGGAGGTATTGCTGTGAAGTTTGTGTGTGCCCAGCCACTTCTCCAGCTGCAGCTGCTGTGCCTGCATGCAAGTGGCATGACAAAGCAAATCCTCGTGTGTCAAAGGGTGTGCTGCTGGAGGAGGGCTTTTCATCTCTGCCCTCCCGGGAAAACCACCTCTCCCGGGTGAGCCAGAGGGACTGCTTTTAGAAAACACCTCTGGAAAGTGGAGCTGGGTACCAGCCCTGTCAGCTCGCTGGCTGGCAAGGGGCACAGCGGGTGCAGGAGGCATCACTTTACTGCTCCCTGCATTGATTACCCGGGCAGCGTCACGGCGCCGGGGGCGGGGGGGCTGGCAGGATCGTCTGCTGCATCTGCCACGCCACCAGCTTTATTCGGCACAAAGTTTCTGAGTTGCATCTTCCCACTCTGCTACTGTCTGTGCCCCCCTCATTGCTGTAGCCAGCAGAGGAAGCAGGAGTGGAGGCGTCAGAGTCCCTCAGTGGAGGTCACAGATGCTGTGCCCTGCAGCCATCGCTCTGGGGCGCAGCAGGAGCCTGACAGGGAACCATTCACTCTCCCAAGCCTCTCTCTAGGTGTTTGCTGTGGAGCAGCCCAAGTAGGTGGGAAATGAGGGCAGGCAGAGGGTGTGTGCGTGGCAGGGGACGTGGCAGGTGGTTGTTAGTGCTGGCAGCGTGTGTGGCTTAGCTCAGACCTGCAACTCTAGCCCCATGCAGCACTTTCTGCCTTCATTCTGGCATGGGAATTGTGCCAGAGCTTTGAAAGGGTGACAAAAAGTCTGCAAAGTGTTTTGAGATCTTGGCTTGAGGAGGGGTTGGGAGCTGTTGAGGTTTCTCCTAAGGTGACGCAGGGCAGATACAGATTGGAGATGAGGAAAAAACTGTGATCCACAACTTCCCTGGAGGTGTTTGAGGGCAGGCTGGATGGGGCCTTGAGCAAGCTGGGCTGGTGGGAGCTGTCCCTGCCCGTGGCAGGGGGCTGGGACTGGGTCGAAGGTCCCTTCCAACCCAACCCATTCTGGGATTCTGCATCCAGGGCAGTTTTGTGCTGCTAGAAGCTGTTTGTTTGGACAGCCCCAGCTAAGAAGTGGTTGTCTGTAGGCTTCTGGCCTTGGCTGTCCCTTTAAAGCTCCTTGTGCCTTGCTGCTGAGCACAGCTCCCAGCGATGCTGTCCGTGCTGGAGTACACAGTGCTGCCCAGAGCCATTCATCCTCAGCAAGAGGCTTCCAGGGTACACCAAATGCTGAACATGCTCAGGAGGTCGGTGTGCCAACAGGTAATTGGCATCCCAGGGAGCACAGCCTGGTACCTTGCCTGGTAAAAGGCAAGGTGCCTTCTGTTTGTGGTCCCTCTGCCTGCCTTGTGGCAAGCCTGCAGCTTAGAGAAGCAAGAAACCACATTGAGTGTGATAGAGAAGGGGTTGGTGGGGGGTCTGTAAGCTGCCAGCAGCAGGAAAGGGAGGAGCTCAGGAGGACTTCCTTGACCTGTTTTAACAGATATAATGTGGGGAGCTCTTGAGAAATGGAAAACCAGCTCAGGTGGAAGTTAAAGGGCAGGAGCATTGCACTGGGGAGGTTCAGGTTGGATGCAAGAAGAAACTTCTTCACTGAAAGGTTTCTCAAGGCCTGGCCTAGGCTGCCCAGGGAGGTGGCCGAATGCCCATCCCTGGAGGTGTTTCCAGGAGGCAGAGCTGTGGTGCTGAGAGCCATGGCTCAGCCCCAGCCTTGGCAGAGTTAGAGAAGGGTTGGAGTGGATGATCTTGAAGGGCTTTGCCAACACCATGACTGTGTGATGACTGAGGGAAGAGGGGTAAAGTGGTGTTAAGACACTAAAAGGACATTTGGTGATGTCACCCAAGGTTGTACTGTGGCTGAAACTGGGAAGTCTGCGAGGGAGGTGCTAGGGTGTGATGGCTTATGAAGGTATCGGGTAGCAGGGAGTTAAGGAGGAGCAAATTCCACTCCTCTTACTGTCCCCCTCCCTAGCAACAGGAACCTGCTTCCTTCTCTTCTCCCCCTCCTTGCTCCTGCCCTCTGCCCACACACCAGGTCTGCATGGGGTGTGTGGAATGAACCTCTCAGTTCTGGCAGCCAGCTGGTTCAGAGGGGGCTAGCAGGTTGTGGGGAGCCACAGAGCAGCAAGTGTTGCCCTCAGCAAAACCCCGGAGGCGGTTACGGGCTCCTGAGCTCAGCCTGCAGCAGGGTTTGGCTGAAGTGGTTCTGAGCTAAATGTCAGAGATGGAGCCCCGCTGGCAGCTGTGCTGTGGAGGTGACAGAGCTCTGAGCTTCCAGTCTTGAGGGGTTTGATCTCTGTGTGATGAAAAGCAAAGGCAGATAAGCTGGGAGGGTGGGGAATTGGTTTGGTTTGTTGCTTAAGTAGCTTGGGTACTAGTTTAAGGCGCTGGAACATCTCCCTCCTGAGGAGAGGCTGAGAGTGTTGGGGCTGGAGCAAACTGAAGGGGATCTGAGCAATGCTCAGCAATACTTCAAGGGTGGGTGCCAGGAGGGTGGCATCAAGCTTTTGTCAGTGGTGCCCAGTGCCAGAACAAGGGCACAAACTGGAGCATCAGAAGTTGCATCTGAGCACGAGGAGGAACTTCTGTAACTGAAGGTTGCTGGAGGCCTGGAGCAGGCTGCCCAGAGAGGTGCTGGAGTCTCCACCTCTGGAGAGAGTCCAAATCCACCTGGATGTGTCCCTGTGAGACTTTCTCTAGGTGCCTCTGCCTTAGCAGGGAAGTTGGACTTGATCTCCAGAGGTCCCTTTCAGCCCCCACCAGTTTGTGATTCTGTGGTTGTCCAAAGCCTGTCTTAAAGAGCTTCGTGGCTGTGGTGCTGGCAGTGAAGTGTTGGTGTGCAGTAGATGAGGTTAAGGCATGGATGTTCACAGACAGTTTGTTCTTCTCTGATGTGATAAAAGTGGAGAGAGTGGGGCTTTGCCAGTCCCCTTCTGTAGAAAGGTGTTTGCAGAGGATGATGTTGAGGTCCCAGCAGCTGGTACGCACCAAGATCAGGATAGCCTTGAGCAGAGGAGATACAGCCTCATGCTGGTCCTCCAGCTCTGGATGTTTGTGCAGCACAGACTATTGTGGCCCTCAGAAAGCTTTTTAGGACCAGCTGTGTGCTCCGTGGGCTTGTAAACAAGCTCACAGGATGGTAGGGGTTGGAAGGCACCTCCTGAGATCATCAAGCCCAAGCCCTCTCCCCAGACAGGGTCACCACGGGCACATCCAGGTGGCTTTGGAATCTCTGCAGAGAAGGAGACTCCACAGCCTTTCTGGGCAGCCTGCTCCAGGTCTCCAGCACCCTCACACCAAACAACTTCCTCCTCCTGTGCAGATGGAACCTCCTGGGTTTCAGTTTGTGTCCACTGCCCCTCAAGGTGTGTGGGGAAAGTTCTTGAGCACAACTTGTCTGTTCCTGCAGACCCTCTGGAGTTGTCAGTAGCAGCATGAGGCAGTTGCTAGCAGTGCTGGGTTGTTCCCGTCTCTTTCCTGAGGTCTGATGCTCCTTTGGAGCTATAGCAGCAGAGGGGAGTCCTGCTGCTGCAGCAGAGGCTGCAGTGAGTCTGGGCTAGGCAGCAAGGCACCTTCATGTAGCTTTGATGCCACCTTGTGAAGCAAGAAGGGCTGTCCCTGGAGGTCTGTGGGTCACAGAGTCTGAAGCCCTTGTGCAAAGCTCTCGAAGCAGCAGAGGTCTGCTTTGTCCTGCCTGCTGCCTGTGCTCAGAGGCCAAGTCTCTCTTCACTGCATTTGCTGCTGGCTAGAAATGCAGCAGAGCCAAGTGGTTGGAAGCCACGAGGAGAAGCCACGTTGCTGGTGCCTTGACTTTTCTCTCCTTCCTTTTCCTGTTTTGATCCAGAAGCCTGCTGGAGGTCCAAAAGCTTCTTGACCCCATGATCTCACTGCCTCTGCTCATTAAGAGGAGTCTCAGGGTTTGTGGAACCTCTTTTCAGACACCCCAAGCTCTGCAGCACCTCTGTGCTCCTGACAGACAGCTTCAGCCTCCCTTTTGACCTCCTGATGACCAATTCGGGTTCCATTTCCATGGCCTCTGTTTCGTTTTCTTTCACATTGGCACCCTTCAGGAGTCTGCCCCTCCCTGCCAGCTTTCCTCTGCCCCCACACCAGCTAATCCCCACCTCAGCTCTCCACACTCGGCTCTTTGCTTACCCTTCTCTGTTGGCTTCTGAACCTCTTTATCAGCCTCATTGTGCTTTTCTGACCTCCCACCACCTTCTCAGCCTCATTGTCCTGAGGTGCCCTCCCCAAGCTGCAGCAGCAGTGGAGGTTTGGGGGTGGCAGGGGCCACTCCAGACAGTGGCTGTGGACAATTGTGGGGTTCAGTTTTATATCCAAACAGGACAACATGCAAGATCTGGTAGCTGCCTCCTGGAATGGGGGCTGCAGGAACTCAAACTACAGCTCTGTAGTGGCTTGTTCCTGGTGAATCCAGGCTGGCTTTTCCTGCTCCTCTCTGATGGACCCCTTCAGAACTGCACACAGGCCCTGGATCAAATGCTCCTTACTACCAGCATAGTCCTCTCTTGGAGTTGATGATGTTGCATCTGGGTTTGGATATCCTCCTTGTTCCCCGTGGTCTTCTCCCACTTTTCTGTGAAACTGAATAGTTTGGATCACTCTCAGGAGGAAACCTCAGCTATGTTTTATTGTAGTTTTTGGGAGGGTTCTTACTGCAAAGAAAATAGACTCACAGCTTCATAGAATGCTTTGGATTGGAAGGGACCTTCAAGATCATCCAGTTTCAACTCCCCTGCCATGGGCAGGGACAGGTCCCACCAGTCCAGGTTGCTCAAGGCCTCATCCAACCTGGCCTGTAACACCTCCAGGGGGGTTGTGGATCACAGAATCTGTGATCACATTTTGTGATTCTGTGATCCAGAGCCTCCCTGGACAACCTGTGCCAGCCTTTCCCCACCCTCACTGCAAGGAATTTTTTTGTTGTCTCCACTCTCAGTCTCCCCTCTCCCAGCTCAAGCCATTGTCCCTCGTCCTGGCACTCCCAGCCCTTGCCTAAGGTTCCTCTCCTGCTCTTCTGCAGCCTTTCTGCAGCCCCTTCAGGTACTGGAAGGCTGCTCTAAGGTCTCCCTGCAGCCTTCTCTTCTCCAGCTGAACAGCCCCAGCCCTTCCAGCCTGTCCCCAGAGCAGAGGCTCTCCAGCCTCTGATCATCTTGGTGGCCTCCTTTGCCCCCTCTCCAGCAGCTCCAGGTCCTGTTTGTGCTGGGTTCCCCAGAGCTGGAGGCAATGCTGCAGGTGAGGTCTGAGCAGAGGAGCAGAATCCCCTCCCTGTGCTGGCTTTGCTTCTAAGGCAGTGGCTCAGATGCTCTTGCATGGCTCTGGGTGTGCCAGTAGCCATCTCTGTGTGTGTTGGCAGAGGAACACACCTGAAATATTTGGCTTGTCATGCCCAAGGGCTGGTGTTCCCCACAGCAGCTGATGGCAAAGCTCCCATTGGCACTGCTGGCCCTGGTGTGAGCCTTACTTCAAAGATGGTCTGGCTTGGCCACCACTCTCTGCAAAGGAGCTTTCCTCAAGCTTAATAACAGCAGCCCTGCACAGCAGCTCAGAGCTGGGAGCTTTCCTTTCCTCCCTCCTAGAGCAAAACGCTTCCAACCCAACATATTTGCTGCCTTGTGGGCGAGGTGGCTGCTGCTGGAGGCTGCACAGAACTGGGTTGCTTTGCGGCTGTCCCACAGGCTCCCAGAAGAAGCTGATTGCTGGCTCCTGGGTTTGCCTTCTCATGCTGAGTTCTGGATTGAAGTCCTTGCAGGCTTCCCTCCTGAGCCTGGCTGGGGAAGGTTGGGAGCCTCTCATGGCAAAGGCTGGGTCTCAACAGCTAGATCCGAGCTGGAGTCAGGTTGAGGGCTCAGTCAGGCAGCAGCCTGAATGCTGAAAGGCCTGGATTGTCTGCAGGGGCTGGGAGGAGGCTGCTGCTGGTAATTTCATCCCAGCTACTGGGTTAGGCAACCTTTTCCTCCTGCCTCTCTGCTCCAGGTGCAGAATGCAGCCATTGCTGAGCAGGGTGTGGGTTTATTTTGGTTACCAGTTAGATGTGTCCCGCCGGAGCTGCAAATAAAGAAACCTTCTTCTCTCCAAGAGAAAGGAAGAGATTCAGGGCTGTCCTGGGGGGGTGGCTGTGGGCAAGGGGGGCAGATGTGGCATTTCCAGGCAGCAATGTGTCCTTGTGACCAAGAAAGGCAAAGTCTCCTGGGGTGCATCAAGAGGCCTGCGGCCAGCAGGGCAAAGGAGGTTCTCGCCCTCTGCTCTGCCATGCAAAGGGCACAGCTGCAGTGCTGGGTCCAGTCCTGGGCTTCCCAGTTGAGGAGAGACAGAGAACTGCTGGGGGGAGTCCAGGGCAGGTTGCAAAGCTGCTGAGGGGCCTGGAGCAGCTCTGGGAGGAGCAAAGGCTGAGAGCCCTGGGGCTGAGAGCCTGCAGAAGAGCAGCCCCAGAGGGCATCTGAGCAATGCTCAGCAAGAGCTAAAGGAGCTGTGGGGGCAAGAGGCTGGGACCAGACTCTTGTCAGTGGTGCCCAGGGCAAGGGGCACAAAGTGGCATCCAGGAGGTTGCATCTGAGCAGGAGGAGAAAGTTGTTTGTTGTGAGGGTGCTGGAGGCCTGGAGCAGGCTGCCCAGAGAGGCTGTGGAGTGTCCTTGTGTGGAGAGCTTCCAAGGCCAGCTGGGCACTGTGCTCCTGGGCAAGCTGCTGTGGGTGCCCTGCTTTGTCAGGGGTTTGGGCTGGGTGATCTCCCTGAGCTGTGTCCCTCACCTGCTCCTAAGGCTTGCAGGATGATTGGTACTGGGTGAGTGCCCTGGCAGGGAACAGGGATCACATCAAAAGGTTTTCACTGCTGAGTCTCTTCTGAGGTTGGGGTTTTTATGCACTAAAAATTCTTCTCAAGCTTTGCTCATTGCAGAGAGATGGGTCAACAGGAGCCTTTCTCCTTTCTCAAGAGCAGGAGGCTTTCTGAGGTTATGGATAATAAAAACTGGATTCAGGTCATCATAATTAACTGTCTGGAATTTGATACTGCTGCACAGCCTGGTAGTTTGGACCTTTTAGAGTTTCTTCTGCCTGCTGTTGCTTATAACTGAGCACTCTCAAAGCGTGGCAGAGTTGTTTCCACCATTTTTGGGTCCAGAGATGGCCACCAAGATGATCAGAGGCTGCAGAACCTCTGCTGTGGGGACAGGCTGGGAGAGTTGAGGCTGTTCAGCTGGAGAAGAAAAGGCTGCACAGAGACCTCAGAGTAGCCCTCCAGTGCCTGAAGGGGCTGCAGGAGAGCTGGGGAAGGACTTTGGACAAGGGCTGGGAGTGCCAGGATGAGGGACAGTGGCTTTGAGCTGGGAGAGGGGAGACTGAAAGAGTGAAGAGGAGGGAGAAATTCCTTGCAGTGAGGGTGGGACGAGACTGGCCCAGGTTGCCCAGGGAGGTTGTGGATCACAGAATGGACACTATGGATTTAATGAGGAAATCCCTGTTTATAATGAGAAATCCTTGTTTCTTACTAACATCAATCACTGTGGCAGCAGCAGTTTCTAGAGGAGCCTCAACCTGCCTGGTAAGGGGTCACACTTCCTATCAGTGATGGTTGATATGAACCTTGTTTTGGGCACCCAAAACTTCCAAGCCCAAAGATTAGCCCCGAAGATGTAATGAGGCAGTGGAAATGTCAGTTTGGGCTTTGGCATTGCTTTGAGTTGGGCAGGAATTGTCTCTTCTTCCTATCTTTTGGTTGGTGATGAGGTTTCATTTTCTTCAGAGTCTGTCTTGGAGCTGGTACAGGGCAGAGAGCAACCTCACAAACTTGTGGGCTGTGGAGGAGGAGGGAAGAGGAAGAAATCCAAACCAAAGCTGCCTTGGGGACAGCTTCCCCCCAAAAGGCTGCAGACCAGCAAGCTGAAGTGGATGGGGTTTGCCCCATGGGGGACAAACAGGCTGCAGGAGAGTTCAGGCAGAGCTCAGAGAGAATCACTGACCATCAGTGGTGGTTGGTCCTTCTGCAGCAGGCTGATGCTGAGGGGTTGGGGCTATCCTGGGCTTTTATTCCACAGAGATGTGGAATTGAGAGCCCTGGAGAGCTTCAGGTGTGGGTTGGAGCTCCATCCCTGCTGGTGTGAGGCTTCCTAATGGCTGGGAGTGTCCTAGGGTTGATGTCTGCTTTACACTTGGTTTTGGACAGGGTTTTGCCCTTCTTTAGGAAGAAAACTGCTCCTAAAGAATCGAACCATTTGGCAGCTGCTGAGGAGCAAGGGGTGCACAGTACCTCAGCAGGGTGGGGCTGGAAGGGACCTCTGGAGATCATCCAGCCCAAACCCCTGCCAAAGCAGGGCACCCACAGCAGCTTGCCCAGCAGCACAGTGCCCAGCTGCCCTTGGAAGCTCTCCACACAAGGACACTCCACAGCCTCTCTGGGCAGCCTGCTCCAGGCCCCCAGCACCCTCACAACAAACAAGTTTCTCCTCCTGCTCAGATGCAACCTCCTGGATGCCAGTTTTTGCCACTTGACCTGTCCCTGGCTACCACTGACAAGAGACTGGTTCCCCACAGCTCCTTTAGCTCTTGCTGAGCATTGCTCAGATGCCCTCTGGGGCTGCTCTTCTGCAGGCTCTCAGCCCCAGGGCTCTCAGCCTTTGCTCCTCCCAGAGCTGCTCCAGGCCCCTCAGCAGCTTTGCAGCCCTCCCTGGACTCTCTCCAGCAGTTCTCTGTCTCTCCCCAACTGGGGAGCCCAAGGCTGGAGGAGTTGAAAGCCCCAGCACAGAGATTTGTTTAGTGTAGCTTCATCTTCCCCCATCTACTTGGTGGAGCTTTGTGGAAAGTGCTCCACAACAAACCAAAGGCACCACAAAATGTTCATCACCTTAAAATCTCCAATCCTCAGTGTGTGACCTCCTGACAAATGCAATTTGAGCTCCTTTTTATGTTCAGCTATGCTCTGAGCTGCTGTGTAAGTTTTTTATGCCCCACTTCTGTCCTCCAGCAGGATGCTGCCATCCCAGCTGAGCTCAGAGGTGACTTCAGATGTGGCACTTAGCTGTCCCCCAAGGATGGCTGTGACGTGTCTAAGGAGATCACCTAGCACTAAACCTCCTGATCCAGTTCTGTGTCTTTGGAAGGGTGAGAACAAGCTTCCCTCTGTCATGGGAGGAACAAAAGCTGCAGACAAAGCTCTGTGATGTTCTAGGGGGTGGAGGACCAAAAGCTTTTCAAGTTCTATTGAGCAAATGAAGTTGTTCAGAGAGGAACATCTCTTGTGAAGCTTTTGAGGAGGAAATCTGGAGCACTTGAGACAAAGGCAGTTAAACTGGGATGAAGCCCTTGCAGTGTCACTTCATGTTCCTGGGAATCTTCTCAAACCTTGAAGTTGTTTCCCTGAATGAGTTTGTGCTCTGCGGTCACAGCAGCTGCTGGGCTGTTGGGAAATAGTCCTGCTTGATGGGGAGAAGGCACTTCAAAGGAGAAGGGCCTGGGGATGTCAGGTGGTGCCAAGCTGCTCAGGAGCCAGCACTGGTTGCTGGCAGCCCAGAGCCAGCTGTGTGCTGGCTGCAGACAGAGCAGGGAGAGCAGCAGCGCAGGGAGGAGATTCTGCCCCTCTGCTCTGCTGAGACCTCACCTGCAGCACTGCCTCCAGCTCTGGGGAACCCAGCACAAGAAGGACCTGGAGCTGCTGGAGAGGGGCCAGAGGAGGCCATGAAGATGATCAGAGGCTGGAGAGCCTCTGCTGTGGGGACAGGCTGGGAGAGTTGGGGCTGTTTAGCTGGAGAAGAGAAAGCTCCAGGGAGACCTTAGAGCAGCCTTCCAGTGCCTGAAGGGGCTGTAGGAGAGCTGGGGAGGGACTTTGGGCAAGGGCTGGGAGTGCCAGGCTGAGGGACAGTGGCTTTGAGCTGGGAGAGGGGAGACTGAGAGTGAAGAGGAGGGAGAAGTTCCTTGCAGTGAGAGTGGGGAGAGACTGGCACAGGTTGCCCAGGGAGGTGTTGGAAGTCCTGGCTGGATGAGGCCTTGAGCACCCTGGGCTGGTGGGAAGTGTCCCTGCCTGTGGCCAAGACCTTGAAGGTCGCTTCCAACCCAACCCATTCTGTGACTATGAACACAACAAAGTTCATCTCCTGAAGCTGTGGTGAGTGCAGAGAAACCTTGGAGCTGGCAGGCTGAGACCCAGAAGCTGCTGTGGTCAGGCTGGTTGCCTTCTACAGCCCAGAGAAATTCCTGCCAGCAGGAAGAATCCCAACTGCTGACTGTGGGCAACCTGAGCTGCTGCAGACCTTCTGCTGTTGGACTCCAGGCTTTGTGCTGAGGGCCCGGCTGGGTGCACTGATTTTGTCCTGGTTTCTTGTGAAGGGTGGGCAGGAAGGATCCAGGTCCTCAGGCTTTTGTTGGCTGCCAGCTCTTTGAAACATATTCTGGCTTCTCTTTCCTTTTCCTGTGGGATTTTGGAGTGTTGGAAGCAAAGGTTTTCCCTTTGCATGCTCCTGATCATCTCGGTGGCCCTGGCAGAGAGCGCAGGAGGAGGCTTCCTGCTCTGCATCAGCTTTGGGCTTGCTCCTGGCTCACAGCTGACTTGGAGCCTTCTCTCTTCCTCTCCCAAAAAAAGGGAAGGCAGTGGCAGTGTTCTGCTGGGGAGGGAGTTCTCTCCTGTCTGTTATGGAGTCCCATCCCTCTGCCGGGGAGTTTCCTGCGCTTGCGGAAGGAGGCTCTGGCTGTGGAGAGGCTGTGGAGCAGCAGTGCCCCAGAGCGCAGGGCAAGAGCTGCCCCAGGCAGGTGACAGCCAGCAGAAGTTGGTGGCATGCCAGGCTGCTCTCCTCTGGGAGAAATCCTGGAGTCACAGATTGGGGTGGGTTGGAAGAGATTGTCAAGATCATCCAGTCCCTGCCTGGGCAGGGACACCTCCAGCCAGGTTGCTCTAGGCCCTGCCCAACCCAGCTTTGAGCACTTCCAGGCTTGGCACCTCCACCACTTCTCTGGGCAGCCTGTTCCAGTGCCTCACCACCCTCGTGGAGGAGATTTTCTTCCCAATGCCTAACCTGAAATCCAGCTTCTTCTAGTCTGAAGCCATCACCCTCATCCTGTCACTCCCAGCCTTTGTTCAAAGTCCCTCCCCAGCTCTCCTGGAGCCCTTTCAGGCACTAGAAGGCTGCTCCAAGGTCTCCCTGCAGCCTTCTCCTCTCCAGGCTGAACACCCCCAGCTCTCCCAGCCTGGCCTGACAGCAGAGCTTCCACCCTGCCAGCACTGCTGTGGCCTCCTCTGGCCCTGCTGCAGCAGGTCCCTGTCTGTGCTGAGCACTCCAGAGCTGCCCCAGCACTGCAGGGGGGGAGGTCTCATCAGGCACAGCAGAGGGGCAGAATCCCCTCCCTGCCCCTGCTGCCCCTGCTGCTGGGGATCAGCCTAGGACAGGTTGGAGAGAGGAGGGTTTGTGAGGGTAGAAGCTGTGTGGCAGGTGGGAGAGCAGGGAGCTGGTTCTCACGAGCAGCTGCTCAGCTTGCTTCAAGGAAGGAGTTCTGCTGCTGGAGGTTCTCTCCTTTGGCTCATGGGGGGGTTCCTCTCCCACTCCAGCTCTAGAGCCACTTGCAGGCTGGTGAAGATCCATGGGAGGCTTATTCCCCTTTCACCTTAAATAGCAGGTTTGATTCTGTTTCCTGCTGCAAGGAGAGCTGAGGATAAAGCAGAGTGAAGCTTGGTCTTTGTCTCCTCAGAAAGCTGCCTCCTACTTGCTTTCAAACTGTGGACTGATAGCAGAGAGCCTCTGGGACTGAGGTGACAGCAAGGACACTTGAACTGATGCCTGCTCGAGATTAGATGCAGAAAGTTGCCTCTTTAAATGTCATTTGTGGTGGACCTTGAGAGAGAGAGTTGACCAGGCACTATCTGCCTGCTGATCTCCTCCCAGAGCTTCTGAAGAGGCTTTGAGAGGCTCACAGCAGCTCTGGCTGAGTGCCACTGCTTGTGAAATAAATAAGGCAGCTCTTGCTCTGCTTCCACACAACTGACCACTGCAGCTCTGCCCCTGGAGGGCATTTTAAAGGTTACCTGATCAGGTGTAATTGCAGCAGCACAGAAACCTGCTCAGAGGTGCTGCTTGCCTTCTGTAGAGCAACAAATTTGCTCTGGACACCTCCAAACGCTGCTGAGGCCAAGGGCAGTCCAAGTTCTCAGCCTGCTTGGTTCTGGGGATCAAACTGCAGATGTGGAATGCTGGGAAGGGTGTTCCTGGCTTTGGGAATCATAGAATCACAGAATGGGTTGGGTTGGAAGGGACATTCAAGACCATCCAGGAACAGCTCTCATCAGCCCAGGTTGCTCAAGGCTTCATCCAGCCTGGCCTCAAACACCTCCAGGGAGGTTGTGAATTACAGAATGTGACTGAAGATCACATTCTGTGATTCTGTGATCCACAACCTCCCTGGGCAACCTGTGCCAGTCTCTCCCCACCCTCACTGAAAGGAATTTCTTCCTCCTCTCCACTCTATCTCCCCTCTCTCAGCTCAAAGCCACTGTCCCTCATCCTGGCACTCCAAGCCCTTGTCCAGAGTCCCTCCTCAGCTCTCCTGCAGCCCCTTCAGGCACTGGAAGGCTGCTCTGAGGTCTCCCTGGAGCCTTCTCTTCTCCAGCTGAACAGACTCAACTCTCCCAGCCTGTCCTACAGTAAAGGTTTTGCAGCCTCTGAGCATCCTCATGGCCTCCTCTAGCCCCTCTCCGGCAGCTCCAGGTCCTTCTTGTGCTGGGAGCCCCAGAGCTGGAGGCAGTGCTGCAGGGGGGCTGTGAGCAGAGCAGAGGGGCAGGATTCCTTCCCTCTGCTGCTGGTCATACTTTTCAAAGATTGAATCTCCAACTGCTCTGACTTCTGGAAGCAGCTATTAACACTCTGCCTGTTGGTGTTGGATTTTTCTTAAGAGGATGGGTTTGGCCTTGAGACAAACTGAGTTTTTACATCCAGATGAATCTTTTGGCTTCTGGTGAGTAGGGCAGAGCTGCTGCTCCACCTCTCCACACCCTGTGGGTGACAGATGCCTTCATGGCCTCATTCTGTTCCTTTGTGCCACTGCAAGCCAAAGGTCTGGCTGAGAATAGAGGACCAGCATCTGGGGAGGCGCTGGGAAGACCACACCTGGAATCTTGAGGTCACTTTTGGCCCCTCACTCCAGGAAGGACATTTACCCCACAGCATCCTCTAGGGCTCCTTAGTGCTCTGCCTGATGCAGGAAGGGCTTGCAGGACATGGGAGGCAAAGCCTGCATTTGGGCTACTTCTTGCTGCCCCAAAGCAGCAACTCTGGCTCAGGGCTGCCTGCTTTTGAGTTCCACACTGCAGTTTGGTAAGGTGCTGACTGCTGCTTTTGGCCTCACAGGAGCCCTCCTTTCTCCTCTTCACCCTCCCTCCCTTTCCCCTCTTCACCCCCCCCTTTTCATTCACACCCTCCCCCCCTTCCTTTTTCATTCACACCCCCCTCCTTTTCATTCATCTCTCCCCCCTTTTCATTCCCCCACCAGGCTGGGTCAGGCCTTGAGCAATCTGGGATAATGGGAGGTGTTCCTGCCCCTGCCAGGGATGTTGGAACTGGAAAGTCTTGAAGGTCCCTTCCAACCCCAACCATGGACCCACAAAACAACAGCAAACAGGAGGTGAGGATCTACAAGAAGCTGCTCCTGCCAAGCAGTGAGCTGCAGAGGCAGCCCCAGAGGTGGCAGAGGCAGGCAGAGGAGCTCGTGGGCAGTTGGAGGCTGGGGCAGGGATGTTCCTCCAGCACCCCAGATCTGTGGCTGTGGGTGCTGGGAGATGGCTGGCCCACAGGACACAGCTGCTGCTGTCCCTGGGCAGCTCTCACAGTGGCTGAGGGCATCAGGCAGGTGCTGCTCGTGGTGTCTTCTCTGCTGGAGAGGAGGCTGAGGGCAGAGCTCATTGCTCTCTACAGCTCCCTGAGAGGAGACTGCAGCCAGCTGGGGGTTGGGCTCTGCCCCCTCGTCTCAGGGGATAGAAGGAGAGGAACTGGCCTGAAATTGTGTCAGGGGAGGGTTAGGTTGGAGAGGAGGAACAATTTCTTTGCTGCCAGAGTGCTGCACACGGAGGTGGAGGAGTCCTCATCCCTGGAGGTGTTCCAGAAATATGTGGCTGTGGCACTTGGGGCCAGGGTTTGGTGGCCATAGTGGTGCTGGTTGATGTTGGATTGGATGATCCTGGGGAGCTTTTCCAACCCAAACTATGCTTTGGACTTGTTTTCTGTGTGTGCTGAGCAGCTCAAGGTGTCAGTGGCCACTGACTCAGGCTGGCCATGGTGTCTCAGTTGCTTTGTTAGTGCTCAGGGTTCTTCTTAAGCCTGGAGCAGCAAATGCAGGCAGGTTTGGATCAGCTCAGACACACTGTCAGGGACCTGAACTCCATCAGGGTCTTTCCAAGGTGTTATAAAGAAGGATTGGAGCAGATGATCCCTTTCAGCCTGGGATTCTGTGGTTCTGTGATCAGCTGCATGGCTTTGGTTTGTTTGCCTCCCTCGGGTCAGGGCTGTGAAATCTGCAGAAGCATTTCCCCTGCTCTGCCCTTGCCCAGTTTCAACACCCAGGTGATTCTTTTGCATAACAAAACACTGATTCAGCTGCTCCATCCCTTGCACCGGCAGCACTGTGGGACGGGTGTCCTGGGAGGGGTATTGACAGGACACAAGGAAGCAGCCAGTGGAGGTTCAGGCCATGAGGAGCAATTTCTTCCCATCAGAGGTTTGCAGGCACTGGCCCAGGCTGCCCAGGAAGGTGGGGAGGGAATTTAAAATCCATCTGGATGTGGTGCTGAGGGAGGTGATGCAGTGGCAGTGGCTTAGCAGTGTCATACGATCACTGCATGGCTCAGGTTGCAAGGGACCTCACAGAGCTCATCTGCTCCACCCCCTGCCATGTCCAGGGACACCACTCAGCTGCTCAGGGCCTCATCCAGCCTGACCTTGGACATCCTCAGGCAAGAGTCAGCCACAGCCTCCCTGGGCAGCCTGAGACAGACCCTCAGCACCCTCACACTGCAGAGCTTCCTCAGCTCCACTCTAACCCTGCTCTGCCTCAGCTCTAAACTATTCCCCCTTGGCCTGGCTCAGACACCCTCAGCAAACGTCCCTCTGCAGCCTTCCTGCAGGATCCCTTCAGGCACTGGCAGGCAGCTCTGAGGTGTCCCTGGAGCCTTCTCCTCTGCAGGATGCACACCCCCAGTTCCCTCAGCCTGTGCTCCCAGCAGAGCTGCTGCAGCCTTTGGATCATCTTTGTGGCCTGCTCTGATCTCACTGCAGCAGTTCTGAGTCCTGGGGGACAGCAGAGCTGGAGGCAGTGCTGTGGTGGGGTCTCAGCAGAGCAGCAGTGTTGGGATGTGAGCTCTGGCTGAGTTGGACTTGATCTCAAAGGTCTCTTCCAAACTCATCAGTCCTATGATTCTGTGACATGACCCTTCTTGGTGCTTGGAAGCTGCCAGCAGCCCTCCCTGGCATGTCACAGAATCACCAAGGTTGGAACAGAGCTCTGAGATCACCAAGTCCAGCCTATAGCCTAACAGCACCACATCAGCTAAACCATGCCCTGGTGCCACATCCAAGCTTTCCTTAAACACCTCTGAGGGTGGCAGCTCCACCACCTCCCTGGGCAGTCCATTCCAATGCCCAATCACCCTTTCCATGAGGAAGTGCTTCCTAACGTCCAGCCTAACCCTCCCCTGGCACAGCTCCAGGCTATGCCCTCTCCTCTTGCCACAAGCTGCCTGGAAGCAGAGCCTGACCCCTACCTTACTCTGCAACTGCCTGAAGGGAAGCTGTAGTGTGACAAAGTCCCCCCTGAGTCTCCTCTCCTCCAGGCTGAACACCCCCAGCTCTCAGCAGCCTTCCCCTCCAGCCCCTTCCCCACTCTTGTCTCTCTCCTCTGGCCCCACTCCATCCCCTCAAGATGTCTCTTGCAGTGAGGGCCCAGAGCTACACACAGAGCTCCAGGTGAGGCCTCCCCAGTGCCAGCACAGGGCAGGATGACAGCCCTGGTGCTGCTGCCCACACTGGTCCTGATACAGGCCAGGATGCCCTTGGCCTTCCATGCCCCCTGGGCACACTGCTGGCTGATGCCCAGCGGCTGTCAGCCAGCACTGCCAGGCTGCTCTGCAGCCACTCATCCCCAGTCTGTGGCTGCATAGGATTGTTGTGGCCAAAGTGTAGGAGCTTGCCCTTGGTCCTGTTGAATCTCAGCCCTATGGCCTCTGCCCACTGACCCAGGCTGGCTAGGTCCCTCTGCAGCATCTTCCTCCCCTCCAGGAGATGGACTTCTCTCCCAACTTGGTGCCATCCACAAAGTCACTGCCAGTCCCACGTGTTCTCCCACATGGAGACTGTGCCATGAGCAGCACTTGGAGGCTTACCAAGGCTGATGAAATGCCACTTGAGCTTCTGGTGTCTCTACAGGCAGAGAAGAAATTAAGCTGCAAGCTTCTGAGCTGGGAGAAGCTGCCAGATGCAGTAAGTGGAACCCACAGGTTGCTGAGAGCTGCACTTCTTGCTCTGAAAGCTCTTTGGTTAGCACACAAGAACCTGACTCAGCCAAGTCCAGCACCTCTGTTACCCACAGAACTGGGGGGTGTGCTTCTGTTGTCCTCTTCTCTTTCACAGTGGAGTGTGGCAGCAGGTTGGCAAACTCTGTGCCAGGTTGGACTTGGGAGTTTCTCTCATGGCAGACCCACAGAGCTCCAGCCCGGGTTGCTCAGGGCCTCATCCAGCCTGGCCTGGAACACCTCCAGGGAGGTTGTGGATCACAGAATCACAGAATGAGCCTCTGCAGAGCCTTCCTGCCCTCCAGCAGCTCAACACTGCCACCCAGTTTCGTGTCTGCAGGTTCACTGTCACAGCCCAGATGTTCTCAGCCTGCCTCCCAAGGTGCTTCTCTGCTGCAGGGGCTCCAGGACTGATGTGGCTCTTTGGTGGTTGCAGGTGAAGGACCTAACAAAGTACCTGGATCCCAGCGGGCTTGGAGTCATCAGCTTCGAAGATTTCCATCGAGGGATCAGAGCTATCAGGAATGGAGGTGAGTTTGCTGCTGTGCTGCCAGGGAGGGTGAGCAGGCACCAAATGTCACCAGTTGAAGCTGCCTGGTGAGACCAGGCTGGCATTGGTGTGCTGGGGAGCACTGCTCTTTTGGGCAGGGTGGTCAGATGGGTGGCATCATGGAGCTAACCAGGGTGGTACAGCAGCTGTGGAGGTGGTTGTGTGTTCTCCTTCCTGAACATATCCCAGAATGCCCAGGTTGGATCCTAAGGGATCCTCTCCTCCAGGTAAGAGGTGGCCCAGGATGTACACCGTGGGGACACAGCACCTTCTGCTTTGGTGGCTGCTCTCAGCTCTCTTCTGTGGGGCTTTGTTGTGCTGGCAGAGCAGCAGCTCCTGGCTGGAGCTCTGCTGGAGCTATCTGTCTGTCTGCTGCACAGTGGTCTGAATACTGGTAACCAATGGATTTCTCACAGGGTCATGGACAGGTTTGGGTTGAAAGGGACCTTCAAAGCTTCTCCAGCCCTACCCCTGCACTCAGCAGGGACATCCCCACCCACAGCAGGTTGCTCACAGCCCCACACAACCTGAGCTGCAGTGCTGCCAGCCATGGGGCAGCTCCCATCTCTCTGAGCAGCCTGGAACAGGCTCTCCCCACAATCAGTGCCAAAACTTTCTCCCTTCTCTCCACTCTCAATCTCCCTCGGTTCAGTTTCAACTCTCTTGTCCTGCCCCACCAGGCCCTGCTCAAAAGTCTGTCCCCAGCTTTGCTTGAGGAGCTGCTGCTTGAAGCACTGCAAGGCCACCAGGAGGTCTCCCTGGAGCCTTCTCCTCTCCAGGCTGAACACCCCCAACTCTCCCAGCCTGGCCTCACAGCAGAGCTTCCACTCTCCAATCACTTCTGGGGCCTTCACTCCACTTTCTGTACCTTCAGCCTTTGCAGAACAGCCTCACCTAAGTGATTTCTCTCCAGAAGTACATTCAGTAAGAGCCTGGAGCTGCCTGCTGGCTCCTGACCTTTAAACAGGTCTGTGACCATCCCCACCTCATGGATTCACAGATTCACATTGTGAAGGCAGCTGCAGTGCTGAGTGTGCAGGTCAGCCCCAGGTTAGGGAGCTGTGCTAGCAGCAAGGCTGGCCTGAGCTCATGCAGCAGTGAGCAGGCAGCCCTCACTCTGAGCTGCTTCTGCAGTCAGGGAATTCTTCAGTCTGGAAGAGACCTCCAAGATCATCCAATCCAAGCCTTAACTCAGCTAGGGCACCACTGAGCCAAGGCCCTCAGCATCACAGCTACACACCTCCAGGCACGGGGACTCCAACACTGCCCTGGGCAGCCTGGGCCAGGCCTGGACAACCCTCAAGGGGAACAAATTGTTCCTCATATGCGACCTGAACCTGCCCTGGGGCAACTTGAGGTCATTTCCTCTTGTCCTGTCACTTGTTCCCTGGGAGCAGAGCCCAACCCCCAGCTGGCTGCAGCCTCCTCTCAGGGAGCTGTAGAGAGCAATGAGCTCTGCTCTCAGCCTCCTCTTCTGCAGCCTCAACACCCCCAGCTCCCTCAGCTGCTCCTCCCCAGCCCTCTTCTCCAGACCCTTCCCCAGCTCTGTTGCCCTTCTCTGACCCTGCTCCAGCCCCTCAATGTCCTTCTGGAAACAAGGGGCCCAAAACTGACCCCAGCACTCAAGCTGTGGCCTCATCAGTGCCCAGCACAGGGTCACAATCCCTGCCCTGCTCCTGCTGCCCACACCATTGCTGTTCCAGGCCAGGCTGCTGGTGCCCTTCTTGCCCACCTGGGCACCCCTTGGCTCATCTCCAGATGGTTTCACCCAGCACCCCCAGGCCCTTTTCTGCTGGGCAGTTTCCAGCCATTCTGCCCCAAGCCTGGACCCTTCTGGCGTGGGTGTGACTCAAAGGCAGGAGCTGGTGACCCCTACACAAACTCTGTTGGTTCATAAGTGGAAAAGCCTCAAAGTGACTCCTGTTTTGCTGCCAGTTCCCTCCTTGTGCTGCCCCCTTCCCAGCCCAGCTTCTCCCTGTTCAGCAGTATGGTGTTTTATGGCAGTCCCAGGCTTTAGTGGCTGGGGCAGCTGATTCCCAGCCCTCCTGAAGCAGGAGGAGATGCAGCAGGCTATTAATTAGTAATAAATTGCTGCTGGAGGAGAGAGAGCTCTGGTTTGTGTTTCTCTTCAATAATTCAGTGCTGTGGTGTGGTGTTAATTGAATGAAAATAGCAAATTCAGCCAAGGACTCATTTGTGAAGCTGGGAGGAGGTTGGTTTGTGTTTGTCAGAGTGGTCAGGAGAGGCAGAGCTCTCTGGTGCCGTACAGGACAGACCCAGGATAGGGCACAGAGGGAGCTTCTGGGAGCCTCAGAGCTGAGCAGTGCTCAACTCGAAGGGATCCTGAGGATTTGCTGCTGCTGCTGCTGTGGCAGGCAGCATGGATCAGCCCTATGTAAGGAAAGGAGAGGTTATGTTTGCTGCTGCCTGGCCCTCTTAATGAGGTTTGCTTAATTAGCTGGGCCTATATTTAGCCAGAAGGCATTGTGCTGCGTTCCCTGCTCCTCTGCAGCTCCCTGGTTAGTCACCGGGGAGAGACCTGATGGAAACTTGTACCTTGCAGTGTCTGACTTAATGCCACTGCCAGCAGGGAGGGGCTGGAAAGGACCTCTGGAGCTCACCTAGTCCAACCCTCTGCTAAAGCAGGGCACTCACAGCAGCTTGCCCAGGAGCACAATGCCCAGGGTGGGTTAGAAGCTTTCCACACAAAGACACTCCACAGCCCTGGGGCTGGATAGCCTGGAGAAGAAAAGGCTGAGAGGGGATCTGATCAATGTCTAGAGTATCAGAAGGATGGAGGGCAAGAGGAAGGTGCCAGGCTCTTGTCAGTGGTGCCCAGTGATAGAAAAAGGAAAAATGTGAGCACCCTGCTCTGGAGCAAAAGGGCTGAGGTGAGGTTTAATTTATTATGCCCCAGGGAGGCCATATCTGGAGTGCTGGGTCCAGTCCTGGGCTCCTCAGTTCAGGAGAGACAGAGAACTGCTGGAGAGAGTCCAGGGCAGGCTGCAAAGCTGCTGAGGGGCCTGGAGCAGCTCTGGGAGGAGCAAAGGCTGAGAGCCCTGGGGCTGAGAGCCTGCAGAAGAGCAGCCCCAGAGGGCGTCTGAGCAATGCTCAGCAAGAGCTAAAGGAGCTGTGGGGAGCAAGAGGCTGGGGCCAGGCTCTTGTCAGTGGTG